>NW_006499644.1:789826-887092 GCF_000471905.2 Amborella trichopoda | reverse complement strand
AGACATGAGAAAAAAAAATGGATTTCAAGTTTTGAAACTATTGTATTTTGTAACACATTTTGAACCGTCAGTTATCAAGATTTTCAAGTTTTCATATATCTATAGATCTACACTATTTTTGAAGCTTTAAACTTTATAAAGAAAAATGAAAATATATGTTAAGACTATCACAAAGATTTTCATTATTGAAACTACATTGTAGGCTCTAATTTGATTGTTTAGAGTCTAAGATCTATACAAACCGCACCTTATATATAATATACATATTTATTATATTATATATTTTCATATCTATTCGAGGTTTTGTGTAAATATTTTCACACCAACCAGCACTACCAAACATATGAAACTGTTTACAATGAGTTTTTTAAATGTGCTATCCAACATGTTAAAAAAAATGCATATGCAAATATTTACATAGGTAAAGTATTTACATATGTAAACATTTTTTGGAAACTATTTACGTACACTCAATATAAATGTTTTTTTTTGTTTTCAAATGTTCTTATTAGTAGAAAAGTGATAAATTATTGCTCAAATCTTCTTATTTGCTATTTACATATTTTTGGTGATTTTTAGGTACACGGGTAATTTTTTATTGTTTCTATGTATCATGCATTGGGTCTGGGTCTGGGTCCGGGTCCGGGTTCTCCACATAATTTTCGGGTCGGGAATATTTGGACCCAGTCGGGTCCAAGTCCAGGTCAAGGCCCGATGTATGGATTTATTTTGGACGCAGCTGGGCCCGGGTACTATGTATGGATTTTGGGTCCGGGTCCGGGTCCGGGTCCATGGGGAACTGGACGACAGCAGACGCATTTCTACCCCTATCCCCAACTTAAAACCCTAATTCCTAACCTTTCTAACCCTAGAAAGCTCACTCCAACATGGGTGGTCACTAAACGCCAAAAGGCACACATCATCGGTTGTCAGAAAAGCAGAAAAAGATAAAAAATGCTAGTCAGAGGCGAGAAACATCTCTCAAATTTTCTCTTGTTTGCTTCGCACGCTACAACGAAAGAAGCCAGGCGCATGCGGAATGGTGAGCAAGAGAGATGCAATGAAAGTGGACACCCCACCCCACCGAATGCTAAATAATTCAGACTTTGCCTCTGTCAGTTTCTGTTGGGAAATAATGTGCAGCTTGGCCGGCATGAATTGCGTTTCACCCCTTCTCTTTCTCCCAAGCCATTGAAACCAGGAAGTAATTACAAATTTGCAATGAAAAATATAGTTCATATATTACAGAATAATTCTCATAAGAAACAGACGCAACCCAAAGGAAGGAATTATCACTGAAAAAAAATCCAAAAAAAAAAGGAAAACAAGTTACAGATCCATCATCCATGGGTACAAAAGAGTTTCAGACAATCAGCCCTGCAACATAGCCCAAAAGAAGAAGAAGAAAGCAGCCCAAATTAACAAATCATCAGTCGAACAAAACCAACAAAACAGAAAATTAAAAATCACTGATTTAACAAGAAAGAAAAGGGAAAAGCCCAAAAAGTTAGAGTAGGTTCTTCATCTGAGATCCGGCATCCTCCAGCAATTTACAGATCGACTTGGGAGGAGCATTCGATTGGTTGTTCCGATTCGTGCTGGGATTCATCTTCTCAAAATAGCGAATAGAGAGAAGAGACAGAGAGAGCTGGACCTCATCTTTTCCCCAATGGGTCGGTGGCGTTGCCTGTATAAGAGAAGGCGGCAAAGGAGAGAGAGAAGAAGATGCGGAGGAAGAAGAGAGAGGTTTGAGGAGTGGCAATAAACAGAGAGAGTGGAGGCGGCGGAATCCACCGAGAGCGAGAACAACCGAGCGAAGCTGCTGATTACCGCAGCCGATGTTGGTCCAGTGCCGGGTGCAGACAATCTCCCAGAGGCGCTCGTCCTGGGCAGCCCTGTGCCACTGGTGGCTCACGCAGGATGCGGTGGCTAAAGACCTTGCGTCAACGTGCTTCAGCACCTCGAATAGCAGGTCATCGTCGAGCCTGAACCCACCATTCGATCTTCCCTCTCCACCTTCTCCTCCTCCTTCCTGGAAAAATCTCCCCTTTTGCTCTCCTTCTTCTTCCTCACCTGATGAAATTCTTTGCTTCTTCACCGTGGAAATGGAGTCCGTTTCTTCAATTGATGGCCTCTTCATGGCGATCAGACCGGAAGGGGAAAGAGACAGAGGGGAATTAGAAGAAGAGGGGGAGTGGCCTTTCTTCTCTCTTGTTTCTCCCACTCTCTCTCTCAACCCAATTGGCGAAACTTTCTCTCTCTAACAGTGGTGGTCATAAATTATAACACGCTTTACACTCTCCCCGCGCCCTCCCAACCTTCATCCGACCCTACCAGAACACATTGATTAAAGCGCGAAAGAAAGAATCGGCATTTTTAACAAATGACTAACCTACCCCCGTCCACTTATCTCCATTGCACGTTGTGCTATAAATATTTGTAAAAATTACAAAAAGTCCCTTGATTAGGGGTAGGTTCAAACGGACGAGGTTGGATATCCACATTGAAGATATGGCTTTTTAATATAGCACAATGAATAATCAAGATTTATATAGTTGGTACCAAATAAAATGACGATAATGATGATAAAAAACTTAACTTTCTTTATAACTTCTTCTAGCTATTTTTTTTTTTGAGAGTTTTACGTCAAAACTAAGTTTTATAGCAAATATCCCTGAACTCAAAAAGTTAGAGTTCTTTGAATCAAAACCCCTCTCCTTGGTTGTTGAATGCCATCGGCCCGACACTCGTAAATGCAGCCTGGCAGATTGTTGATGCGGTTTGATAGTTACGATGCCTCGGCCCGACATTTGTAAATGCGGTCTGACAGATTGTTGATGTGGTTTGGCAATTTTGTCGATCCGGCACTATGATGCCTCGGTCCAGTATAAGTTGCATGAGGTCCAACATATTGTTGATGCGGTCTGACAATTAATGAGGCATGTGTTCTGGCATGACAATAATATGTGCGGGGCTGTCTTTGGTGATTGAGCATCTATGGGAATGTGGGGCCTTCACATGTGGTTAAGGCTATATTGGTCTAAAGAAGTATGATTTTTTTACTTTGGGAGTATTTTTCATAAAAGTTAGTTTTGAAATAAAAATTGTGATAAAAAATTGATTAGGGAAGGTTCTAAAGAAAGTTGAGTCAATGGATGTTTTTGTAATTTTTCCTTAACATTTTCCTCGAGTGTTATGGTAAATGAGTCATTAGTGAAATGATTCATTAGTCAAAGAGTACTAAAAGGACGTGAGTATTGAAATATTCATTTCATAAAACGGTTGTTTCATAGTATAATGCAACCATACTTCTAAAAAATCAAGTTTGTGGTATATGTATACTCTAAAATTTTGCACACACACTCTTCATCTGAATAATCAATCTCAAAAAAAAAAAAATTTCAATTTGAACCCTAGATATGGTCAAATGAGCCACCTCTAACAACGAATCTAGACCATTCATTTGGTGAATTTCAAGATCTTAGCCTTTACAAATTCAAAATCATTTTTTTCCTTTTTAACATTGTTTATCTAACGATAATAAAGCCATTTAAAAAAACTGGAAAAGAAAAAATCCTTCTAAAGTCTAGATCTAAGCTTCTCACCAAAATGGATGGCCTATGTTAAAATACTTTCTAAGTTACATTTTCAAAATTTTCTTTTTATATGATTGTTCATTAGAATGAAAATAGTATATAGTTCAAAATTTGGATCAAACGAATAGCCTTAACATGATTTTTAAAGGTTGTTGCATCGTACTATAAAACAACCGTTGCATGAAATCACTGACCCAACATAATTATGAGTGGGATTTTACAATAGGTCGCAGTTTGTATAGAGCCAAGGCTCCAAACAATCAAAGTAAAGTGCAATTTCAAATAGTGTCGAGAAATGTGATTTCAATACTGGAAATCTTTGTAATAGCTTTAAAATATATTTTCATCTTTAATTATAAAATTTAAAGCTTCAAAAATAATGTAGATCAAATTGATCTATGAAAACTTAAAATCTTGAAAATTCGTTACAAGATATACTATTTTCAAAACTTGAAATTCATTTTTTTTTTCTCATGTCCATGCATCTTGATGTCCAGATGATCAGTTGAAAATATCTCAGCATCAAAACAACCTCTTGTAATGAAATTTTTGAGGTGGGCTCTAATTTGATTGTTTAGAGCCTTGGCTCTATACAAACATTTTCCTTTATGCAAAACTATTTATGCAAAACTATTGAAGGTTTAATGCATAAATAGAGGGAGGGCTTTTATTATTCACCAAGAGGTAGGATTAAGGGAGGCAATGGGCAAGGTGGCCCAGTCCTAAAAATTAGGGATCGAGCCCAAGTCTAGGCCAGATTCAAGCAACCACGGCCCCTACCCCTCACGCCTGGGTACGATTGCTAATGGTTTGGGCTATGATGCGGCTTTTGGGCTGACTCAAAATTTGGATTGATTTTGAGCTGACTTTTGGGGCTTTGAGCTGCCCCCAAACCAGGTCAAGAAAGCCTGATTTGATTTCGGACCGCCTCGCGCTATACACTGAGTGCCATTTGCTAGGCTGGAAAGCCAAAATTAAACCCTCTTGGCGAAGAGTTATTGACCTAAAATGTAAAGAGCCCTCACTTGAACCCCAACTGGGTCTCCTCTTTCTCTATCTCTCTCCGTGTAGAATCCTCTCTGTCAAATTTAAACCACCCCTAAAACGATATATTATTTTAAAAACCCTAAATCATCGCATATACATTTTTTGTTGTTTTGCCCCAATTTCACTAAGGCAAACGTTTGTAGGGTTTCAAAAACCTGAATCAGCATTGATGCAGGGAGAAGGGGAAAGGAAATCAACAAAGAAAAAATATAAATAATATTAAGCTATTATAATTATAACATCTATTAGGTAAGGGAGTTCAATATCCTTTCAATCCCAAATGAAGCACATGAGCCTCCTATGATGCTCTAAGGATGCCCTCTAAGCTTCGTTCAATTCGGGTGCAAATATGAGAAATAGGTACAAAAACGGTTTCGAGCCATAATCATTGACATGACTGCGGTGCACCATAACTACAACTCTACCATATAGGCGTCTAATGGCCATGGGACCACCACATATTGATTTAGAAGGCCGAAACCAGTCTGCATGTCAAATTTCAGCTTAAACGAACCTTTTTAGGTCCTCCTTTCCTAAAAATGCAAGAATTTTACTATTCACTTGAACCCCATTGAACCAGTTACTATTTATAGTAACTGCGTTCTCCAAAAATGGGGCAATTTGTGAAACATGTTTCTCTTTCACCTTGAAGCGGATCTATCCCAAATTTTAATATGCCATTCCCCTCACCGAGACCTACGTTTGGGTGGATGGCATGCACGGTGGGGACTCCCAAATAAAGAGAAATCTAAGAGAGAAAGCTGTACGGAAACATGAAAAATCAGAATTTTATGAACAGCGTATGTTGCCATTCTGATGATCAAATCTCAAGATTTCAGATTCCTATAAGCTCAAGGCTGGGTCAATTGATCGTGACTTAGAGGGCTTTGTTTTGACATATTATTTGCTCAAGATAGAGGCTAGGAAGACATCCCATTAATGCTTGTAAGAAGGCACAATTTTCTGGTCAACGGAATACCATTATCCAGCGACCTCCATAAATCGAGGGGTTTTCACTGCTAAACGATCACAACAAATTTCCCTTCAATTTGTGATGAAAAGAAGACCAAGAGTGTGACGAGGCATTATAGATTGAAGATCGAAAAAATCTCAAGTTTGTGAGTTTGGACAAATTTTTGGAACCATAAACAAAAGTTCGATTCAAGCCTCAAATCTTATATCAAAATGATTGCCTCGCGATTATCTATGCTTCTACAGTGTTAGATCTATCGTAACGTCTCCCAAACAACGGATGTATATTATTCTTCAAGACTGTCTTCTTAGGAGAGGGGGTCTCAAGTGGAACGTAGAAGATGATTATCTATCTCTCTCTCTCTCCGTATCCTGAGTATCTCACTCTCTTTTCCACTCTTAGTTCTTACTGAGATAAAACCCTTATGTTTTATAAGGGATGACCATGTATTTCTCATCTTTGAATCTTCACCCTTCATCTTCATCTTGGACTTATCCTTTCGTTTAAATCACAGAATTTGCAGGGTGTACCTCTTATCTTCACAACACTGTTTATGTTTTGTGTTTATCATTTTATGCTGATTTGAATCGATGATAATCTCACTGCTTGAGTTGTTTAGGTAGGTATCTCTTGATGATAATTACTCTTTCCAACCGATAACCATTTTGAATTTTGAACATTCGAACCTCGGGCTTGGTCATGGTTTCACTGGAGAAAAATCAGGAATTCGTCACCGATGTCTGTGGATTGCAACCACTTCTGTTGTTCAAATTAACCCATGCTATACCTTTTAAGGGTGATGAAGTAATGAGTCAAGAATCCAACAATTCTACTTTCATGAGAAAACTCCCCATATCAAGGAAGAAATCCCCAATTTGGTAACCAAATGTCTCACAATGTGTAAAGCTTTTAGGGCCTTACCTGCCGAGTGATGAGGGTGATATGTTAAGCCATCTCCGTACGAATTTTAACTGTCGAGATACGAGGACGATAATGTTATAGGGTATTTTTCAACACCTGTATCTTTGGTGCGAATAAGGAGGAAGCCAATTGCGACCTAGGCCTACGGGTACCAAAATATCTGCGGACTACAGAAGCACTGATACAATAAACCTTGATTTTGAGAGAATTTTGAAAAGTGTCGGATTGGTCCCAAGATGCATGTGGGGTGTCATTTAACTCACTAAGAATACCCGCCACATTTCATTGCGATCTGACAAAGTTAAAGTATATTAGACAGAAAATCAATTTTCAAATCCGGCTCTTAACATGCTAGAAAAGTGCATCATAACTACAACCCTATTATTGGGGTCTCATATGAGTACCAGACTGCTTCCATTGGATTTAGAATGTCTAAAAACCCTTAGATATCAAATTTCAGCTTATTCGGGCGTTTCTAGACTATTTTAGGGCCAACTTACCCACAAAGGGTAGGTTTTACACTAATCTAGTGTACCCTCGGTGAACCAGTTTTCGTTTCTGGAAACTATGCCTTATGAACTCGGGATCATCTTCCAAGAGCCGTAACTTCTCTGTTTTAAGCCCAATCAAGCCTAAATTTTGGAGATTTCTTCGTCTCGTCAACACGCATATTTTGATATATGGCACAGTCCGTGGCACAGCCTGAGACAGAAGAAATCCTAGAGAAAAGTTTCATAAAAAAACTCATGTTATAGATCTGTGCAAGATAGAGAGTCCATTGATCAAGCGGCCATATCATGAAGCCGTGACCTTGAATCGTCATGAAAATTGGTCTGTTGCGAATGTGACGTAAAGGGCTTTGATTGAGGTAAAGATCATATGTGATGCAAGAATGAAGACACTGTATTTGGAGGTTACAAAAGGGAAAATTTTTTAGCAACCAAAATCCCATATCCCTACAACTTCCCCAATTCGAAAAGTGATGACCCGACGACCAAATCGGGCAATTTTTATCATCAAATGATTGTGACGGCTTACCCGTCATCCTATGATGAAAAGATCGACCCAAAACATCAAGAAACAGACAAGATCAAGGATTAAAGATTGCAAGTTTGTCATATTTCGTCGTGCCAAAACCGTCACTTTTATGATGTTATTTTCACTGGAAGATTGCCAGAAGTGCTAAAAAAGGGCCCCGAATGATCGCCATAGTCCATGGACCCTTTTTGAGACCATCTGGTTGTTTCCAAGATTCTGAGTGGGGGAAAAATTTTCATTTTTTCCCAAGAAACGGGATTCAATTTAAGTTAAAAAAAAGTAATATTTGACATATTGGGTTGCTTTTAATCATTTACCCTTGTTTCAAGGGGATGATATATAAGCACATTATGCTCATTTGTAACTCTACGTTCAAAGTATTGGCAAAAATTAATGAAATGCATTGAGCTTTCCCTTAGTTTGTGATTTTTTTACTCTATCTTCTTCACCCCAAAGAGAGGAGACAGAAAACTTTTACCCATTAAGGATTGCCCCTACAACCTTCCACTTTCAACCAAGAACCTTCCACTCCCAACCCAGAAACCTTCACTCCCACCTTCCATAATCCTTACCCCATACACCTATTCCCAATTTCCATCGTCCCTAGCTTCATACACTTTAGTCCTATATTCTATAATCCCTAGTCCATAAACTCTAATCCCTACACCCTAACTCCCCACCAAATACTCAATCCACTTTGAAGAACACATCAAGAAGGTTAGGACCCACCTAACTCTCGGTCCGGATCCAAAGGTCCTCATTGGGTAACCAACCCTACCCTCTCTCTTTTTTTTCCCTCATTCTCTCTCTCTCTCTCTCTTGGGCTTGGACTAGGCCTAAGGCCTCGGTCCCCCTCTCTTTCTCTCTCTTCTCTTCTTTATCTTCTCTCTCTCAATTTTCTCTCTCCCTCTCAATTCTCTCTCTCTCGCTCTCTTCACTCTCTTTTTCCTTCTTCTTCCTCGCTCTCTCTCTCAATTTTCTCCCTCTCCCTCTTTCTTTCTCTCTCTCTCTCTTACTCTCTCTCTCTTACTCTCTCTCTCTTAGTCTCGATCAAGGGGCTAAGCCTCAATCGTCCACTCTTTCTCTCTCTTTTCTCTTCTCTCTCTCTCTCTCGATTTTCTCTTTCTCCCTCTCTCTCGGTTTTCTCTTTCTCCCTCTTAGTTTTCTCTCTCTCTATCTCTATCTTTCTCTCACTATCTCGCTTGGTCTTAGACCGGGGGCTAAGCCGCCAGTCCCCCTCTCTTCTCTCACTTTTCCTTTCTTTTCCTCCCTCTCTCTCTTGGTTTTCTCTCTTCCTCTCTCTCTCTCTATTACTCTCTCTCTTGGTCCCAGACTGAGAGCTAAGCCCCTGGTACCCCACTCTTTTTCCCTCTTCTCTCTTTTCTCTCTCTCGATTTTCTCTTTCTCCTTCTCAGTTTCTCTCTCTCTCTCTTGTTCTTTTTCTCTCTCTCAATTTTCTCTTTCTCCCTCTAGATTTTCTCTCTTTCGATCTCTCTTTTTCTTTCTCTCTCTTTCTCTCACTCTCTCTCTTAGTCTCAGACCAAGGGATAAGCCCCCAGTCCCCCACTCTTTCTCTCTATCTCTCTTCTTCTTACTCTTTTCTATCTCTCTCATCCAACCCTCTCAGACCAGTGGCTTCCCTCTCTCTTTCTCTCTCACTCTTTTTTGTCCAACCCTCTCGGATCAGAGGGTAAGCTGTGAGTCCCCTCTCCATTCATCTGTTTCTCTCTCTCCCCCCTTTTTCTCTCTCTCGTGCCAACCCACTCGGACTGGTGGCTAAGCTGCCGGTCCCTCCCCTTTCCTTCTCTCTCTCTCTCTCTCTCTCTCTCTCTCTCTCTTTCTCTCTTAGCTCACTCGAATTGACGGCTAAGCCGTCGGTCCCTTCCACTTTCCTCTTTCTTCTCTCTCTCCTTCTTACTCACTCAATCGGGCTGACAGCTAAGCCACCAATCCCCTACCTCTTTCACGCTTTATCTCTCTATTTCTCTCACTCTCTCAGTTTCTCTTTCCCTCTCTCTCTTTCTTTATCGGTCTTACTCTCTTTCTCAATTTCTCTCACTCTTTCTCGATCTTATTTTCTCTCTCTCACTCTCGATTTTACTATCTCTCTCTCGATTTCTCTCTCTCTGTCTTACTCTCAATTTCTCTCACTCTCTCTTTCTCATTTTTTTCTCTCTCGGTCTCTCTCTCTCTCTCTCTCAATTTCTCTCTTTCTCAGTTTCTCTCTCTCGGTCTCTCTCAATTTCTCTCTTTCTCAGTTTTTCTCTTTCTCTCTCAGTCTCTCTCTCTCTCTCGAGTTCTCTCACTCTCTCTTTTTCGGTCTTTCTATCTCTCTCTCAATTTCTCTCTTTCTCCCTCGATTTTCTACCACTCTCTTATTTTTACTTCCTTTCTCTATATCTCTTTCTGTCTCTTTCACTCTCTCTCCCTATGTCGATCTTCTTTCTCTCTCTCAGTCTCTCCCTCTCTCTCGATCTTACTCTGTCTCTTTCTCGATTTCTCACTCTCTCTCAATTTCTCTCTCTGTCTTTCTCCGTCTTTCACTCCTGGTCTTATTTTCTCCCTCTCAATTTCTCTCATTCTTTTTCCCTCGATTTTCTCTCACACTCTCTCATTGTCACTATCTCTCTCTATCTCTTTCTCTCTCTCACTCTCCCCCTATCTCGATCTTCTTTCTCTCTATCTCCCACTCTCGATTTTCTCTCTCACTCATTTTCTCTCTCTCACTCTCTCTCTCATATTCTATCTTTCACTCTTGGTCCTACTCTCTCTTCCTCTCTCTTTCAATTTCTCTGTCACTCTCACTCATGACCTTTTCATTCCCTCTCTCGATTTTTCTCTCCCTATCACTCTCGTTCTCTCTCACACTTCCTCTTCCACGTTCTCCTCTAAATCCCTCCCTCTCTTTGCCTCCTGTTTTGTCCCCCTCATCATATCAATTCTTCTCTCACCTCTTAATTCTTCTAGCCCCATATCTCTCGTTCTCTTCACTCTCATTATTGCATTATTCTCCTTTTATTTACATATATTATCATCTTCTCCCCCTTTATTCCTTCTATAAGATATTTTATTATTATTATTATTATTATTATTATTATTATTATTATTATTATTATTATTATTATTATTATTATTATTATTATTATTATTATTATTATTATTATTATTTTATTATTATTTCCATTATAAGGTTATTTGTCGAGATGGAGCCGAAAGGCTGTCAGATGACAAGTTGTCCTTTATTCTTTTCGCCATCTCGTTTATCTTCCCCCCATCCTCGATAAATCACCCATCTAATGACAAGTTAGGGTCTTCTGACCCACTTGTCTGGCCATCTTACACATGTTTGTACATAAGGCACAGAGTGCAACAAGGGAGCCAAGATCGAACCAACCTCGGGCTAGGGGGCTTTCCATCATGATCTAAGAGGGCGTCTTGTATGCCCAAGCATGTCACAAACCCATTGTAAGGTAGGTCCCACCTCACACCCTTCTAATTCTTTCTCACTAGTTGATACCTACCGCACATGCACCACAAGCACTGCGGTTTTCGAGAGAGCGATCTCGAGCGGGACCCCACATCCGGGTCCCCCCTTACGATCCTTAACCCGACGAGATCGAGGCCCAACCAGATGGGCTAAGCCATCTCCGAACGACTTCTAACTGCCCGGATATGAGGATGATGGGTTAAGCCATCTTCTAACAACTCTTAACTACATGGATATGAGGATGTTGGGTTAAGTCATCTCCTAACAACTTTTAACTGTGGGGATATGAGGATGATGTGTTAAGTCATCTCCTAACGACTTTTAACTGTGGGGATATGAGGATGATGGGTTAAGCCATCTATGAACGGCTTTTAACTGCCGATTTATATGAAATTTCAAGGGGAGGGTTGTAATGCCTTGAACATGAATCCTTGAGAATCTCGGCTTAATTTCGGAACATGATGTTCTGGGGTGTTAGTCAAGGCATATTTCAACTGACAGTGGACGCGGACATGGGTTAAGCCAAGTCCAACTATCGCCCTCGTTATATCATTTTAGGACATTTAACGCATATAAGGCCTTAGTAAAATATCTTCAGGGGACATAGCTGAACATGCATTATAAAAAACCATGCTCGTATTGTCTATTAAAACATTTATCTAGCATGTGTTACTAACTCCGCTGTATATTTGACATCTTCAATCAAGCGTTCGTTTAGAACACAGTCTTGTAAGAGAACCAAGGGTCATATCTTCAAAGGCAAAACCCTACTCGCTTTTTCATAATGACTTATCTAATGTGATTTTGCACCTCTATCAAGTGTTTGCTGGAATGTATCTAGCCTTTGCATAGAACTAAAAGTACACCCAACAAGGACAAAGCTTGAACAAGTGCAGTTCGAAGCTCTTTGGAAATCATGAGGGCATCATAGACGCTTATATCAGTAGCTATCCTCCGTAGATGGGAGACCACATTGTATTTATCATACTTATCTATCAGAGGTTATTGTTTGATGCGCTCAACGATCGTATTAGGCATTTCTATTTGTGTTTCCTTGTTTGTTGGCACGTTTTTAGATGTGTTATTATCTTTTGGGGCCCAATCTTACCTGTTCTACCTTCGGACCTTAATTCGAGCTACAAACCCGGGGCTCATAATCAACTTCTTGACCTACTCATTTGTTCATAATGACTTATTCAATGTGATTTTGCAGCTCTATCAAGCATTCGTTGGAATGTATCTAGCCTTTGCATAGGACTAAAAGTACATCCAACAAGGACAGAGCTTGAACAAGTGTCGTCTGAAGCACTTTGGAATGCATGAGGGCATCATAGACGCATATAGCTATAGGTATCCTCCACATATGGGAGCCCACATTGTATTTATCAGACTTATCTGCCAGAGGCTGTTGTTTGATGCACCCAACGGTCGCATTAGACGTTTCTGTCTATGTTTCCTTGTTCGTTGCTACCTTTTTAGATGTGTTAGTATCGTTTGGGGGGCCTAATCTTGACAGTTCTACTTCTAGATCTTAATTCGAGCCGCAAGGCCCAGGGCTCATAATCAACTTCTGACATCCATGTTGTATTGCACTCGACATTAGTCAAGTTATTATATTTTATCTCCCATTCATCAAGCTTCTTTAGTGTCAATGACTCTATTAAGAAATCTTTTAGAGTTGGGTATAGTGGTAGAATCAGATGCGTCTCATCCATTTCTGTGCTTCCCATCCGTTTCACAGCCTGATTATGAGGGGGTCTCCAAGGAAGTATAAGTTTCATTTCAGATTCTAGGGATATTTGCAAAGGAGCGAACGATGCATCCAATACATCCAAGTCTATTCCTTTCAGGGCTTTAGCCTGCATTCGCTTCCTCTCTTCTTGCTCACATATGTGGTCCACCCATGCTCCGATATTTCATCTGTATCGGCCAAAGAGTTAAGGGATCCCAAGCATTCTGAGTAGAGTTCAAAGATTTCCAAGAGAGGACACCCCTTGACTTTCACCAATATAGGCGCTTCATAGTATGCAAATCCAATTATTCCCAAATTTGGACATGTTCAACAGCTCGTTGAGCCGCTCGTTTTGATAAATGGCACCCCTCATGATGATGCCCGAGACAAGAGAATTTCTAGAGAGAAGTTGAGTTTTGAAACACATGAATTGCATATTTTTAAAGAGAGACATCCCATTGTTCAAGAGACGATATCTAAACACCCGATCATTGCAAATATGGGTCCGTTGGGACTGTATTTCCCAGGGCTATGATTTGATATAAGATTTGCACGTGATTGGAGACTGAAATAAAATTAATTTTGAGTTTAAAGAAGTCCAGTTTTTCAGTCGTCGAAATCTCATTTTCCAACGACCTGCCCAATTTTGAAAGTGATTCAACAATGACCAAATCGGACAATTTTTATTGCAAAACGCTCGTGACGGAGTCTTCCACAATTTGTGATAAAAAAGAAGACTCGAGACAGGATGGATCATTTTACATCGGTGATAAAAAATGCACAACTTCATGAACTTGGCCGGATTTTGGGATCGACTTCGAAACTCCGAATCAAGCCAAATAATGGACATCAAAATGTTTGTGATGATGTGAGCAGAAGTTCTACAATGTTTGATCGTCTAAATTGTCAATGAAAGGGTATGAAAAAGCTCCCGAGGCATAGAAATGGCATGAGGCCCCCTCCAAGAGGGATGGTTGTGTCATTTTGCGAAAAGTGTCAAGGAGTAAAGTGGTCATTTTGGCCAAAAACGGGATTTTATTTTAATTCATTTACTTGTCTATTTTTGAGAAATTTTCATGAGTTTTGGGCATCCACCCATGTTTCATGGGTGCCCTATATAAGTGAATTGAGTCATTTGTAACACAGTTTTGGAAAATCAATCAAAATTTTGAGTCATTGATCTTGCTTGCGGCTTATTTCTACACTCATGAGAGAGGAGAGAGAAACATTTGATAAGAGCGAGAATACCCTTGACACCTCCTTACTCCCTACTCCTTAGACTACCATACCCTTTCCTACTCCCTACCCTCTAGACTACCATACTCAATATACTATACTCCCTAGTTACCTGCACCATACACCCTAGTCACCCTAACTCACTTAGGTTCACCTACACTCAAGCCTAGACCCTAACCTTCTACCCCAAGGGTGAAGCTCTCTGTAAGGACCAAGATTTCCTGGCTATAGAAACACAAGCGGCTATAGGAGTCTAAGAGAGTAGAAGCACATGGCAGTGAGGGGGAGAGCTTACAGTCATGCGTGTCAGAGGGTCATCGCTGTGCATGAAGAGAGAGAAAAAGAGAAACGTCGCAAGTGTAACGCCACACATGAAGAAAGAGAGAGAGAAGTCAGCATCGTGCGTGTTATCGTCTCGCATGTTATCGCCGCACGTGAAGAGAGAGGAAGCGGTAGCCCCATGAGGGTGAGAAGAAGAAGAAGAAATTTTCACGAATGGTAGTAAGAAGGAGAAAATAGGCTATCGTCGTGCGTGTAGTGCCATCCATGTAGCGCCATGCGGGTCGTCGCTGTGCATGAACTAGTTTTCCACTTGCCAGAGGCATGCTGCCACACATGCCACTTGTCTTCGGGCATGTGTGACGCTTGCCACTTGTCCACCTTGAGACTGTCGCCCCAGCTAACAGGGTACTTAAGCCCCCTCTCTCTCTCATGTCATTCATTTTTTCCCACTGTCTATCTTTAAGAGACAACACTTAGAGCCTTTGGAAGCTCACTGCTACCTCACTGTTAGAGCTTTGGTAAGGAGCTTGAGGAATTCACACTTGAGAAGTATGAAATTAGAGGTAGAAATGGATAAATGTTAAGAAAAAACATACTGATTCTACAGTACTTATGCATTACTTCATGGTGGATTTTAATATTGAATATGATTCCTCTACCTGAGAAAAATTTGTGGAAGAGTATTTTTACATCTCTAAACTAAACTGAAAAGAGTTTCATGTGATTATCTTTTATAGTTGAAAATTATTAAGTGTCTCATGAAGCATGCCTTGTGACACTGTAAATTTCTAAGAACTTGTATGTCTTGCACTAAGCATTTGAATAGTCAAATGAGGTCCAAAAGACCTCAAATCACTGCCATTAGAAAGATGCATGAGTCTACTATCATATTTATGTATAAATCATGCTAAAATTCTTAATGAACGAGAAGTTATGCCCTAAAATGTACAGACATATCACTGTTAACAGATTGTACTAAATTTCAAACTGTCACTGCAGGTGCCATTGGTTTTGACTAACCAACTGAAGTCCATTTTCTTTCAAACCACTGCTATTTAAAAGATCTCCAAGTAGGCTTAACGTTACATGAGAAATTATTTTAAAATTTCTTTTAGATTGAAAGTTATGTAATTATAAGTGAAGGTATGTCACTGTAGACAGATTTCACTAAAACTCAGAACCATCACTTCGGTTGTCATGGACTTTTGAATGACCAAATTGAGTCCAATCATTTTGAAGCTATCCTTGTTGGAAAGATACGTATATTTATCCTATTCTTGTTGGAAAGATATGTATATTTATCCTTATTTTGGTTTTGGAATCATTTTAAAACATCCTATGGATTGAAAGTTATAGCTGTACTAAGTGAGATATGTCAGTGTCTCAGATGCACAGCAGGGCACAAATAGTGAACCCCTATTGTTTTGAACCTATGAAGGGACAAATAGGGTTCCAATGCTTTCAAACAGCCCCCATTTGAAAGATATGTGTGTCTAGTATAAAATTGGTTTTGGATTTGTCTCCAAATTCCAAATAGATCAAAGATTACGATCCTCTTTATGGTCAGATGTTACTGTCAGAAGTAGCAAAAAATGTGAATTCTGCTGCTAAAAATGAGATACTGCTATATGTTACAAGACTGACCACTATGCAATGTGACACCAATTCGTAGTGACACTGTTATACTGAGAAAACACTATGATACGGATAAACTGTGATATACTGTGACACTGACCACTATGCAATGGGTCACCCATTAGTAGTTGGATACTGTTATGCCGGCAAATATTGACTATACCTCAACCTCAATGATAGGACAGGGGTCGAGAAGTGAAACTGAGTAATTGGGTGGGTCGCACCCCCCAATTGTAATAGGCACTATGCATTGGATCACCCAGTGGTAGTGTAACGCTCTCTCACCGGAAGGGCATATGAGAGGGTCATTATTTACAAGGCCACTGCTTATCAAATACCCCAAAGCATGCTGGGGATGTGCGTGTGTGTATGTGAGGACACTACGAACTGGGATACCCACTTGTCATTGTCTTCCCTCCTGAACGAGGGTAGAGGTTCCAAGCTACATGATTGGCTTGGCCTGATCAATGGAACTTCCACTTCAGGAGTAAGCTCATTTAGCTTCTATTGTGTGAAATTGTGAACTGCTGGCGTTACCATTCGGTTAAAGGTGAAATGATTAATGACTTATGCACTGCATGTTTCTGATAATTGAACTGTATTTATTCTTATACAGTTAATGTATTGAAGGGCATGAATAATGGAAATTTTCGTCATACCTGTGTAAATAGTGAACACTGTTACTTACTGTTATCATTTTTAGACCGGAATGCCATGGTGTAGATCTACTTACTGGGTTGTTAGCTCATTCACCTCATTTTCATTCTTGTAAAGTGATAGTTCTAGCTCAAGTGACACGACAACATTCCTGGTGTTGAGACGCTCGAAGTTTGAAGTTTGAAGAAGAGTTTCTTAGAAGCTTGCTATATTAGGTGTTTGGTGGCTATGCCACTGTTCTATTTGGTTATTGTTTACCTTGTACTTTGTGGGCCATAAGTGCCTTAAACTGCTTGTAAAGGAAATTTTGAAGAATAATTGTTAATGAAAATGACTTTGCTTTTTGAATTAATATATGTGTGATGAATAGATTTTAGTTTTATTTGTGGGTTTGCTCTTGATTCTGCCTGTTATATGCATTGAGCCATTCCCACCTGAGTGGCGTTCGCCACCTGACGTCGCGGTCCCACACTTTGTTTCTCGTCGGCTTGTACGTTGTGGGGCTAGGGGATGGGGTCGTGACAATTTATGGTATTAGAGCAGTCGGGATAAGATTCTTGGCCTTGGAAGTTTTAGAGGAGCCTTTAGGATAGTTCATTGATAGGCTAGTAACTGGGTGCTTATGTTTTAGGTTGAAGATGTCGAGGACTCGTGCCAACAATACGAGTTCCAGCAATGAGAACACTAAAGCTTTCGATGAATTCTTCAAAATCCTAGGGGCCATGACACGGATGATGAGACAATGTCGGCATCGTGTACCCTTGCCCCAGAGCAGAACGATAGTGGCTTGATAGAGAGATTCAGGAGGCTGACACCTCTGACCTTTGTGGGGCATGGGGAGTAATGAAAGTTGAGAGGTAGAGAGACAAATAGAAAATATTTTTGAAGTCCTAAACTGTAAAGATGAACAAAAAGTTAAACTTAGTACTTTCATGTTAGAAAGAGAAGCTGAGCACGGGTGGAACTCAGTAAATCAGTCTCGGGAGAGATCTAGAACTTTGACGACTTGGGAGAACTTTCTAGAAGATTTTTATGAGAAATATTTTCCTGACTCAGTGAAGGAAAGAAAAGAAGTAGAGTTTATAGAGCTGCAGCAAGGAAGCATGTCCGTGGAACAGTACGCAACAAAGTTTTTTGAGCTTTTGAGGTTCGCACCACACATTATTGATACAGAGGCATGAAAAGCCAGAAAATTTAAGAGGGGCCTTTGGCCTGATATAAGGGGGAGGATAATTTCAGCTAACCTCAAGACCATCTCCCCATTGGTGGATCTTTCTTTGAAAATAAAGTGAGATTGTGAAGACTTTTGCTTGAGGAAAGAAGGGAGATTGGGGGCCGTGCAGCCCGAGAATTTCAAGAGGAAGGCCCGACCACCACCAAGGAGAGAGTTTAGAGGAAGAAATAATAAGGATAGTGTAAAGATTCAGAGGACCTTCCAAGGTGACATAAGGGAGAATCGAAGCCCAGCCTACCCTAACTTTGGTTTGAGCAATCATACAACAGCCGAGTGCTTCAAGAAGACCGAGGCCTGTTTCAGATGCAGCAAGCCATACCATCTATTTAAAGACTGTCCAGTTAAAGGATCAGAGGACCAACCAAGGACCCAAGGTTGGGTTTTCGCCCTAACAGAACAAGAGGCTAAGGCGTCGACCTCTGTTGTCCGAGGTACGCTTACTGTCTGTGGAATTGAAGCAAGAATTTTAGTTGATCTTGGATCTTCTCACTCTTTTTTTACACCACATTTTGCATGCCATATGAATGTTAAACCTGAGCAGCTTGATTGGACTTTGATTGTATGCACACCCATGGGGGAATCTTTAGAAATTAACATAGTGTATAAATATTGTGGGGTTGTTCTTGAGGGGCATACGTTGCTTATAAACTTGATACTCTTAGACATCTAGGATTTTGATATCATTTTGAGCATGGATTGGTTGTCCACACACCATGCTACAGTGAACTGTTATGATAAAATTGTAACCTTTAGACACCTGAATCAGCTTGAATTGAACTTTATAGGAATTAAGGATGTTTCTCCTCTACACCTTGTTTTGGCCCTTCGGGCTTCTCGCATGTTGGCCAAAAGATGTGTAGGATACTTGGCTTATGTGTTCGAAAATAGAGATGTTCATTCTAAGTTAGAGGAGATACCAGTGGTAAGAGAATACCCAGAGGTTTTTCCTGAAGAGTTAACCTCTCTGCCTCCAGTTAAGGCGATAGAATTTGAAATAGAAGTAGCCCCTGATATTACTCCCATTTCCAAAGCCCCTTACAGAATGGCCCCAATAGAGTTACAAGGAGCTAAAAGGACAACTGTAGGAATCATCTAGCTAGTGTATCACCGTGGGGTGCATTGGTTTTGTTTGTAAAGAAGAAAGATGGGTCTTTGAGGCTATGTATTGATTATAGACAGCTGAATCAAGTCACGATAAAGAACAAGTACCCCTTGCCCAGAATCGATGACTTATTTGATCAATTTCAAGGGGCCCAAGTATTTTCTAAGATCAACCTTCGGTCGGGCTACCATCAACTGCTAACAAAGAGGATGTTTCCAAGACTGATTCAGGACCAAGTAGTTAGGTGCCTCAATCTCGCCCTCCGGATCTAGGTGATCTGGTGGCACGTATCTCGAGTTTCTAATGAACCCAAGATTTGAGATAGCTCTCTCAGAACCTTGCTTAAGAGAAAGGGCAGGTATACCAACCGATGAGAGAGGAAGTTAAGGTGAGTTCAGGACTTACTCAGGCTGGCTCGTGTGGGCGCCCTCTTAAATCACTTCGGAAAGCCCCCTAGCTGCTTTAGCTGGTTCGAAATTGCCTCCCATGACCTAAAATCTCCTTATTTTCTGCACAATGCTACTACGGTTAATTTGCAAGATTAGTGGGTCGAAGAGACCCACCCTTGTCTTAGGGCATTGCACTTCTGTGTGGCTAAGAATGTGCGTGTTTAGAGTGATGAAGTGGAAGTTTCGAGCAAACGTTGAAAAAGGAAGGAAATTAGATGAAGGGATGACGCTAGCTTGATAGTCGGACAGTGACCGACTCAGAGTGGTAGCAAGACGGGCATGGTACTCAGGACTAGTCCGTCGGTAATACTACTCGAAACTGAGGCCGATGTGGCGATGCTAGGTTAACTCCACCTCAATCAAATGAGGAGAGAAAAGAGTGAAGAGAAGGAATGAGAGCGGAAAGAAAGAGAGCGAGATGGAGGAAGGGATAGAGTCTCGATGGCATTAGGCGTTGCCACCCATGACTGTGGAGTAGCATTGTCACGACCCTGGAATGGCGTTAGACACTACTACTCATGGCTAGAGGGTGAGTAGAGGACTACAGATGGTTCTAAACATCGTCATTAGCCACATAAGAAGGTAACGTGCCCCTGCACGAGCGGCGATAGCCTATCATGGAGCGCACGACAATAGCCATTTGCGAAGCGCATGGAGATAGTTCTCATGAGGAGCACGGCGACAGGCGTGGGACGCACAAAGGACTCTCACGGATAGTGATGGGCATTGAGTCCGTGAAGGAAGCTCATGGACGGTGATAGTTATTGCTGAGGCCTCTAGTGAGTGGTGATAGGTACATTGTCTACGATAGGCACGCAACAGGGGAAGACCCCTGCGGGCAGCAATGAGTTTCACTGTCTAGGCTCGTCACTGAGAAGTCGAAGCTATGTCTGCGGACGACGATGAGCGGTGCTGTCTGCAGGCCTCACTGAGAGAGAGAGAGACAGACGAACAGAAGCGGAAGAAGACTCACACATGGCACTGCCATCACCATGCATGACCTATGAGACCACGGGAGAGGCATGCATGGCACTGCCACTGCCGCACATGGCCTCAGTGAGGAACTCAGACAAAGAAGAGGAAGAAGAAAGAGAGGAAGAGATAGAAGAAGAAGAAGAGAGAGAAGAAAAGAAAAGGAAGAAAGAGAAGATCTACCTCAAGCCTAGGGGTACCGATAAAAATTTTATGTCACCTTACTCTCTCTCTCCAAATGTGACCCAACAATGGTAAGAAAGAGAAACTGTATTATGTAAAAAAACTCTCTTTTGTGAGGGATTGAGTCTTCTGGTGCGTACAATGATGGTACGTAAATATAGACTTTGCCCCAAATATAGGTGGATGATCAAAAGTAACCCTAATTTCTAAAAATTAAGATTAAACTGAATTAAAATAAATTAGAAGGTAGGGTGCAAAAAGACAGACTTGTCCCTTTCTAACAATTCATGAAATTCCAGAACAGTCGCTGTGTTGCCCTAGAATGTGCATGATTTTTCATGGATGATTCAGAGTCATTCTGATGCCCAATTGATCGAAAGATTATTGTTTTCTTGTAGGGCTAGGCATGGTGATCGATTTTTACCAACTTCGAGCCATCGATTGTTTTTTTAGTGCACGATCATATGACTTGAAATTTGAATGGATCTTAAAACTTCGAATCGATATGGATCTTGAAATTATATAATTTATTTGCTAGATCACACTGAGCATGCCGTCACGATCGCATGGCAACAATTGTAGCTCGATCGTTCCTGAACGAAGATTTTGCAACCTTGGAATTTTGTCCAGAATCTAGAATTTCGACGACAGAATTTGTAGTGGCTTCTTGTGCGGAATCCGACCATTGATCATGTACAGGGTTCAGCTAAGAGATGGCTCGACACCTTACGCACACGATAGAATTGGTCTCACGTCGATCCGGCTCGCGAGCAACGTGATTCGGCCGCTCAAGCGAGGCAAAACGCTGTTAAATTTCCTGTATTTTCTTCACGGATCAACAAATTCTCTCTAGCTTTTCTTCGCGCTCGAGTATCGTTACGGGGCATGCCACATATCGAATCGCTCGTCTTGATGCGACGAACATGCTCACCAAATTTAGGTGCGATCCGACTTTAGACGGGTGAGATATGAGCATCAAAATTCACTGCTCTTGACTGTCCCTTCAATGGTGTAGAGTTGCAAGGTGGCCACATGGGACTAGTGTGTGGCTCCTCCTGTTTTCCTCTTTTACCTATAACTTCTTCCAAGAGTGTCCGTTGGAGCTGAAATATGACCCTTGGGGGTTTTCAGTCGTGACATATCCAATGGAGGTGATCCCACAACAAAATGAGACATCGAGAATGTAAGTTTAGTTATAGGGTCCGTTTCAGGTTTCAAGAGGTCGATTATGCTAGAACTGTTTCTCAGTATGTACTGCCTTAGATGTGTCGGGTTGCGATGAAACTTGACGGGAGACTTTTGAGATATCTCATGAAGATCTTGGCTAGTTTCAGGGCTATTATGAGATTGTCTGGATTTCCACGGTTTGCTAGGGTTTATTGAGATGCAGCCCCATGATGATGAAAAATTTCTTCCAATAGCATGCCCCGCCGAATGTTGTGCTTCGAGAGAATTGAGAAGTATAATCATTCAATAAGTTTGAGGGATCTTGTTGAAGTCCTCACCCTCAAGGGACTATTTGTGATTCTGAAGCATGAGGCCTTTGTACGGACCTCCTCGGATAGAATCAAGCCTGAGGAATCTTATCGAAGTCCTTAACCTCAAGGGACTATTTGTGATTCTGAAGCATGCGACCTTTGTAGGGATATCCTCGGACATAATCTGTCCTACGTGGAGGCCAAGTGTTAAGAACCTTTTGGTCTGCATTGTTCGCTACTACACCAGGTTTGCTTTTGATGCTCAAGGTATCTCTATAAGTCTTGTCTAGCGGCGTCCAATCAGGGGCTTTTGACCTATCCCGAAAGTATGGTCCCATGTAAGCTAGGGGATTTGGTGAGGAATACCCTAAAGCCTATGACAGGTTAAACCATGGCTTCATCAGTTTCTTGCTTTCATGATGGTCCTTAGCATTTCAGAGGGATCTTTTAGTCATCGTCCACACCTTCAAGGACTCTTATTGTTGTTGATGTTGTAATGTGGGAGATCTTATGCCGCTCTCACTCCCTAATGAGCCAATTTGTGTTGTGACTAGATGCTAGCATTTGAGGTTTTTAGGTAGAACTCATAGCCAGGCTTGTGACTATTTAGAAAATGAATGTTGGCTGAGGCGTCAGTAGTGCGTCAACTTGTTTGTCGGTCCATGCACCCTTTCACGGGTTTTCACTTGAACATGGGAAGTGGCGCCGTAGAGACGGCTTTCGTCGACTTCCTTCATTTTTGGGGCTCTTTTACTCATGACCTTGTGGTCATGTCCACCCTTTTCATCCTTTTTTGCTTAAGATGCTCTTTTGGGGTTTTCACCATGCCTGGATTTTGTTTTCCACATAAATCTCTTACTCATGGTTTCGTGACTATGTCTGTTTGTCATTTTTACTCATGGAGTTCCCTTATCCAGGTGTACACCATGCCCGTTTTTTGTGAAGGCATGTTTTTAGGGTCGTGCCTTCGAGACCTGTGCATAGCCATTTAATGTCATACGGCCAAGATGTGCACTATAGTTTAGGGTTATACAGTTGGACTGTAGTAGTGATGAATGACAGTGAGCGTGGTTGTGGCTTTGACTCACTTTTGAGGAGATGGCACGAGGTTGCCTATGAAGAGTTGATAATAAATGAATGGTGGTAACCAACTAGCTGACAGCGAGTATGGGTGGCGAGATGGCTTGCCGTTCCATGAGCATGAGTATGACTCACTGGGGAATGGTGGAAGCTGGTAATGATGAATGGATGGTGGGTGTGTAATGGTGACCCACTAGCTGACAGCGAGTATGGGTGGCGAGATGGCTCGCCGTTTCATGAGCATGGTAAGACTCACTGGGGAATGGTGGACGTTGGTAATAATGAATGGACTCACTAGGGAGGTAATGAAGGTGGTGCATGCACACGAACGGGCTGGTTGGGGAGGACGTGCGTGAAGATGCACGTAAAAGGGGTGTGCGCATATGTGGGGGCGTCTTTAAGGTCATGCTTCCTAGACCTGTGCAAAGCAGTTTAACGTCAAGCCGCCAGGACGTGTACTATAGTTTAAGGTCATATAACTTGGATCGTGGTTATGCAGTTTAAAGTCATGCAACTAGGACCATGCAGTTTAAGGTTGTGCAACTAGACCTCCACTACAGTTTAAGGTCATATAGTTTGGACCATGGCTGTGAAGTTTAAGGTCATGCAACATGGACCATGGCTATGCCTTTTAAAGTCATACATCTAGGACCATGCAGTTTAAGGTCGTGCTATTAGACATCCGCTACAGTTTAAGGTCATATAGTTTGGACCATGGTTGTGCAGTTTAAGGTCATGCAGCATGGACCACACAGTTTAAGGTCGTGCAACTAGACCTCCGCCACATTTTAAGGTCATATAGTTTGGACCATGGCGGTGTAGTTTAAGGTCACGCAGCATGGACCATTACGAGTGTCGCCATGTGGATGAAGCTCCATGGAGGATAGGTCTGTGAATAACAATCTGACTAGCTGACGATAAAATAGTTAAGGCTATTCACAAGCGGAGAGCTTTAAATGAAGATGATGGCCCTACGAAGAGTGGCAAGTGGAAGCGAATCTTCATTGGGGATTAGGAGGGCTAATGTGACTCCACGGGGATAATGATGGAGCTTCATGTAACTCCACTGGGGGTGACAGTCTGGAATACAAGTGTAACCCTATTGGGGTTGAGAAGAAAAGCATGGACCTAGCTCCCTAGGGATAATGGGTTGCAATAGGGTGTGACTCTCACTGGGATGTTGGTGTGAAATAAACTCATTGGGGATCAAAAGGGTAGGTATGACCTTTTGCAGACATTTAACTCCACCGGAGATGTTGATGAAATACCCCTTAGCAAAACGGTGGTCCATCTCCGGGTTAAAGTTATATGTATGGGCCATTTGTCACGCTGTGCATTACAGTTTTAGGGTCTTGTAGCTCAGATCATTGTTATGCAATTTTGGAGTCGTACGGCTAGGACCATGCAGTTTAAAGTCATGCAACTAGACCTCCGCTATAGTTTAAGGTCATATAGTTTGGACCATGGAACTAAGCCTTTTAAAGTCTTACGGTTAGGACGTGCACTATGGTTTAGGGTCACATAGCTGGACCATGGTAGTGCAGTTTAGAGTCATGCGGCGAGGACTAGGCAGTTTAAGGTCGTGCAACTAGACCTCCCCTACAGTTTAAGGTCATATAGTTTGGACCCCGATAGTACAGTTTTGAGTCGTGCGACGAGGACTAAGCAGTCTAACGTGCAACTAGACGTCCGCTATAGTTTAAGGTCATATAGTTTGGACCATAACGGTGCAGTTTAAGGTCATGCAGTCCGGACCATTGCTACAGTTTAAGGTCATATAGTGTGGACCATGCAGTTTAGGGTCATGCATTTAGACCATCACTGCAGTTTTTAAGGTCATATAGTTTGGGCCATGGCTGTGTAGTTTAAGGTCATGCAACATGGACCATTGCTACAGTTGAAGGTCATATAGTTTGGACCATGCGGCTTAGGGTCGTGCATCTGGGCCATCGCTACAACTTAAGGTCATACAGTTTGGATCATGGCTGTATAGTTTAAGGTCATGCAGCATGGATCATTGCTACAATTTAAGGTCATTAGTTTGGACCATGCAGTTTAGGGTCGTGCATTTGGACCATCGCTACAGTGTAAGGTCATATAGTTTGGACCATGCAGTTTAGGGTGGTGCATCTGGACCATCGCTACAATTTAAGGTCATATAGTTTGGACGATGCAGTTTAGGGCATGCATCTGGACCATCGTGTGGTGAGAGAATGTGTCTCCATGGGGAACAGGGCCATCACCGAAGATTGGACTCATTGAGGAGTGAGAATGTGGTGTAGGGAATGAACTTCATGAGGATGTAGGATGAAGGTCTAGAGGGGAGTGCTATGGCATGCGCGTGGCACTAAGTGTTGGATGGCGCATGCGGGGCATTAGGTCCCTTAGTGACGCGCGTGGCAGTAACCCTTGATGATGCACGCAACAATAACCTCTGGGCAAAGGCACGTGGTGATGGCTCTTGATGAAGGCACACGGCGACGACCCTTGACGAAGGCACGCGACGATGACGAAGGCACCGGTCTCGGGCTTAGGCCGCCTTGGCTTGGTCTTATTGCAATTAGGAATTGGGGACATGCGCATCATTTCATGTTTGTCAAGGGCAGTTTGCAGCACTACTAGGTATAAAAAGGGCGAAAACCCCTTTTTACTGTTTTACCGAAGGGGTAAAATAATGGAAGTGTGTTTAGAGAGAGAGAGCCAGAGAAAGGGGTTTTTGATGAGAGATTTTTTAGCAAGAACTTCTTAGTCAAAATATGCAGTAGAGAGGGAGCTCTTTCTAGTGAGCTTCAGTGGGTTGTGGGCCTTTGCGAGGTGCTTGTGAACATCTTTGAAGAGTGATGAGGCTCTCCAAGCAAGGAACATGGTTTCTTGGGGCCTTAGCTAGGTTCGCAGAGGTGCCATGCAGGAGTTTGAGTGCTCCTTTTGTTGTTACGCAGTTGAAGGAAGGTTTCAGAGAGTTCAAAGGATGTTGTCAGTCCTCTGGTTATTGAAGGAGAAGGAGGAGGAACAACAGTAGGTTCACCGGGAACTCAGTGGAATTTCGGTGAGCTTGTGGTAAATTGCCGAAGTGTAGACTCAGGGAGAAGGGAAACGCACAGGATCACAGGGAAGCTTTCTGGGGATTCCGGTGGTTTTTTGCTAATTCTGATAACGGGTGGAAGGTGGGGAAGGGTTTTTCGGCGAACAAGAGCGAGTTCCCGATGAGGAGAGGAAACACTGGTGGGAGCCCGAAGGGTTGCAAGGCCGTAACGGTCAAGAGACGTCGTGGGATTGCGAACGGTCGCCCTCCGCACGCGAGGTGACAGGGCACACTGCAAGTGTCAGGCGTTGTGTCCATATTTCGAGGAACGCACATGTGGTCCATGCTTGATAGCTAGAGCACAGGCAGTGGCACATCTTGGTTGCGAGACGACGATACTATCTTAGTGGGCAGATGGCGATAGTCTTCCCCCTTGGCTGTGGGACGGTGATACCCTGACAGCATTACACCCTGAGTTCCAAATCGATGATATGCCTTTGTGAGCGCAGTCTCTTCGCGGCCACCTAACATCCTTTGCCAGTGAAGCTTCTGATCTAATCCCCAAGTCTTTAGGTGCCATTCCAGATGTGAGGAATCTCCTGCGAGAAAGGGAGCTTGGTACTGCTGAATTCACTGGCGAAAGCTTGGTACTGTTGAATTCATTTTGCTTCGAATTTTTAGGAGGTGGGACCTGATTGTAGGAGTACTGTTTGACCCTACCTGAAGACGTCTGCACCTTGGAAAGGTCCAGGGTTTGAGGAGTCGTACTCTTAGTGTCAGTCACGGTGACGGCTACGCTGATCATTGCTTTTAGTTGCCCTGACTGTTGGAGCGAGAGTTTGAACTGGAGGGTTGCGGACGAGGGCTGCCATGGTGCTTGAACAACCCCTCAATACGAACTGCCTTAGAGATGAGCTCTGACATGGAGGGTGGATTGGATGCCTCGACATGCAGAGAAATCTCAAGAAGCATGTTCCTTATGCAGGTCTGTATCGCTTCCTTCTCAGTCATGGAGTGGCGTGGAAGGTCTCCAACCCTCTCTATCAAGTGATGAACTTGTCAACCGGCTCACCAAGGTCTTGCATCAGGGTGAGGAGTTTGATGGTCTCCACATTCCTTTAGACTTCGTAGAAGCATTGCTAAAACAACTGCTCCACCTCTTATCATGTGTGTACCGAGTTGGGAGGCAACCAAGCATACCACTGAAAGGCTGGCCCTTCAAGAGTCTCAACAAACTGAAGGACGAGGAGTAGTCCGTCAGTTGCCATCTCTCGACAGGCCACAAGGAAGTAAGCAGTATGCTGGTGCAGATACATAGTATCATTAAACAGGGGAAGTTTCCCCTTTTGATAGTTCGGAGGGAAGGGTACTTGGTCAATGTACGAAGGGAATGGCTTTTGGTAGAGAGGTGTCTCTTGCATGCCTGGGATCTTGTTCTTCAGGCTATGGGTCACCATAGCATCTATGTCGGTTTGAGAGACCCCACGGGAGGCAAAACTGTCTTGGGAGACTGGTAGGGGAGTTTGCCTAGGAACTGTGTCTTCACCGATCAGGGAATCGGTCTCATGGTGAGAGGAAGCCTCTGTCTGACATCAGGCCGTTGCCCCAAGTTCCTTTGTGGGGCCCATGTGCATGGTTGACTTGAGGCTGGCTCAAGATGGTACTCTCAGGGAAGACCTTTGAGTATCAGGGTTAGAGGTGCTTTCCTGGTGTCGGAAGAACAGTAGGGGAAGGAGCTAGTTCATGACTCCATCTGAGTTGGGGTCGGGAAGGGACCTGCAAGGGTGGTGTGTGTGCTCCTTTAGGGTTAGCCATGCGGGTGACTTGGGGTCAACCCGGGCTCGGTCAATTGGTTCGACCTCGGGAGGTCGAGACTCACGAGCTTGTATTTGTGAGGGATGAGGCGGAAGCTCATCTCTCACAAAGTGAGACCTAGCTCATCACAAGATCAAGGCACCTAACCAGCTTGTATTTGTGATGGAGTCACTGAGCTGACTAGGTGCCTCGATCTCGCCCTTCGGATCTAGGTGATCTGGTGGCACGTATCTGGGGTTTCTAGTGAACTCGAGATTTGAGATCGTTCTCTCGGAACCTTGCTCAAGAGTAAGGGCAGGTACACAAACCGATGAAGAAGGAATTTAAGGTGGGTTTGGGACTTACTCAGGCTGGCTCGCTTGGGCACCCTCTTAAATCACATCAGAAAGCTGCTCAGCTACGTTAGCTGGTTCAGAATCGCCTCCCTTGACCTATAATCTCTTTTTTTTTCTCCACAATACTACTGTGTTGAGTTTGCAAGATAAGTGGGTCGAAGAGATTAACCCTTGTCTTAGAGCATTGCACATCCACGTGGCTAAGAATGTGAGGGGTTAGTGTGACGAAGTGGAAGTTTTGAGCAAAGGCCCAAAAAGGAAGAAAACTTGATGAACGGACAAGATTAACTTGATAGCCAGACAGTGATAGAGTCGGAGTGGTAGCAAGACAGGCATGGTACTCAGGACCAGCACGACGGCATTACTACTCTAAACCGAAGCTGATGTGGTGATGATAGGTTAAGTCCACGTCAATCAAGTGAGGAGAGAAAAAAGTGAAGAGAAGGACAGAGTGTGAAATGAAAGAGAGCAAGACGGCGGAGGGGATAGGGTCCCGAATAGGCTAGGCGTTGCCACCCATGACCGTGGAGTAGCACTGTCACGGCCATGGAACGGTGCTAGACACTACTACTCACGACTAAAGGGTGAGTAGAGGACTACAGACGACGCTCGACATTGCCGTTGGCAACATAAGAAGGTAACGTGCTCCTGCGCAGGCGGCGATAGCCTTTCATGGAGTGCACGACGATAGCCATTTGTGAAGCACGTGACGATAATTCTCATGAGATGCATGGCGATAGGTGTGGGATGCAAGAAGGACGCCGATGAGCACCGAATGCGCGGAGGATGCTCGCGGATGGCGATGGGCATCGAGTCCATGAAGGAAGCTAGCGGACGGTGTTAGGTGTTGCCCGGGCCTCTAGAGGGCGGTGATAGGTATCGCCGTCTGTAATAGGTATCGTCGTCTATGATAGGCGTGCAATAGGGGAAGACCCCTGCGAGCAGCAATGAGTTTCACCGTCTGGGCTCTTCACGGAGACGTCGAAGCTACGTCTGCAGATGAAAATGAGCAACGCCGTTTGCAGGCCTCATTGGGAGAGAGAGACAGAATGTAGCTCTAGTTATAGGGTCCATTTTAGGGTGCTAGAGGTCGATTCTGCTGGAACTGCTTCTCAGTCTGCATTGCCTTAGATGTGTCATAATGTGACGAACCTTGGCGGGAGAATTTTGAGAGACCTCATGAAGATCTTGGCCTGTTCCGAGGCTATTCTGAGATTGTCGGGATTTCCACTGTTTGCTAGGGTTTATTGAGCAGGGGCCCCATGATGATGAAAAATATCTTTAAACACCTAGTATGGTCACTATGAATTTCTGGTGATGCCATTTGGGTTGACCAACGCCCCAGCTATCTTCATAGATTTAATGAACCGAGTATATAGACCCTTCCTAGATGACTTCGTAGTGGTTTTTATTGATGACATTCTGATGAATTCGAAAAGTATGAACAAGCATGAACAACATTTAAGAATGGTTCTCTAGAACCTATAGTTTGAAAAGTTTTAGTAAGAGTTAATTCTGGCTCCCAAGCGTGTCTTTCCTCGGGCATATTGTTTCCAAGGACAGGATTGCAATTGACCCTTGTAAAATCGAAGCTGTACTTAAGTAGGGAAGACCAACAAATGTCTCTGGAGTCCACAGTTTCCTAGGACTGGCAGGTTACTATAGACGTTTCGTGGAAGGTTTCTCAAAGATAGCACTTCCCCTGACTCACCTGACCTAGAAGGAAGTAAAGTTTGTATGGTCAGATGCCTGCGAGAAACGTTTTCAAGAACAAAAGAAGAGACTGATTACGGCCCCGATACTGACTTTACTTGAAGGAAATGAGGATTTGTAGTCTATACTGATGCCTCACATAAAGGGCTTGGATGTGTATTAATGCAGCGAGGAAAGGTTATAGCTTATGCCTCCAGGTAGTTAAAGCTATATACGAAAAAACACGAGTTTGGAGCTTGCGGTTGTGGTATTCACTCTGAAAATTTGGAGGCACTATCTGTATGGGACTCAATTTAAAGTATTTAGTGACCGTAAGAGCCTCAAGTATTTGTTTTCTCAGTAGGGGTTGAATATGAGGGAAAGAAGATGGATGGACTTGTTGAGTGATCATGACTGTATCATCAATTACCTCTCGGGTAAGACCAACATCGTAGCAGATGCCCTAAGTAGAAATCCCATGGTATCAGTAGCTCATATGATGGTTTGAGAGATGAAATTGTTAGAAGATGCAGTGGAGTGGCACTTGACTCAACCCCATAGTGTTGGGTGAGAACGATTTCATGCATAAGGGTGGAGCCCCAGCTCTTTCAACATATCTGAGCAACACAAAAAGAATATCCTCAGCTTATGAAAATTCTCAAGGAAGTGAAATTGGAAAGAAAAGAGGACTTCACTATGGGCAGTGATGAATTGTTGAGGTTTAAAGATCGGGTATGTGTCCCGAACGAAGAGAATGTAAAAAATGGCTATTTTGGAAGAAGCACACCACTCCCGTAACATGGTACACCCAGGAAGCACAAAAATGTATCAGGACCTGAAGAAGGCTTTCTAGTGGAATAACATGAAGAGGGAAGTGGCATAATTTGTTTCTAAGTGTCTAGCATGTCAGCAAGTGAAGGCTGAGCATCAGAAATCAGCTGGACAGTTATAGCCCTTACGCGTGCCAGAGTGGAAGTGGGAGCACAGAACTATGGACTTTGTGTCTAGCCTGCCTAGACTAGGTTCAGGACACGATAGCATTTGGGTCATTGTAAACCGACTAACTAAAGCCCCTCATTTCTTACCGGTCCACGCAACCTATACCCTAGATAAACTAGCTCAGTTATACATCAAAGAGATAGTGAGACTGTATGGAGTACCTATTAGCATTGTGTCCGACAGGGACTCGAGATTTACTTCAAGATTTTGGAATAGTCTACAATCATCCTTGGGGACAAAACTTACTTTTACTATTGTTTTTCACCCTCAGACTGATGGGCAGACGGAAAGGTCCATTCAGACCCTGAAAGATATGCTCAGGCCTTGTGTTACAGATTTTAAAGGAAACTGGGATGATCATCTGCCTCTGATAGAGTTTGCTTATAACAACGGTTTCTAGGTCAGTATTCAAATGGAACCTTTTGAGGCACTGTATGGAGGAGGTGTAGATCACCCATATGCTGGGATGAAGTAGGTGAAAGGAGACTGTAAGGGCTAGCGATTGTTCAGATAACATAAAAAAAGATTACTTTAATTCGAGAAAGGCTCAAAACAACTCAAAGTCGGCAGAAGGGTTATGTCGATAATCGTCGAAGAGACCACAAATTTGAAGTGGGTGATCGAGTATTTTTTAAAGTGTCGCCAACTAAGGGCATTATGAGATTTGGCAAGAAGGGAAAATTGAGTCCACGATTTATTGGACCCTTTGAATTCTTAGAATGAATTGGGGTTGTGGCATATCGTCTGGCCTTACCACCCGAATTGGCTAATATTCATGATGTTTTTCGTGTATCACTATTGAGGAAGTATGAGCTTGATCCGTCCCATGTCTTGAAGGATGAACCAATCTCGATCAGGGAAGATTTGACTTATATTGAACAACCAATTGAGATTATGGACCAGAGGGTTCAGATATTACGCAACAAAGAAATTCCTCTCGTCCGTGTGTTATGGTAGTATCATTCAAGAGAAGAATCGACATGGGAGCGAGAAGATGAAATCCGGGATAAATACCCCCATCTATTTGATTAATTGATCATTTTGATGACAAAATCCTTTTTAAGGGAGGATGATGTAAGGACCAAGATTTTCCATCCATGGAAACACAGGCAGTTGTAGGAGTCTGAGAGAGTAGAAGCACGCACGACGGTGAGGGGGAGATCTTACCGCTGTGCGTGTCAGAGGCTGCGCGTGAAGAGAGAGAAAACAGCAACACTGTGAGTGTAACGCCGCGCATGAAGAAAGAGAGAGAGAGAAGTCAGTGTCATGCGTGTTATCGCCACGTGTGAAGAAAGAGAAAGAGGCAGCACTATGAGTGTGAGAAGAAGAAGAAGAAATTTTCACAAACGGCAGTAAGAAGGAGCAAATAGGCTACCCCCGTGTGTGTAGCACCGTGCGGGTCATCGCCTTGCAAGAACTAGATTGCCACCAACTAGATGTATGCTGCCACACACACCAGTTATCTTCGTACATGTGTGACACTTAACACTTGTCCATCTTGAGACTGCTGCCCTAGCCAATAAGGTACTTAAACCCCCTCTCTCTCATGCCATTCATTTTTTCCCACTCTCTCTCTCTCTCTCTCTAAGAGACAAAGCCTTTGGAACCTAACTACTACCTCACTGTTAGAGCCTTGGTAAGGAACTTGAGGAGGACTGTGTAAGGGGATTTGAGGACACCATTGGTATGTAGGTAAGTGGATCAACTCACCATTGTATTTACACTTGAGAAGTATGAAATTAGAGGTAGAAATGGATAAATGTTAAGGAAAAACATACTGATTCTACAGTACATATGCATTACTCATGGTGGATTTTAATATTGAATTTGATTCCTCTACTTGCGAAAAATTTGTGGAAGAGTATTTTTACATCTCTAAACTGAAGTGAAAAGAGTTTAATGTGATTATCTTTTATAGTTGAAAATTATTGTCTCATGGAGCATGCCTTGTGACACTATAAATTTCCAGGAACTTACATGTCTTGTGCTAAGCATTTGAATAGCCAATAAAGTTCAAAAAACCTCAAATCACTGCCATTAGAAAGATGAATGAGTCTACTACCATCTTCATGTTTAAACTATGATAAGATTCTTAATGAATGCTAAGTTATTCCCTAAAATGTGCAGGCATGTCACTATTAACAGATTGTACTGAGTTTCAAACTGTCACTGCTGTTGCCATTAGTTTTTACTAAACAAATGAAGTCCATTTTCTTTCAAACTATCGCCATTTGAAAGATATCTGAGTAGGCTTGAAGTTTCATGAGAAATTATTTCGAAATTCCTCATAGATTGAAAGTTATATAATTATTAGTGAAGGCATGTCACTGTAGACAGATTTCACTAAAACTCAGAACCATTACTTTGGTTATCATGGAGTTTTCAATGATCAAATGTTGTCCAATCGTTTTCAAACTACCCTTTTATTAAAGATACACATTTTTATCCTAACTTTAGTTTTGGAACCATTTTAAAACATCCTATGGATTGAAATTTATAGCTATACCAAGTGAGATATGTCACTGTCTCAGATGCACAGCAAAGCACAGATAGTGAACCCCCAGTGTTTTGAACTTTTGAAGGGTTAAATAGGGTTCAAATGCTTTCAAAACACCCCCATTTGAAATATATGTGTGTATAATATAAAACATATCCAAATTCCAAATAGATCAAAGGTTACAGCTCTCTTTTTGGTCGGACGTCACTGTTTGAAGTGGCAGGAAATGTGAATTGCGATACTAAAAATGAGATACTGCTATAGCCATATTGTGATACTGTTATTGTCATACTGTGATACTGTTACTGTTATACTAGGATACTGAGATCGTCATAATGTGACACTAATACTATGATACTGTGATACTGATATTGTGATACTAGAAATGTGATACTGGGATACTGATGTGATACTGACCACTACGCAATGGGGCACCCATTGGTAGTGGGTACTGTTATACTGTTGTGATACTAATATTGTAAGCCAATGTGATACGGACCACTACGTAATGGGACACCCATTGGTAGTGGGGACTGTTATACTGTGATAAATTGTGAGATTGCTATACTGTGATTTGTTACGAGACTGACCACTACGTAATGTGACACCCATTGTTAGTGACACTGTTATATTGAGAAAACATTATGATACGGATAAACTGTGATATACTGTGACACTGAACACTACACAATGGGTCACCCATTAGTAGTTGGATATTGTTATACCGGCAAATGTTGACTATACCTCGACCTCAATGATAGGACTGGGGCTGGGAAGTGAAACTGAGTAATTGGGTGGGTCGTACCCCCCAATTGTAATAGGCATTGTGCATCACCCAATGGTAGTGTAATGCTCTCTCACCGAAAGGGCCAATTGTAATAGGCATTGTGCATCACCCAATGGTAGTGTAATGCTCTCTCGCCGGAAGGGCATATAAGAGGGTCGTGTCTTACATGGCCACTGCATATCAAATACCCCAAAGCTTGCTGAGGATGTGTGTGTGTGTGTGAGGACACTACGAAGTTAGACACTCACTTGTCATTGTCTTCCCTCTTGAATGAGGGTAGAGGTTCGAAGCTACAAGATTGGCTTGGCTTGATCAATGAAACTTCTACTTTAGGAGTAGGCTCTTCTAGCTTCTATTGTTTAAAATTGTGAACTGCTGGCCCTACCATTCTGCTAAAGGTGAAATGATTGATGACTTATGCACTGCATGTTTTTGATAATTGAACTGTATTTATTCCTATACGGTTAAAGTATTGAAGGGCATGAATAATGGAAATTTTTGTCATACATGTGTAAATGGTGAACACTGTTACTTACTGTAATCGGATTTAGACGGGAATGCAATAGTGTAGATCTACTTATTGGGCTATTAGCTCATTCCCCTCATTTTCATTCTTGTCGAGTGATAGTTCTGACCCAAGTGAGAGGGTAACTGTCCGGTTGTTGAGACGCTCGAAATTTGAAGTTTGAAGTTTGAAGAAGAGTTTCTCAGAAGCTTGCTATAATGGGTGTTTAGTGGCTGCGCCACTGTTCTGTTTGGTTATTGTTTACCTTGTACTTTGTGGGCCATAAGTGCCTTAAATTGCTTGTAAAAGAAATTTTGAAGAATGATTGTTAATGAAAATGACTTGTTAATGAAAATGACTTTGCTTTTTGAATTAATATCTGGCTGATGAATGGATTTTAGTTTTATTTTGTGTTTTGCTCTTGATTCTGCCCGTTATATGTGTTGAGCCATTCCCACCTGAGCGATGTTGACCACCTTACGCGGTCCCACACTCTATTGCCCACCGGCTTGTATATTGTGGGGCCAGGGGGCGGGGTCAGGACACCCTCTCTCTAAGAATCATTCAAGGGGACCTCCGGGGGGCACCTAGACCCGACTCGAGCCTAGGTCCACTCTCTCCACCCTCTCTTCCAATCTCTTCTCTATTCTCTCTCTTTCTTCTCTCTTATCTCTCTTCTCTTTCTTCTCCTTCTTCTCTCTCTCTCTCTCTCACGGACCCGTAGCGGATTAGTGTGTTTTCTCCCCTCCCTCTCCCTTTTCTCTCATTTCACTCTCTCTTTCTCTCATGAGGCCTCAACGGGCCCATGTTTCTCCTCTCTCTTTCCCTCTCTTCTCTCCCCTCTCTCCTCTCTTTTCTCCCTCTCATGAGCTCGTAGCAGGCTCATGTCTCTCTCTAGCCCTTTTCCTTCTATCTCCTCCCCTCTCTTCTCTCCTCTTCACGGGCCTATGACGGGATTGTAACCTTCTCTCTCCCTTTCCCTTCTCTTCTCTCCCCTCCGCTCTCCTCTCTCCTCTTCACTGGCTCGCAGCGAGCTAGTGACCCTCTCTCTCCCTTTACTTTATCTCTTCTCTCCGCTCTCCCCTTTTATTCTCTCTCACATGAGCCCACGGCAGGCCCATCACTCTTTCCTCTCTCTCTCTTTCTTTCTCTTCTCACATCTCTCCTTTATCCTCCCCTGCACAGACCCACAGCGGGTCTGTAACTCCTCTCTCTCTCTCCCTCTTAACTCTCTATTTTACGTCATTTTTGACGTACCTCCATAAGTCGGTGCGAATAAGGGGAGAGCCGGTGACAATCCAGTCTCACAGGTTCACGACGCACCCGCAGACCAAGATTGTGTCGAAAATAAAGCCTCCAGCCTAGTGACTTGGGTATGGTGCCCTCGCACCAAAAAAGGACCCTTCATTGTAGCCCTATGCTAACGCCTGCAGCAGGGCACCAGACCTTCTAAAGACATCGAAAAACCCCCAAGGACCAAATTTGGACTCAATTAGTCCTCCCTAGGGGGCCTGTGCTCAGGCGGCCTCGCAACTCATGGGTTTTACCATAGCACGGTGCAACTTCACTAAACCAGTCCCAGAAATGTTTCCTGGCAACGACTTCGTCAACCCACGACCCCTTTCTCTAAAACCAAATGGAGCACAAACATTGACATGTTCTGGATCACGTTAGCCCCGTCATTTTAACCTATGGGGCACACTGTGGTGTGACTGAGAACCCTCATTGCTCTGAAGAGGAAAGTGACTAGAGAATGATATGAACTGGTCCATGGGTTCATCGGGGTCTTGAGTCAGGGTGAGAAGCTTGATGGTTTGAACCACTTGCTCAACCTCATAGAAACGCTGGTGGAACATCTTCTCCATTTCCTCCCAAGTATGAACTGAGTTTGGGGGAAGTCGAGCATAGCACTGAAAAGCTAGGTCGTCAAGGGTTTCAACAAACTGACGGAGAAGAAGTCTCCCATCAGCCGTTGTTTCTCAACATGTTTCTTGGAAGTTGGCGATATGTTGATTCGGGGATGTAGTTTCGTTGAATAGGGGAAACTTCCCTTTCTTGTAATCTAAGGGAAATGGGACCTAGTCAATGTATGAAGGGTACGACCTTTGATAAGGCGTTGCACCTTGTATTCTCGAAATTTGTCTGTTCTTTAAGCTATGGTTCACCATAGCATCTATGTCTGCCTGTGAGACAAGGTGGGGGACAAAATTGTCCTGTGAGGCAGAGGGAAGGGGTTGCCTTGGATGTGCACCATCTGAGTGGTGGGAATTGACCTCATGGTTAGCTGATTGTCGTGCGGTGTCTATATGAGCAATCTTCTCCATCATTGCTCGCACCATATCTTCAAACTTGTTTATGCGGTCTTCCTATGAGTCAGGTTCGTCTATAACCATCACGCAGACTATTTCTCCAGGGAGGTCAGCCTTAGTTGCAGTTGAGGGCTTGCGAACTTGGCGGGTCGCACGCGGCTGATCGGTCAGCAGGGGGCCAGCATGCCCTAACTAAACTCGACTTTCATATGCCGATCATGTGAGGACCATTTCTCAACGGTCTTGGGACCGTGTCTGCTGAGGGGATGGGTCGTCTTGTACGACACTAACCACAGTGCAGAGCTCATGGAGATTTTCTTTAGACTTCGACGTCTGAAGAGGGTAGAAGGGGTTTAGGCAAAGAGGGTCATCAGAGTAGGTTACCCCGACCGCCTTGGTCACTTGATTGGTGAGAATTCACATACCCCTATCGCGTTTAGCTTTGAGGTTTTGCTGGACTTCGATCCAAAACTGTGATCGGGCCTGCAATTGGTCAGCTCTTCTTGCACAAGAGAGAACTGTCTCCATCAGGTGTAGCAAAGGATGAGGGCCAGGGACTGGAGTCATCTTGGGCTGGGGAGGATGAAGGACTTGATCTTCCAAAAGGTCTTTGGCTCAAGCTCTCTTGTGGGCTCTAGAGGCACGACCGAAGTGACGAGGCTGGTTCAGGATGGTGCTTTTAAGGAAGGTATTCGAGTACCATTGCTAAAGGTGCTTGCTCGAAGAAGGAAGAGCGAGTAGGAGAAGGGTTGACCCATGAGAACACTTGAGTCGAGGGCGAGGAACTATCTGAAATGGCGACACGTGTGCGCCGCTTAAAGAAGGATCATGAGTGACCTGGGGGTCAGTCTGGACTTAAGCAAGTGGTCTAACCTTAAGAGGCCGAGAATTGCGAGCATGTGTCTGCAAGAGAACATGTGAAGGCCTGCCCCTTACAGGGTATGCTTGTGTGTGCTGAGTAGGAGGACGAGAAGATCATCTCCTATGTACTCAAGTTGGTGCACTAACGATGTTGCCCCTAGCAGTGGGATGCATATGAGCAGCCTATGCCGGAACTGGACTTGAGAGGTCTGATCCTATCCACTGACTCGAGGTAACGTAAGGGTTACCTAGAGGTATGACTTGAGTGGGTAAACCACAAGCCTTATGGTGTGTGCGAGGGGTGGTGGCCGCAAGGTCTCCGGCTCTATGTGTTGAGCCTCTAGGGATAAACACTCGTGGTGGTGTAAGAATGTGGGGAGTAGCCTTGCGGCGACCCACAAGAGCAACGACAACTTGTTTGCCTTTTGCTGAGAGGCACTGGCTAGCCTTTCGACGTACCTCAACAATACGACCGACATGTGGCTTGCCAGTGGCAGGGTGGAAGTTGTGTGTGCCAACAGATGTGTTGTCGATGCAAGGCACCTTAGTGGGGGATCCACCAAAGCTAGGAGATGGGGAGTTAAGGACTTTTAGGTCTCTCCTCACGCCGATCCAGGTTAAGATCTGGAAGCTAGACCTGGGGTCTTTGCTCATAAGAAGGGTTGGGAACAACGCTAGAGGAACTTGTTCCCTGGGGACACTCGCGAATGCGGGGATAAGAAAATCCCAGATCCGGATGAATGAGTTACAGAACCCAATAGCCATAAGTGCAGACATAGAAAATAAAAAGAGAAACTTAGCCAAACAAGTATGATCCAACTAAGGGGTAGTAAGTCCCCAGTGGAGTCACCAAGCTGGTTAGGTGCCTTGATCTCGCTCTCCGAACTAGGATGATCGGGCGGCACTTGTCTCGATTTTCAATGAGAGCTAGGACTTTTTGAGATCGCTCTCTCGGGAACCTCGTTCGAGAATAAGGGCAGGTATTACCAACCGATGAGAGGAATTTAAGGTGGGTTCGGGACTCACTCAGACTGGCTCGCGTGGGCGCCCTCTTAGATCACGAAGAAAGCCTCCCATTAGTAAAACTGATTTGAAATCGCCTCCCTTGGCTTGTATTCTCCTATTTCTGCAATCACATACATATGACAAATGTTACAAGATAGGTGGGTCAAGGGACCACACCTTACCTTCACGTGAATGTACACAGGCGTGCACATTCAAAGGATGAGAAGAATGGGAAAATGAAGATTGGGGTAAGAAGAATTCGATCGAGTGGTGAGACCAACACAATGACTTGACTAGTAGGTAATTAACCTGTCGTAGTAGTAAAATAGGCTTGGTAGCTCGGACAGACTCAACAGAGTTACTATTAGATGATTGTACCAAATACGAACTAGCTAGACACAATCACTTGTCTGTCATGACAATAAAGCGAGCATAGTAACTATGACCAGCACAACAACATTACAGCTAAATGACAGGGCTATCATTGAAGGCCAATCTCAACCATTCTTGATCAAAGGAGAGAGTAAAAGAAAGAAGAGAGATCAGAGAGAGAAAGAAAAGAAGAGAGAGAGGAGGAGAGAGAAAAGAAGAAGATAAAAGAGAAAAAGAAAGATAATAGGATAGAAAACCATGAGAGAAGAAGAAGAGAAAGAAGGGAAGGAAAGGAGGAGGAGGACACAGACGAGCGAAAACTCAGACTACGATGACTTCCACCGGCTGTGAAATAAAGAAATAGGAGAGAGAAAGCATGTAGGTGGCAAAGGGCTTACGCTAGCTATGTCATACGAAAGAGGAGAGGGAAAGCTTAGTTGGCGATGACTTCCGCTGGCTGTGAAAGAAGACAAGAAAGAGGGAGAAAACCCAGCCAGCGCTAGGCTTGCACCGGTTGTGACTGAAGAGAAAGAAAACCCAACTGGCGCCAGGCTTGCGCTGGTTGTGACAGAAGAGAAGAAAGAGAGAGAAAACCCAACCGACGCTAGGCTTGCGCTGGTTGTGACATGACAGAAGAGAAGAGAAGAGAGAGAGAAACTCGGTCGGCGCTAGGCTTGCACCGGTTGGGCTAAGTTCTGGGTCACTATTCATGTCTCAGGAGTAGGAAGGCATCAGGTGCTAGGCTTGCACCGGTTTTTTTAACCCTCAGATTTTTTTATAATGAAGCTTTGCATGTTAATATAGAATTGGGCCCAAACATGGGTGGACGCCCAAAAACTACGTACAATTGAAGATAATTAAAATTTAATTGAATTAAAAGAAATTCTAAAAATGGGTGCAAAAAGACTATTTTGCCCCTGCCTAACAATGTGTGGAATTTCAAAACAATCCTTGTTGTTGCCCGAGAACTCGTGTGCTCTTCCATGACTGATCCGGGGTGATTCTAACATCCGTTTGATCAAAATATTATTGTTTTCTTGTAGGGCTCGACACGACGATCGATTTGATACCAATTTCGAGTCATGAATCATGTTTTTTAGCCTTGATTGTGAGACTTGAATTTTGGATGAATCTTGAAAATTTGGATAGATTGTGTGCTCATTCGTTGATGTTTTTCTTCCATTTCTTCACTGAATCACACTGAGTATTCCATCACGATCACATTGCAGCAAGCACGGCTCGATTTCGTGTCTAGATGAAGATTTTGTCGTCTTGGTTTTTTTGCCGGAATCTTGAAATCCAATGGTTGAAATTTACAGCAGCTTCGATGCCTCTGTGTGTGAAATCCAACCATTCATCGTACGCAAGGTTCATACCAGATATAGCCTCAAACCTTACGCACATAATGCAATTGGTTTCGTGTTGATCGAGTATGTGAGCGCCATATTTGGCCACTCGAGTGAGGTGTGTTGTTGCTGAATTTTCTGCAATTTTTTTCACGAAACAGCCTTCTGACGTACCTCAGTAATATGATTGGAAAGCAGGGTGGATGTTGTGTTTGACAGCAAATGTGCTACCAATGCAAGGGGCCTTGGTGGAGGGTCCACCAGGGTGAGGAAGCCAGGAGTCAAGGACCTTTAAGTCCCTTCTCGCACTAATCCAAGAAAGAACCTGGGACCTGGATTGTGAGTCTTGACTCAGAAGGAGTGTAGGGAAGGAAGCTTGAACAGTTCGCTTCCTTGGGATAGTCACGAGTGTGGGGATGAGAAAATCCTCAACTCGGATGAACGGGTTGATTAACCCAGGTGCCATAGAAAGTAGTGCAGAAAGTAAAAGGTGATACTGATCAAACAAGAGCGAACCGAAGAAGAGGTAATAAGTCCCCAGTGGAGTTGCCAAGCTGGTTAGGTACCTCGATCTCACCTCCCTGGATTTAGGTGATCGGGTGACATGTGCCTTGGGTTGGAAAAACTCGGGACATGAGATCACTCTCCAGGGAACCTCGCTCACAGAACAAGGGCAGGTGTCCAACTAGTGAGAGAGTTATTTTAACGTGAGGTGGGGACCAATCTCACCCGGGTTCATGACTTACTCGGGCTGACTCGGGCGGGTGCCCTTTTAGATCACGATGGAAAGCTCCCTAGCTGCTTCAATTGGTTCGAAATCGCCTCCCTTAACCTACAATCTCCTTATTTTCTACACAACATTATCATGATTAACTTGTAAGACAAGTGGGCCGAAGGACCCATCCATGTCTTAGGGCAATGCACATTCATAAGTGAGGGTGATGAAGTGGAAGGTTCTAATAAAGGTAGAAAAGAGAAGAGAACTTGGTAAGGGTACGGAACTAGCATGCTAGTTGGACCAGTACAATGATCGGCTTAGAGTGGTAGCAAGACAGGCATGGTACTAGGACTAGCACGATGGCAATACTACTCGAAATCGAGGCCGATATGACTATCCTAATCTGGTATGGTAGAAAGATAGGCATGGTCCTCAGGACCAGCATGATAGCAATGCTGCTCGACAATCATACTGCTGTGGCAATGTTAGGCCGAGTCTACCCTCAGTCAAGTGAGAAGAGAAGAGAATGAGGAGGAAGCACAAGACAACAAAGAGACAGGGTCCCGATGATGCTTGAGCATCGTCATTCATAGCCGTGGAGTAGTAGTGTCACGGCCCTTGGACGGTGTTAGACACTACTGCCGAAGGCTGGTGGGTAAGCAGTGAACTACATGCAGCGTTAGGCATCACCGTTGGTAACACAAGAAGGCAACACACCCCTTTGCGGGAAGCGATAGCTTCTTGTGAAGCGCGTGGCGATAGCCACTTGTGAAGTGCGCGGCGATAGTCCCTTCTAAGGCACACGGCGATGGGTGTGGGACGCCAGAAAAACCTGCGGACGGCGATAGGCATCGAGTGCACGAAGGAAGCTCAAGGACAAAGATTGGTGTCAAGCGCACGAAAGGAGCTTTTAGACAGAGATAGGTGTTGCCGCGACCCTTCGCATGCGGCGATAGGCATCACCGTCTAAGATAGGCGCGCAGCCAGGGAAACCCCTGCAAGCGGCTATAGGCTTCGCCGTCTATCCTCCTCGTTGAGACGTCGAAGACACATCTGTAGACAGCGATGAGAAGCACTGTCTGTGAGCCTTATCGAGAGATGGAGATGGACAAAAAGAAGGAAAAAGAAGCTCGGGCATGGTGCTGTCATCGCCATGTGCAACCTGTGAAACCACAGGAGAAAATCCTAAACGAAGAAGAAGAGCGAGAAGAAGAGAGAAGAAGAAAGAAAGGAAGAGAAGAGAGAGAAAATTTTAACTTGAGTCTAAAGGTACCGATCCAAAAGTTTATCTCTCTCAAAACGTGCCCAACAGTAAGAAGAAATAGAGATTTTATTACGTAAAAGTCTTTTTGGCGAAGGGTCCGTTTACAATGATAGTATGTCGTACATATAGAGTTTTTCCCAAACATGAGTGGATGATTAAAATGAAACCTAATTGCTGGAAATTAAGATTTAACTAAATTAAATAAAATAGGAAAATAGGGTGAAAAATGATATATTTTCCCCATCCTAACAATTCATGGAATTCTAAAAAAGTCCCTGCTGCTGCCCTAGAACTTTCGTGATCTTTCATGGATGATCCGGGGTTGCTCTGGTACCCGTTTGATCGAAAGATTATTGTTTTCTTATTGGGCTAGACATGGCGATTGATTTGATACCAACTTCGAGCCATGGATTGTGTTTTTAAGCTACGATCAGGTGACTTGAATTTTGGATGAATCTTGCAAACTTCGGATCGATAGTGTGCTTGTTCCTTGATGTTTTTCTATGGTTTCTTCATTAGATCACATCGAGCATGTTGTCTTGATCGCGTGGCAACAAATGTAGTTCGATTTCGTGCCCAGACGAAGATTTCACAACTTTTGAGTTTTAGTTAGAATCTGGAATTCTAGCACCAAAATTTTTAGTCGCTTCATCGGCATCGTGTATGAGATCTAACCGTTTATCATACATGAGGTTCGGATAAGTCATAGTCATAGACCTTACGCACGTGATGCAACTGGTTTCACATCGATCGAGTGCTTGACCGTCGTGATTTGGCGGCTCGAGTGAGGCATGTCGCTTCTGATTTCCCTGCAACTTCCTTCACGGATTGACAATTTCGCTCTAGCTTCTCTTCGCATTTATGCATTATCACGAGGCGTGTCATATATCGAAACGCTTGTCTCAATGAGACGAATGCCCTCCAACAAGTTTGAGCGCGATCCGATTTTGGACGAGGGAGATATAAGTATTGCAAGTCACTATTTGTGACTGTCCCTTTAATGGAGTTTAGCTATAGGGTGGCCCCACAGGAATAGTGTGTGGCTCCTCCTGTTTCCATCTTTTGCCTATAACTTCTTTTTGGAGTGCCTGTTTAAGCTAAAATTTGACCCACGGGGGTTTTCAACCGTGTCTGCTACAATGGCCACAATGGCGGTGGTCCCATAAAATTTGACTCACTGAAAAATAGAGCTCTAGTTATAAGGGTCCATTTCAAGGTGCAAGAGGCTGATTCTGCCGAAATTGTCTCTCAGTCTGCACTGCCTTAGACAGGTCGAATTGCGATGAAACTTAGCAGGAGACTTTTAGGAGTTCTAATTAAGATCTTGACCAATTTTGGGGTCATTTTGAGACTCAAAATTTCCACTGTTTGTTAGGCTTTATTAACTGGCTTCTCCCTTATTCTGCATCAGGGACCCATGGTGCTGAAAAATAGCTTCCAACAGGAATGCCCGCTGTGCCCGTGGGGTGATTATTGCGTGCTATGTGATGGTTGGGATGCCCTCGCAGGTTTTCATCTCATCCCTTGGGGAATGCATCATTGTTGATTTCACAAGTCCCCACATCATCACCGTTCTTTTTTTTTTTTTTTCTTTTTTTTCTATTTTTTGGGGACCACAGGGTCCCGTATGTGGACGAGACAAGGAACGAGGGTCGCTTGCCTGTGAAAGAGAGTGGTGCAGGGGGTGTGCCCCGGGCGCTCTGAGCTGACCCATATTGTAGGCAGGTCGAGTGGGGTTGGATTGCATGCGTGAGCGGCATTTGAGTGGCGATAGGCATATCGTTCTCGATGGGTCTCATTATGTATGTAGTGCAGTTAATGCTGGGCGAGAGGGGCAGCGTCGATGTCGTACAATGGTTCGATTATGTGCCCTTAGTACTTCCACGGGATAGAGCATAATTTTTCGCACATGTGGCATGTTACTTCGCGTGTTGTTCCTACGACCGTACCTTCAAGGCATGTGGCGCTTACTCGTGCGATGCTTCCATTCGCATGCTAGCGGTGCTTTGGTACACTGCTTCCAATGCTTCGCTTCTCTTGCCACCGGTGTTCCTCTGTGATCGGAGGACGGGTCTCTCGTTGATTGGCTTTTTTGTTGTCGAGCTTTATAAAAGGAAGGGTGGTTGCTTTTCGCTCTTACCCAAGGTCCCCATTCCCAGTAAGACCAAACACCCTTTGTGCCTTCTGCCCAGGCCTCCTTTTTGGCGCTCGCCTCTTTCCAAAGTAGCCCTTTTGAGCAGGGACCATGGATGGCAGCCGTCCGTCTCCTCCGTCAGGTAATGCTGTTGGGCCTCGGTGCATGGCTGGTGTGCCATTTTCTTTTCTTTCTTCTTTACCCGCTTGTATTTCCTTTGCAGCAGCGAAGCGTATGAGGTTCGTTGCTAACGCGGCCTCGGCCCCAACTTCCTTGGAGTCAGTGCTGGCTGGTGCCAAGAGTCAGTGGAGGGCCAATGAGCCCTTGTCAGGATCTCTTGCTGTCCCTTTCGAGTCTTTGGCCGTGGTGGTCGGGGGACTAGTTCTTGACATGCCCCCACTTGCTTCAGCGAGTCCCCCGATTTTGGCTTTGTCGGGGTTGAGCTTTAGGGCACGGATTGTGCGGCGCATACTCCAAACAGGCCTTGAGGGACTCAAAGAATGCCCCCTTTCTGATCTCTAAGAGGGGATCAAGGGTGTCAGGGCCTGCTCGGCTAGCTTATAGATCGTGGGCTTGGATGCAAAGGCTTTCAACTGGTTGGAACTGCTACATAACCTTGCAAATTGGGGAGTTGAGGCTCTCTTAGCGGAGACTTCGACACGAATGTCTTGGCTAGCGTGTCTAGCCTTCTTGAAGGCGAAGCTGGCAACCCAGCGAGCTCTCATGAGATGTCATAAGGAGAAGAGACAGCGAATTGCCTCCCGCCATGCCCAGCTTGTGAGGGAGGAGCCGAAGATAAAAGAAGAGATCCAGAGCATTGTAGACAAGATCGCTCTATTACAAACATATGTGGCTGACTCGAGGAGTCGACTGCATCGCTATCGGGACGTGATGGCTACAAACTCTCGTCGCCTGGAGTAGTTAGGTTTGGACATAACGGCAGTCACCATTCTGTCTGAGTCGGTCGCCGTTGAAATTACTTGTAGTGAAAAGGAGACACAGGCTGCGCTGGAGAGGTCGTAAGAGTCGCATGAGAAGATGCGGGAGGTGCTTGATCGCTTTTGATATCTCCTGCTTTTCCCCCTCTTATTTCCCTGATGGCCCACAAAGATTTTGTAACCTCCTTTTACATGAATAAAACAACCATCTTTTTTGTTTCTTGTGTGAGATGCGTCTGAGGTTTCTTCTTTTCGCGCCTTTTATTTTGAATTTCGCCTTCCGCCTTGTTTGAGGAAAGAAAGGCGGGGGGGGGGAGGGGGTTGCGACGAGAATTTAAACGCCTACCGAGAAGATGCTCTGACTCTTGCCAGTGCACGATTGCATTTTTAGGAGGTAGTTTTAGAGTCATACCCCTGTGACTGTAGTAAGGCTTGCTTAAAGTCCTGCCCTTGGGACTGACTATAGTGTGCGCCTTTAGGATCTCATACCCGAGTAGGAAGAACCTTGGGGGGCTCTCACTGTAGTGCACCGACTTTCCTTGGCGAAAAGGACTTGCCTTGGGATGAAGTCATATAGGGTAGGTCGAGGAGGTAAGAGATCCGCCTCGTCTGGGTGTAGGAGAAACCGGGCATCTCGGGTCAGCACGGATGGGCTTTCCCGGTTCCTGCTCTGGGCGGATAGGGCTCTTATGCATGGGGCGTAGGTGTCGCGCCCGCACGGTGAGCCGCGTCTCTGCCAGTACTTTTTGGCCATCGGTGGCCATGATACACCTGCCATGGTGCCGAAGTGCTATAGGCAGAAGACTCAAAAGCGCTAGTAACAAGGCTCCGAGCCCATTCTGTTCCCGGATAAGGGTGAGGATATTGATGGGGTGTCCTGCCCCGAGATAGAGTTTGTTCATCAATCAAGGCTATCCATCCGTCTTGGATTTATCCTTGAAGGATGTTCAGGAATCTGTAGCAATGGCACAGGTCGTGATTGCTTAGCTGGTGGTAGCGGCACCACAGACCTTGGCTTTCGCCAACGGCTCATATTTGTTTATTGGGGGCGTTGGGCACAATCACCTCATGCTGCACCATGATGTTGAAAAGAGTAAGGAGCCAGCAGGGCGGCGGCTCTGTTTTGGCGCTTCATGGATTGTGACCACATGACAGGCTTCAAGTGTCTCAAAAGCCCCCCCGAGGTCCAAATTGATTTGCCCCTTTTTTATCAGGGCTTCGATGTAGTCCTTGAACTGAAAACAATCCTCCACAGGGTTGATTAAGTGCCTCGATCTCGCCCTTTGGGTCGGGATGACCTAGTGGCGTGGTTATGGGTTCGAGATGGACCCGAGACTTGAGACCGCTCTCTCGGGAAACGCATAAAGAGGACTCGAGCAGGGATACAAACCGGTGAGAGAGGAATTATAGTCGTGAGGCAAGACTTACCTTACGTGGGTTAATGAAACGCTCGAGCTACTCGCATGAGCTCCCTCTTAAATCATGAAGAATGCCCCCCTGGCCTAAGGCTGGTCCGAAATCAACTCCCTTGACTCATTTTTCTAGGTTCCTGCACACACATAAGGTGTCCCAACAAGCGGGTCTGAAGACCCAAACTTTGGAAAATGAAATAAAACTAAAATGGATAAGATGAAAATGAAGTGAAATGAAATAAAAATAACGGGGATGAGTTAAGATAAAATAAAGTGGGAGGGTTAGAAAATTAAAACGAAGTAAAATAAGGGTGGTAAATAACATGAAGTAAGGTAAAGTAAGATAAAATAAAGTAAACAAAATAAAATAAAATAAGGTAAGGTAAAATAAAATAAATGAGGTAAAATAAATGGAATAAAATAAAATGAGTGAAGCAAAATAAAATGAAAGAGGTAATAAAAATAAAATAGAATAAGGTAAAATAAAATAAAATAAATAAAATAAGGTAAGGTAAGGTGAATGAAAATGAATAGAATGCAATAAATAAAATAAGGTAAAAATATATATATATATAATAAGTAAATAAAATAAAATAAAGTAAAATAAAATAAATGAAGAAAATAAGATAAAATATGATAATGAAAAATAAGATAAAATAAGTGGAAAAATATAATAAAATAGCAAAAGGTGAAATGAATGGGATGGGTAAGATTAAGTGAAAAAAAAAAAAAATCAATTGGTGTAAGAAAAGGAGAAGCCCGTTGTTGGGTTATTAGGTGCAGAGAGAGGGAAATACACAAGGAGCTGCTTTGGGTGAGGAAGGTCGAACGAAACGAAAAGAAATGGGAAAGTGGGCGAAACGAAAAGGGACGGAAAGAAAGGGGAAAGTGGGTATTTCGTTTGTTGATTTTTAGAGAGAGAAAGAGCGGAAGGTTGCAGAGATGGGAGAACAAGAGGCTGCAGAGACAGAGAGCAGGAAGAAGTGAGCGAGAGGGGCAGAGAAGACTGAAGGGGATGGCTGAGGGGAAGAGACAGCAAATGATTAGAGAGAGAAGCAAAGTGAGAGAGGCGGCAGCAGCGGGGTGGCTGAGATGAGGGCTCGGCAGGAGAAGGATGGCGCACGGCAGCGGTTAATCGCAGGCGGGAGTTGTAATGCACGGCAGTGGCTAATGCGCACGGGAGTTGTCACGCGCGGCAGTGGTTAACGTGCGCGGGAGTTGTCGCGCATGACAGTGGTTAACGCACGGGAGTTGTCGCGCACCGCAGTGGGAGAGATAACGCACTGCCGGGTTGAGGGTCGCGGCAGCATGTGCGCGTGCTTAGCGGTGTAAGAAGATTGCTCGGCAATGTGAGAGAGCACAGCAGGGCTGAGGAGGAAGTCGGCTCGCCGGTATGGAAGGAGCGCACGGCGGTGTATGCGCGGCAGGGTGGGGTGCACGACAGTAAGTGTTCTTGTTTGCTTGAGGAAAAGAGAGTGGGGTAGGTGGACGCGAGGGAGCACAAGAAGAGAGAAGGAAAGAATGGACATGAGGGCCCACAAAGAAAGAAAGAGTGGACGTGAGGGTGCATGTGCAAAACGGAAGGGAGTGGACCTAAGGGTGCACGACGGGAAGTGGACGCGCAGGGAGCAAATGAATGAAAGGGAGAAAAGAAGAGAGGGAAGGAGAGTAAAACATGGACGGTCTGCCATCCATAAAAGAGAAGAGAGAGAAAGAGAAGAGAGAGGAGAGAGAAACAAAGACAAGAGAGAGAAAGAGAGAAGAAGAGAAGAAAGAAAAAGTTTGGCCCGATAGCTAGGTTGACATACTGGCAAGACTGACACGGCAGCTAGACAGGCACGGTGACTCAAACTGGCACGATGACTAAACTGTTCGGCGATAAGATTGGCACGTCAGCTGGTTTGACGCGGCAACTAAACTAGCATGGTGACTTTGACCGGCACGACGGCTAAATTGCTCGGCGACAAGACTGGCATGGTAACACAAGGCTTAGCCTGCCCTCTGGTCAGGCCAACCAAGGAAAAAAAGAGGAGAGAGAAAGTCACCGTTAAACCTAAGGGTACCCGTTCAAATTTTTCTCTTTCATCTCTCTCTCTCCAAACCATGACCCAAAGCTTAAGCCAGAAGAGAATTTTTTATTGATTAAGAAGAAGCCCTTTACATGAGGTGCATACATGCTTATATAGAAGTGAGGCCTAAACATGGGTGTACAATAAATTTTTTGCCTAATTGTTAAAAATTAACTATTAAGTGAATTAAAGAAATTTTAAAAATTGAGAGAAAAATGACGATTTTGCCCCTGTACCAACAATTTGTAAAATTTCAAATCAGTCATTGCAATGACCATTCACCCATGCAAACTTTTTGTGGCTGATTCGAGGCTTTTCAATCACCATCTAGCCAAAAGAATACTGTATTCTTGATGGCTCGAGAAGATAATCGCTTTAGCATCCATTTCGAGCCATGGATCAAAGTTTTGGCTCGTGATCAAGATGCAACAAGAATATGGAAAAAAGTGCAAACTTAGATTTAGGATTCAGTGCGTTTCTCAAATTTTTTCGTCGATTTCTTATTGTAGCGTAACGAGCAAGTTACCACGATCGTTCTGTAAAAAGAACGGCTCGATTTGATGCCCAAACGACCGTTTTCCAAATTGAAAGACTTTGGTCAGAGTTTGGATTCCGGTGGCTAGAATTGCCACTGTTTATCACTGATTTTTTATGAATCTAACCGTCCATCACACACGACGTTCGACCCTGAGGAAGCTCTCAACCTTGTGGTCATAACGGGTCTGATCTTGCATCTATCCGTCATGTGAATGACGTGATGTGGGCGTTTGATCGAGATGATATGTTGTTGGAAATTTCCTGCAACTTTTGAAACTTTCCGGCAAACTTCTCTCTTCGATATCTCTCCGCTCGGGCTTGGTTATCATGCGTGTCACATATCAAATTAACTGGGTCGTCAAGATGAACATGGTCCCAAAATTTGGGCTTGATCTGATCCAAGATGAGGGAGATATGACCATGGAAAGTTTACCCCCAAAATTGTGAAGCACAGTTTCTGTTAATAGAAACTGGTTCACTGAGGGTGTACCATAATAGTGTACAACCTACCCATTTTAGGTAAGTTAGCCATAACTATCTCCAGAAGCGTCCAAATATGTCGAAAATTGGTACCCGAGGGTTTTTTAACGTTCTAAATCCAATGGCGATGGTCTGGAGACCATTTGACGCTTTGATAATGGTTTTGTGGTTTAGAGTCCATTTTTAGAACGAAAGAGGCAAAATTTCCCAAAACTGTTTTGTCGTCTGCACTGCCTTAAACTCGTCGGATTGCAACGAAAATTAGCAGATGTTCTTAGAAAAATCTTAGTCGCATTCTTGTACATTTCCAGGCCATTCTAAGACTGACAAAAATTTCACTTCCAGATCAGTGCTTATTGGCCTACGGCTTCTATAGTCCACCGGTGTTCTAGTACCTGCGGACTAAGTCGCGAACTGCTCTCTCCTTATTTGCACCGGGGATACAAGTGATGAAAAATAACCTCAAACAGCTTGCCCCGCCGAATGTTGTGCTTTGAGATAAGCAAGAAGTACAACATTCAGAAACAAAAATGTTCCTTCGACTTTAGTTTTCTTCCTGGTCACCGGATCACACAAACACCAAAGGGACACTCGTGAAAAGCTGCTTCCCAGAGGGCTTATCAAGGTGCTCAGACGGCTAGGGGCCTTGTTTAAGGGCTTGTAGACGTAGACGTGGAGACGTTTTAGGGGGAGAAGAGACGTTAAGGGATGTGATTAAAGTCCTTTTATTGGACATTTTTGTTTTGGTTCCAACAGCTGGGACCCTTGCTTAAGGGCTTGTAGACCTAGTCTGTCAGAATTCAGACTTGTTTAGCAGTCGGGGGCCTTGATTAAGGGTTTTCTTCCTAATCAGTCCAAGGAGCTTTGCTTTGAATAAATAGCCAAGTAGCTCTTTGTGAGCGTTTTGTTGCTACACTAGGTTAGCTTTGATAAGCAGGGTACCTCTATGGGCCCCATCCTGTCGAGTCTAGTCGTGGGCTTTTTATTGGCTTGTCCCGAATGTTTGGTCCGACCATGGAGGGATTTTGACGAGGGAGCCTCTCGGGCTCTACCCTGGTTGTTGTGGGTAGGTATTGACCTAGTTTAATAGTTTCTTGTCGACGAGAGCGTCTTTCGCTTGTCGAAATGAACTTCTTGTTTTTCGGTTGACTTCTTTGGAATGGGGTCCTTTAGCATGGAACCCCGACTTGACGTCTCGGTGATTCTTCTGACTCTTGAGTCCTTTCATGAATGGACTTAGACTGTCGAATTTTTCTTGAAGCTCTTGTATTTGGGTCTCAATAACAGAGCATTCTTCTACCGAGAATTTCTCTTTGAAATACGAGTTGAAGCCACCTATGGAGGCGAGCACTACATCAACCTGCATATTAGTCCGAGCGCCCTTTCAGGAAGCTGTGCAATAAAGACAGTTTTCACTAACTTCCTTTTTATTAGGCTCTTTTGCCCATGACATGACAACCATGTCTGCCTCTTTTCCATTTGTACTCACGATGCCTTTTCAGGTTTTCACCGTGCCCAGTTTTTATTTTATGAGACGCTCTTACACATGGTATCGTGACCATGCTCGTCCGTCATTTGTACTCACAGCTTTCCCCTTCCGGGTTTACATCGTGGCCATTTTTTCTGGGGACATGTTTAAGGTCATGGGCTATGATTTAAGGTCATATAGCCTTAACCATTGTGTGAAGCAGTTTATTGTCATGAGGCCAGGACGCGTGCTACAGTTTGAGGTCATGCAATTGTACCATGATGGTGGTGGATGGCGGTCTGTGGAGGCCATTGAATGAGTATGTGGTGGGTTAACTCATTTGGGGGAGATGGCATGAGATTTTCTATGCATAATTGGTGTTTGTATGGTAAATGGATAATGGGTGACCCACTAGCTGACGGTGAGTATGGATGGCGAAACTGCTCACTGTGGCTTCGTAAGCGTGGGTATGACTCACTGGGGATGAAGTGAAGGTGGTGTGTAAATTGTACGCGGACGGGCCGGCTAGGACATGCGTGAAAAGACATGCAAAAGGCGTGTATGCAATGATGGGGGCACACGTTTGTGGAGGCGTGTTTAGGGTCATGCCATCGAGACCTGGGCAAAGCAGTTTAATGTCATGCGGTCAGGACGTGTGCTTTAGTTTAAGGTCATGCAACTGGACCTTGTGCAAAGCAGTTTATCGTCATGTGGTCGGGATGTGCACTATAGTTTAGGGTCATACAGTTGGACTGTTGTCTGAAGTAGTTTAACGTCATGCAGCCCGGACGTGCACTACAGTTTATGGTCATGCAACTGGACTGTGACAGGAGTCACCATGTATGCAGGCCGCCAAATGAGGGGTGGACTCACTGGGGGAGGTGAAGTGGATGACGCTTCATGGGGAATGAGCCTGTGGATGGTGGTTTGACTCATTGGGGATGAAAATGGCTGGGAACATTTATGAGCAGTGGGTTAAGACGGAGGTGTGTCTCAGTGAGGAATGATAGGGGGAAGCGGACTTATTGGGGATTAGGAAGTGGATGTGACTCCCAGGTGATTACAATGGGTGGATTCATGTGATGGGGAGCATGAATATGACTCTAGTGGGGATGGAAGGGTGATGAGTGTCAAACTTTGCCTACATGCACACGAATGGGCCTGCTAGGGAAGGCATGCATGGAGGCGAATGCAAAAGGTGTGGGCACAAAGGCAAAAAGGGTTGTTCTCGGCAACTAGCGATTGAGGCTGTAGTACAGCTCTTTGGGATACAACATCATAGAGGTGATCTCATGCCTTGCATGCTATGCTTTGAAGCCTCACAATCGAAACTGTGGTATACCTCTTTGTGATATGGCATTGTAGAGGCGGTCACATGCCTTGACGATTGCATGCTCTGCTTCAAAACCTCAAAGTTGGAACTGTGGTACACCTCTTTGGGCTATTGCTTTGCAGAGGCGGTCGCATGCTTTTATGCTCTGCTTTGAAACCTCACAGTCGGAACTACGGTATACGTCTTTGGGATATGGCATTGCAGAGGCGGTTGCGTACTTTGGAATCTCACAGTTAGAACTGTGGTACACCTCTTTGTCGATGAGGTGGTTGCATGCTCTGCTTTGAAGGCTCACAGCCGAAACTGTGGTACAACTCTTTGTGATATGGCTTTCTAGAGGTGGTTGCATGCCTTGCATGCTTTGCTTTGAAGCCTCACAATCGAAACAGTGGTACGTCTTTGGGATATGGCATGATTGCATGCTGCTTCGAAGCCTCACAGTCGAAACTGTGTTACACATCGGGATATGGCATTGTAGAAGTGGTTGCATTCCTTGATGATTGCATGCTTTGCTTTGAAGCCTCACAGCCACAACCGAGGTACACCTTGATTAGGGAGGACACCTCAATGGGGTGGTGTCTTTTCATCGGGGACATTGTGAAGGAGAATGTGGTAGGGGATGTGTAGGAGGGTGACATGTTTTAACCCCGTGGAGACATGTAAGAACAAGAAGTAGTTTACAGTCATGCGACTGGACTGTACATAGCGCAATTTAATGTCTTGTTACAGAGACGTGACATTTTTACTCGTGATGACCCATAGGGCAGGATCAACACGCCTGTCATTTGAGAGTGAGTTCCCTAAAGGGTTATCACCACACCCCTTTTATTTTGACAATCTTGCCCATAGTGCCCTTGCAGGTTTTCACTATGCCGTCTCTATTTTTCTTTTTCTTTTTGACATATTTTGCCCATGGTGGCCTTTGGGGGTGCACACCATGTCAGTCATTTATTTTCTCTTCTTGCTTTTTTTTAACATTTTTACCCATGACGCCCTTGAGGGGTTTTGTCATGTCCATCCTCTTCTCTTTTTTGTAGAGGTGCATTTAAGGTCATGCCACTGTGACTGTCGATTAGACATGATTTAAGGTCATCCTCCGAGACCTAAGGGCATGTTTAAGGTCTTGCCTCCGGGATCGTAGGGCATATTTAAGGTCTTGCCTCAGGGATCGTAGGGCATATTTAAGGTCTTGCCTCTGAGACCGTATGTTTTACAGTTTAACGTCGTGCCACTAGGACGTGTGCTACTGTTTAGGGTTGTATAGCTTGGACCAAATGTGGCACTAGATCACGCATGGAATCAAGCCCCAATTTCAATTTTCCCTTGTTTATGAAGTTATGGACGATGTCCTTGGTAGCATGACACTCCTCAGTCTTGTGACCAAGCCTTCTATGATATTGGCAGTAATTGGGCTTGTTTTCCTTTCTGACTTCCCCCAATCTTTTCGGCACAGGTAACTCGAACATCCCCTTTGACAGAAGGGTCTCGAGCAATTTGGGGACCATGCGCTTGTCGAAGGAATAACTCTTGTGTCGGCTTTGACTTGAGGAGTGCATGTTAGTTGTCATGGCGGCTGCTAACTGATCATCATCTTTGATCAATGCGAAGGGCCCAACTATACTTCCATGGTGCTTGAGCAAGCCTTCGAATTGTACTGCCTTGTTGACCATCTTGGTGAATGTAGTAGGCCATGATGAAGTCACATAACAAGCAAATTATGGATGCATCCCATGTATGAAGTTGGTGAATGTAGTAGGCCATGATGAAGTCACATAACAAGCAAATTATGGATGCATCCCATGTATGAAGTATTCCGTCTCTTGAGGCTCACCTATTGATGTGGTCAAATTGATGGCCATAGTGCGCCACCTCTCGATATATTTGATCACCGGCTTGTGTGGCTTCTGTTTTACTTCGAGGAGTTCAAAAAGTTGCACTTTCTATGTCACAAAAGCGCTTGAGGAACTCTCCTTCCATCTGCTCCCATGATAAAACCCTGGTGGTAGCCGAGAGTACCATTTGAATGTAGCTCCCGTAAGGGTCCCACAAATTGTCGAAGCAATAAACGTTCATTGTTCGCCGTATTGCCACAGGTTGTAATGAAATGGCCTATATGCTGTTGCGACGGGCCAGTGCCATCGTACTTGGGGAATCGAGTCTTTGGTAGCCCGGTGGGAATAGAGTTTGGTCAACATACGTTGGGTAAGGCTTTTGATAGCGATTCTGCTCTTCCATCACTGGGATATTGTACTTTTTCAATGCTTCGGGTACCATGCCCTTCACTAGTTATCGATTCCCAACCTTAGTTGATGGGGAAGAGACCGGCAATGAGGGAGGCGAGGCTGGGAGTGACTCTTCTTTTGATGGTGTTGTTTTGATGATCAGACAAGGTGCTTGAGAGACGGTAAAGAGGGCTTGGTGCCCCGAGGGGGTACGAGACACTAATACCTCTTGGCGTAAGGTTTCCACCATTTCAGCTTTTGACCTCATCTCGGCTTGTAACTGCCTTAATGTGATCTGAAGCAATGCAATCTTGTCTCCATATCTGGTACCTCATTGATCACTATAGCTTCAACAATTGCCATTCTTGAGGGCTTTTCTTCGATTTGCCCATTATGTGCCTTGGAGTTAAAATCTTGGATTCAACTGCTGCTGCTTCAACAACATCATCGGTGAGGATAATTGGGCCTTCCCTCAAGCCCACTTCATTTTCCAAGGCTTGGGTATCCTCATCATCTAATGAGAATGTGAAACTCTCATAAGACGATGAGGTCACATCATCATCATTGAGGGAGAATTTTCAAGATATCGGAAGAACATGCGATCGTCTTCATAAGGAGCCACAACACTTTCAAGACATGGAGCCTATATGTAGTCAACCTTATAAAGAATCATGGCATCTTCGGAAGCTGGAGGCGCCATTTCATTGGAGTGGTCAGCGAAGGGAATGTTGACCATCTCATCCTCTATTAGGGAATGATTTTCCTCGAATGAGAGTGACGAGCTCTTGTCAGAGGTAGGAGTCATTGGGTGGATGTGGACGAGGGATGTCGCCTCATCATAATTGAGGTCTTCGTCACCTAACGGGAATGTGAAACCCTCATAGGACGAGACTTTACTGTTATCGTCAAGAGCACACATGTAACACGCATGACATGGGAGAAGCATGCAGCTAGCTTCGCGAGGAATCATGGTGCCTTCAGTGTGGCTACCAGAAGGGGGAGTGCAGCTCATCCCTTTAAGACCTCGAGTGTGGCTTTCCTCGAATGAGAGTGACGAACTCTCATCAAAGGTAAGAATATCTGGATGAGAAAGGTTGAGGGAGGCCACATCATTAAAACCAGACAAAGGGGATGGGAGTCCATCACTCCTCCTAGATTCTAGGATGAATCCCAATGAAGGTCGGGAGAGGGTGAATGACGACAAAGTCCCATTCTTATTTCTGACATCGATCTCAACAATGAGTTTTTCATCCCTTTGAAGAAGCTCAACAATACCAGTTCTCTTTTTAGTTTCATCTTGGGGAGCTGCAATGTCAAGGCAGACTTTGGAAGGAGCTGGTGAATCATTCTCTTGCATCATGGGAAGAAGACCATACCCTTCATAGTTCGAACTTTCCATCACCAAGGGACCATGGGCAACACCCTCGGTGGGTTCAGCTTTCGTCTCACTTGAGTCACTAAGGACTGCCTCGTAGCGGTGCCTTCTTACTCATCAAGAATCTTGGGGAAACTGATTCAGGCCCATGAGCTGCCCTGAGCTCAATCTGCTCAAAGATGTCATTGCTCTCGATGCCCTGACTTGAAAGGGGTTCGGAAGTTTGATCGGGTGATGGCTCGATTGGCTCGAGATTGATAGGACTGGCACTTTGCCTCGTTCGCAGGTTCGCCTTTGCCCCGAGTGGGGCTTCGAACCTTATAGATAACTGGCTTTTCTGTGCCTTGAACAATCTTCATGGCATTCACCGCATGACATGCTTCACCAACATCATCTAAATCGAGGGGAGTAAGAGGGGAGAAAAGGTTCTCATCATTGGAAGGGGAGTCTTCAATCACTTTCTTTTCTTTGACCCTAAGCTTGACTTTCAATGTCTTGGTCTCCCGGCCTCATTTTTGGGCTTGACCATGATTTCCCTTCTCAATGGCCAGGTAGAACTGCCTTCGAGCAAAGGCGAGTTGTTCTTCTAACCCTCTTTCATGAATGCCTTCAAAACCAGGGGAGGCACAAGATCGTGCGTGTGCACAGTGCAAAGTTGTGTTCAAGGCAGTACTAGGACTGCCCCGAGAAGGGACAAAGGATTCGGCTTTAGCAGTGCCAGCCTTGTCGTGAGGTGTGCACAATAGGGCAACTTGGTAGTCACCATTCACGCGGTGAACAGACATGTGCTCTAATGGACCATGGTTAAGCCATTGGTCGTGTGCTCGCTGGGACCGTCTGAAGCGAAGTGATAAAGCGGCATCATGCTCAGAGGGGTAAACATCGGGTCGCCCCTGTGTGTGGGGCTAAGCTCTAAGAGACTCAACTCGTGATGGTGAAACGGGGTAGCTTTGGAGCTGCCTCGAGGCGTGGACCTTGCGGATGAACTATTAGTCCTAGTGGGTGGGTGAGGGGAAATAGCTTCAAATCCTCCTCTTTGTCTCAAACCTCAAGAAATGGAGGTTCAGAGTGATGCAAAATGAGGGGGTGGCTGTACAGCGACCCACAAAAGCAATGACAAGCGAACTACCAATTGTGGAAGAGAGGGGGGCGACCCTTTTGGCTGCCCCGAGCAAGACGACCGACAAGTAACTTGCCGGTAGCTAGATGAATGTTGTGAGGGGCAACAACTGTGCCACCTGTGCAAGTGACACCGACGATATGCTTGTCGATGCAGGGAAGCAGGGAGTTAGGGACTTGCGAGTCCCTCCTCGCCACAAGTCAGGTAAGAACCCGGGAGCGCGAAATTGAATTAACGTTAAAAAAGAAATGGGGGAACCTGGTCCGTGGGGACGGATTTCGAGTGCGGGGATTATGAAATCCCCGACTCGAAAATAGGGGTTGAATAACTCCCGATGACATGCGGGTGTGTGTTGGAACACCAGAGAACTCGTCAAGCAAGATGAGCCGACGATGGGGTAGCGTGTCCTCAGAAGAGTCGCCAAGCTGGTTAGGTGCCTCGATCTCGCCCTCCGGGTCGGGGTGACCCGGTGGCGTAGTTCCAAGTTCGAGATGGGCACAAGACCTGTGACTGCTCTCTCAGAAACCGCATAAAGAAGGCGTGGGCCGGAATACCATCCGGTGAGAGGAATTATAGTCGTGAGGTGGGACTTACCTCACGTGGGTCCGTGACACGCTCGAGCTGCATGCATGAGCGCCCTCTTAGATCACGAAGAATGCTCCCTGGCTTGAGGCCGGTTCCGAATCAACTCCCTTGACTTGTTTTTCTGCGTTCCTGCACACACATAAACGTAACGTGTCCAAACAAACGGATTTGAAGACCTAGACTTGTGGAAAATGAAATAAAAGTAAAATGGATAAGATGAAAATGAAGTGAAGTGAAATAAAAATAAAGGGGATGAATTAAGATAAAATAAAGTGGGAGGGATAGAAAATTAAAACAAAGGAAAATAAAGCTGGTGAATAAAATGAAGTACGGTAAAATAAGATGAAATAAAGTAAACAAAATAAAATAAAATAAACGAGGTAACATAAATGGTATAAAATAAAATGAGTAAAGCAAAATAAAATGAAAGAGGTAATAAGAATGAAATAGAATGAGGTAAAATAGAATAAAAACGTAAAATAAAATAAGATAAGGTAAAGTGAACTAAAATGAATAGAGTGCAAGAAATAAAATAAGGTAAACAAAAATAAAAATACAAGAAGTAAATAAAATAAAGTAAATTAAAGTAAAATAAAATAAAAGAAGAAAATAAGATAAAATATGATATGGAAAATATGATAAAATAAGTGGAGAAATATAATAAAATAGCTTAAGGTGAAATGAATGGGATGGGTAGGATTAAGTGAAAAACAAAAACAATGAATCAATTGGTTTAAAAAAAAGGAGAAGCTTGTTGTTAGGTTATTAGGCGTAGAGAGCGGGAAATACATGAGGAGCTGCTTTGGGTGAGGAAGGTTGAACGAAACGAAAAGAAATGGGAAAGTGAGCGAAACGAAAAGGGACGGAAAGAAATGGAAAAATGGGTATTTCGTTTGGGGATTTCTAGAGCGAGAGAGCGGAAGGTTGCAGAGAGGGGAGAGCAGGAGGCTGCAGAGACAAAGAGCAGGGAGAAGTGAAAAACAAAGAGCAGCGAGAGGGGCAACGAAGACTGAAGGGGATGGCTGAGGGGCAGAGACGGCAAAATGAAAAGAGAGAGAGAAGCAGAGTGAGAGAGGGGGGCCGCAGCGTGGTGGCTGAGATGAGGGCTCGGCAGGAGAAGGATGGTGCACGGCAGAGGTTAATGCGCGCGGGAGTTGTCGTGTACCGCAGTGGCTAATGCGTACGGGAATTGTCGCCCGTGGCAGTGGTCAACGTGCGCGGGAGTTGTCGCGCACGACAGTGGTTAACGCATGCAGGAGTTTTCGTGCACGGCAAGGGAGGGAGATGACGCACGGCCGGGTTGAAGGGCGCGACAGCATGTGCGCGTGCTCGGTGGTGTAAGAAGAGTGCTAGGCAATGTGAGAGAGCACGACAGGGCTGAGGAGGAAGTGGGCTCGTCGGTATGGAAGGAGCGCACGGCGGTGTATGCGTGTGCTCGGCAGGGTGGGGGCACGGCTTTCTTTTGTTGAGGAGAAGAGAGTGGGGTAAGTGGACGCGAGGGAGCACAAGAAGAGAGAAGGAAAGAAAGAAAAAGAGAGAAGGTACACATAAAAGAAAGAGCAAGGATGTGACGGTGCACATGCAAAAGGGCAGGGGGTAGACCTGAGGGTGCACGACAGGAAGTGGACATGCAAGGAGCAAATAAAAGAAAGGGAGAAAAGAAGAGTGAGAAGGAGAGTAAAACATGGACGGCAGCTTATGCTGCCATCCATGGTAGAGATAAAAGAAAAAGAGAAGAGAGGGAAAGAGAATAGATAAGAGAGAAGGAGAGAGAAAGAAAATGAATGAAGAGAGAGAAAGAGAGAAGAAGAAAAGAGAGAGAAATAGTTTGGCTCGACGGCTAGGCTGGCACAGTGACAAGACTAGCACGGTAGCAAGACGGGCACGGTAACTTAGACCGGCATGACGGGTAAATTGCTCGGTGACAAGACTGGCACATTGGCTAGTTCGGCACTCGGTAGTTAGACGAGCACAGTAACTCAGACCAGCATGATGGCTAAACTGCTCGGCAACAAGACTGGCACGACAACACAGGGTTCAGCTTGCCATCTAGTCAGGCCAGCCAAGGAGAGAACGAGGAGAGAGAAAGAGGACAGAGAAAGTGGAGAGAAAAAGTTACCTTTAAGCCCAAAGGTTCCTGTTCAAAATTTTCTCTCTCCTCTCTCCAAACTGTGACCCAAAGTTTAAGCCAAAAGAGAATATGTTATTGATTGGGAAGAAGCCCTTTACATGAGGTGCGCACATGATTATATGGAAGTGGGGCCCAAACATGGGTGTACAATCAATTTTTTACCAACTTGCTAAAAATTAACAATTAAGTGAATTAAAGAAATTTGAAAAATTGGGGCAAAATGATGATTTTACCCCTGCATCGACAATTTATGAAATTCCAAATTAGTCCCTACAATGGCCGTTCACTCGTGTAAACGTTTTGTGGCTGATTCGAAGCTTTTACGGTCACCATCTGGCCAAAAGAATATTGTATTCTAGATGGGCTCGAGAACAGATCGTTTTGGCATCCATTTCGAGCCATGGATCGGAGTTTGGTTCGTGATCATGATGTGGCAAAAACATGGGAAAACGTGGAACTTTAGATTTAGGATTCAACGCTTTTCTCAGTGTTTTCACTAATTTCTTCACTGTAGTGTAATGAGCTAGTTACCATGCTCGTTCTGCAAAAAGAACGGCTCGATTTGATGCCCGAACGACTGTTTTCCAAATTGGAAAACTTTTGCCAGAGTTTGGATTCCAATGGCCAGAATTTTCCACTGTTTATCGCTGATTTCTTATGAATCTGACCGTCCATCACTTGCGGTGATCGACCCTGAGGAAGCTCTCGACCTTGTGGTTGTAACGGGTTTGATCTTGCATTGATCCGTCATGCGAGTGTCGTGATGCAGGCGTTTGATCGAGAGGATATGTTGTTGGAAATTTTCTGCTGCTTTTGGAACTTCCGGCGAACTTATCTCTTCGATATCTCTCTGCTCGGGTTGTGTCATCGTATGTGCCATATATCAAATCGACCGGGTCGTCGAGACAAACATGCTCCCAAAATTTGGACTTGATCCAACCTGAGATGAGGGAAATATGACTATAGAAAATTTACCCCCGAAATGGTGAAGCACAATTATCATTAATGGAAACTGGTTCACTGAGGGTGCACCATAGTGTACAACCTACCCATTTTAGGTAAGTTGGCAATAACTTGCTCTAGAAGCGTCCAAATGCGTCGAAAATTGGTACCCGAGGGTTTTCTAATGTTCTGAATCCAATGACGATGGCCTGAAGACCATTTGACGCTTGGATAATTGTGTTGTAGTTTAGAGTCCATTTTTAGCACAATAGAGGCGAAATTTCTTGAAACTAATTTGTCGTCTGCACTGCCTTAAACTCGTCGGATTGCGACATAACTTAGAAGGTGTTCTTAGGAGACCCTTAGCCGCATTCTTGTATGTTTTCGGGCCATTCTAAGACTAACAAAAATTTCACTTCTAGATAAGTGCTTATTGTCCTATGGCTTACGTAGTCAACAAGTGTTCTAGTACCTGCAGACCTAGGTCGTTAACTGCTCTCTCCTTATTCACATCAGGGATATAAGTGATGGAAAATAACCTCAAGCAAGGGTGTCCCAGCATTTGGTGGAACGTGCAGCAGTTGGGATGATTGACCCATTCTGCGTGGTCCGACCGTTTGCTAGATGGGAGGGTCACCATGTCTTACTCAATCAACATTTTGAGGAGGGTCGGCACCCATGCCCTGTTGAAACTATACGTTTGTTTGAGCTTCTGCCTGAACTCTTCGGTTTGATTGTAGGTCGGTGGTGGAGGCACCATGCTGCAGTCCTGCTTTTTAGGTGGCGGCTGTCGTGCCGATCCCTGAATTTGTTGTTGCAAAACCCAGGAGGTGTCCAACGTCCATAAGGGTTGCATTGGGTGTGGGTTGCGGTCGTAACTGCCGTGCTGATTAGATTCCTGAACTTAGGTTTGGGCCGGGTTTCCGCCAATGATGCTTTAGTAGGCTTTCGATTTTGGCTGGTTTAGTGATCATTTCGAAGAAGGTGGAGGGGTTGGAAGCCTCAACGTGTAGGGAGATTTCTCTCCTCATGTTCCTAACGTATGTCTGCACAGCTTCCACCTCGTCGATGGGGTTGCTTTGGTACTTGTCAAGGTCTCTGTTTAAGGGTGGTTTTTAACACTTGTATGCCAGTTGCAAATAAAGAGAAAGCAAAATGCGACCTAGGTCTGCAGGGACCAAAATGCCTACGGACTATGCAAGCTGTAGGATAGTAAGCACTGATCTATAAGAGAAATTTTCAGCAGTCTCATAATGGCCCAAGAAGATTCAAGAATGTTGATAAAAGTCTCTTAAGAACACCTGCCGAGTTTCATCACAATCCGACTAGTTTAAGGTAGCTCAAACGCAGAAATAGTTTTGGGAAAATTAGCCTCTATTGTTCTGAAATGGACCTTAAAACTACAACCCTATCACCGGAGTATCAAACGACTATGGGACCATTGCTATTGGATTCGGAATGTCCGACAACCCTTAGGAACCAAGTTTCGGCTTGATCAGACGTTCCTAGACCAAGTTTTGACCAAATTCCTCGAAATGGGTAGGTCACACATTATTACCGTGCACCCTCAGTGAACCAGTTTCCATTAATGGAAACTGTGTTCATGGGTTTTCGGGCTCAACTTTGAAAGGTCGTATCTCTCAAGCCAGATCAAGCTCAAATTTTATGGGCATGTTCTTCTCATCGACTCAAGCATTTCAATATGTGGCTTGAGCCAGGAGAAAAACACGAGAGAAGATCGCTATTCAAGGCAAGGTTGCAGGTTTTCTAGCAAGAGCGCACCTCGATCGAGTGGCCACATCACGACGCTCGCACATCAGATCGACCCGAAATTAGACCCATTATGAGCACAAGGTTTGGGGCTTCATCATAGATGAACCTGGCACGTGATGGACGGTCAAATTGAAAGCATGATGAGTACAAGTTGCTGCACTTTCCGGCCACCAGAAACCAAACTCCGGCCAAAAGATCAAAAATGGAAATGGTTGTTCGAGCACCAAATCAAGCCACATTCGTCGTCAAACATTCATGACGACTTGCTTGTCGATATCCAGCGAAGAAATCATCGTAGAACACCAAAAAACATGCGTAGTCTTGAAACTAAGATTGCACATTTCTCATGGTTTTCGTACTTCGTGATCGTGGCCCAAAGACCCGACCCGTGGCTCGAAAGTGCTATCAAAACAACCGCCTTCCTGAGCCGATCAAGAAAAGAATCATCTTTCGGCAGATCAGATACTAGAAACAGCCCGAACAGACCCGAAAAGATCACTAGAGTTCTTGGGCACAGCAGAGACTCAATTGGAATTTCATGGAATGTTGGTATAGAGGCAAAATCGTCATTTTGCCCCATTTTCTTAGAATTTCTTTAATTCATAGCATTTAAGTGAAGTTTTGATTGTACAATCATGTTTGGGCTCCACTTCTATATAAACAAGCGCACACCTCATGTAAAAGGATCCATGTTTCATCAATAAAAATTTTACTTTTCGCTTGAGATTTTGGTCACGTCTTAGAGAGAGAGAGGAGAGAGGGCTTTCGATGGTACCCTTGGGCCTAAGGTAACTTTCTCTCTCTTCTTTTTCTCTCTTCTTTCTCTCTCTTCTTCCTCTCTCTTCTTCCTCTCTTTTTTTCTCTCTTCTTTCTCTATCTTCTTTCTCTCTTCTTTTTTTCTCTTCTTTCTCTCTTTTCTTTCTCTCTCTTCTTTCTCTTCTTTCTCTCTTCTTTCTCTCTTCTTTCACTCTCTCATTTCTCTCTCTACTTTCTCTCTCTTCTTCCCCTCTCTTCTTTCTCTCTCTTCTTTCTCTCTCTCATTTTTCTCTTTTCTTTCTTCTTTCCTTTCCTTTCTTTCTCTCTCTTCGTTCCTTTTCTTTCTTCTCTCTTTCCTTTCTTTTTCTCTTTCCTTTCTTTCTCTTTCTTCTCCCTTTCCTTTTCTCTCTTTCTTTTTTCCTTTTCTTTCTCCCCTCTTTCTTTTACTCTCTGCTTCTTTCTCGCTCATGTTTCTCTTGGTCTGTTGCGCGCGGCAGTGCATACTGCGGAGCGTGACGTTCTCTTCTCTCTCTGTTTGTTGCGCACAGTAGTGCAAATGTTGAGTGTGACTTTATCTTCTCTCTCTGTTTGCCGCGTGCTGCAGTGAAAATGTCGAGAGTGATGTTCTTTTCTCTCTCAGTTTGTTGCACGTAGCAGTGCTTATTGCCGAGCGTGATGTTCTCTCCACTGTCTGGTGCGCATGACAATGCACATTGCCGAGTGTGACGTTCTCTTCTCTATTTTTTTGTTGCGCACGACAATGCAAATGCCCAGCGTGATGTGCTTTTCTTTCTCTGTCTATTGCGCGCAACAGTGCATACTACTGAGCGTGACGTTCTCTTCTTTCTCTCTGTCTATCACGCACGACAGTGCACACTGCCGAGCGTGATGCTCTCCCTTTTCTCTCACCTCTTTTCTCTCTTCTCTCTGTCGCGCACGGTAGTAAACACCGTCGAGCGCGACCTTTCTTCCTTCCCACTTTCTACCCTGCACGGTAGTACACACTACTGAACACAATCTCCTTTCTCTTCTTTCTCCATGCGAGTTAGCCCAAGAACGTCACGGACCTTACGACCCTAATTCCTCTCTCAACGGTTGGTAATTCTGCCCGTGTCTTCTTTACAAGGTTCACGAGAGAGCGGTCTCAGGTCCCGGGTCCATCTCGAACCCAGAACTGTGCCACCAGGTCAACCCGATCCGAAGGCTAGATCGACGCATCTAACCAACTTGGCGACTCCACTAGGGACACGCTATCCCGTCGTTGGATATTTCTTGTTTGGCCTTTCTTTTCTTGTGTTTTCCTGCTTATTGACACACACATGTCGTCTGGGTTGTTTAACCCGTTCATCCGAGTTGGGGATTTTATCATCCCCACACTCGTGAACTTTTCTCAGGAACAGGTTCATCAAACCTCGCTCCCGACCTTCATTCTAAGCGAGGACCCGGTGTCACGCTAGTAGGTTCTTACTTGTATTGATGTGAGGAGGGACTCAAAAGTCCCTCACTCCCCATCTTTTAGCATTGGTGGACCCTCCATCAAAGCACATTGCATGGGTGGCAGACTAGCCACCGCTGCCACTGGTAAATCGCTTGCCGATCCCACTGCTTAGGGCAGCCGAAAGGCAGTCCCTTCCCTTCCTGTGCATGGCAGTCCAGCCGTTAATGCTCCCATGGGTTGCCGAAAGGCCACCCCCCATGTTCTGCCACATCGGGCCCCTGTAACAAGAGGTTTGACACACGAAGGAGGAGGTCCCAAGGCCACCACCTCCCACATGCACACTAAGGCTCGTGGTTCATCAACTCGAGCCACACTTCGGGGCAACCCTCAGGCCCTCAAACCACTGTCCAGGTTCGAGTCTTCTCAGACCATGCCCTGTATACTTGATGCATACATATTTCACTACTCGGGCAGTCGTCTGATTGTGCTTAGCGGAGTACAAGAGAGATGACCCCCTTGTCATCCCTCTCAGCACATGCCTGCTCACTCTGTGAAAGGTGGTCACTTAACCACTCCCTCACAAACACATGCTCGCAATCCTCGACCTCCTAAGGCTCAAACCATTGCTCGAGACCCTCAAGTGACCCGAAACCCTTCTGCAGGTGGCACACAAGCTCCAGATCGAACGGCACCGGCAGTTGACTCCTACACCATTTATCCCTTCTCCACTAGTCGAACCGCTCAGGACTTGGTACTCGAAGGCCTTTTCGAAGAGTACCCTCCTGCGGAACCCTCTTCCGACCGACCCGACCTTTGGAGCTCATAAGAGAGCACGGGGCAAGATTCTCTTGGGAGATGAGGTCTTTCATCCCCCGTCTCTCCCCAAGCCAAGACAGAAGCCTGAACTAACTCTTATCTCTGGCCCACATCCCTTGCCGCATCTTATGGAGGTGGCCTTGTCAAGTTTAAAGACAGAGGACCCTTCCCGATCTCAGTTCTAGAAGGAGGTACACCAAAGCCTGAGAGCCAAATATGACTGGGGCATATGAATAGCAACAAGGGAAAAACCCAAGAAGCTCGAGGCAAGCGTTGGCCTCCTAGCAAAAAATCCCTTCCACCCCCTACAGCATGGAGCAGAACTGGAGGTAGAAGGACCAGAACCCTGTATGGTTATTAGTGTCATAAAAGACGATCCAACCGTTGTAGCCCCCACGGTCTCAAGACCATCGCGAACCGGTCTTAACCTGATCAGCATACAAGGCTCCAGCTCAGTTGGGGCATGTCGAACCTCTATTGACCAACCTACCACAGCCCGTCCGGAAGGCATGCAAGACGCTGACCATGCAAGGGACTGATCTCCCTGAGGAGAGGGTCAGCATAATGGTCATTGACGACCCCAATGACGACTAGGAGGATCGAATGAACCGGTTTGAAGATATGATGTGTAGAACGATGGACAAGATCGAGCTCATGGAAGGTACTCAACCCCCCTAGAAACTCATCCCACCTGGGTACAATTCTCCTCATCCAGTCGAGCTGGTCCTAAGGCTGCTACTTCCTTCACATGACCATTCCTCCCCTCGTTAGATCTCTCAAACTGACATTGATGTTATGGTCACCCATAGTTTGCGAGGAAGGCAGATTTCAGGCATGCAAGGCCCAACCCTCTATTAGAAGCCCTATCCTTCCTATATTGATCAGCTCTCATTTCCCCTTAATTACTAAAAGGGGAAACTCCTGCTTTTCAATGGCATTACCTCCCCTCATCAGCACATTGCCCATTTCTATTCGGCATGTCTATAGACGGTAGCAGATGGGAAGCTTCTTCTCAGTCAATTCGTCAAGATTCTTGACAGGCCGGCATTCAAGTGGTATGCTCGTCTCCCTCCAAACTCAGTCCAGACCTGAGAAGAAATGGAGCACTTGTTCTACAAGCGCTTCTACGAGGTCGAAAGGAATTTTAGGCTATCGAGCTTCTCACGTTGACCTAGGACGCAGATGAGCCTGTCGATCAGTTCACTGCAAGGTGGAGGAATCTGGCTGCACATCAAGCTAATCCCATGCCCGAAATTGATGCAGTTCAGACCTGTGTACGCAATAAGCGGCCAAAGATTTTTCTGCATGTTGAGGCTTCGAACCCAACTTCCATATTGAACTTGATCTCTAAATCAGTCCAAATAGAGAGCCTCTTCAAATATCATGGTGGGCACCAGACGCAGTAGTCGAAAGGGGGAAACAACTGTAGATCGAGCAATGCTAGATCCAATGTCCGGAGCAAGCAGTAGAAAGGAGTGGTCAGTGCCGCTGTCACTGTATCAGATCCCAAGATGGCCTCCCCTCAAACTCTAGACTTCTCCAATGGGGTGAACCCAACAAATGCTCAAACCACACCTCAAGCAGGTCAACAACAACCCCAGGCTTATAATAGAGTGCCTCCACCTTCGAACCTCTATGGGAAGGATTACTGAGCAGAGAAGAGAACCGAAGTTTATAGCTTCAATAAGGAGTGGTCGGCCTTACTTCGGATGTTGCTAGATCAACAGATGATCATCCTGCCTGAGTCAAAAAAAGCCAGAAGAAGCTAGTCTTGTCACCAACCTCAACTACTGTGCTTACCATAGAATATTGGGACACCCTATCCAATAATTCTTCACCCTCAAGGATCATAATGAGGCTTTAATCCAGAAGGGGCAGATACAACTTGTGAGTCTCAAGAAGGCGTTTGGGACAACTGAAGCAGCTCATGTAGTGACAGTACAAGAAGAAGACATGCAAGAATATCATCTTGAGGACCTATCAGCGGATCTTCTCCAAACGCTGTACTGCATGATGCTCCAAGTTGGGTTCATCGCACCAAAGCCATCCATACAACCCTGGTATCTCCCTTGAGGGACCGTAAAAATGTGGCGCTCGTATCACCAGATACGAGGATACAATCTAGATGAGTGCTTTGCCTTTCAAGCCAAAATGAAGGAGAAAATACAAGAGGAACACTTCACCGCCCCTATCCTAGACGATGATGTCAGATTTCCATCACCAGAGGTCATTTGAACACAGGCCTCCTTTGAGAATGCGCAGCCTGAGACTTTTGATCTAGATGAACCTTCAACTTCCCAACCATGGTAAGTCTATCGAGGACGAAACATAAATAGGTCCATGAGATGGGAAGCGGTCTGCCATCCGAAGCCAACTCCCAAGCCACGTGGGCCTAATCAGCCTGCCCCTGTTCATGAAATAGGTAAAAGGAGACAAGCACCAAGGGCTGTTTATCAAAAGAAGAAGATCCCTCAGCCCCAAACCATGGAGAAGTTTCTCGAGCCCCTTCCTCCATTGTCAATTCTGCGGGATCTCTTCCCCAAGTCAGTTGCTCTTGTTGATCAAGACTCACAGTCCAGTTAAGCACACATTCCCGATCCTTCCCCTCCTCAGGTTCCCAAAACATTCAATAAGGGTGATGACATTAAAAGCACCCCCCAACGATCCAAGTAAGGTGAAGACCTAAAAGATCCCCTGCACACGTCCAATTCCAGTGATGACATTAAAAGCTACCCGGATCGGTCCAACTTGAGTGATGACTTTAAAATCTCTCCCTCATCCTCTGCTCCTAGTTCCTCTAACCCTTCTTCTGCGTCCTCAAGTACAACTCCTGAATGCCCAGACCTCGAGGCCCTTGATAAAGAACTAAAAGGTTACAACGTCAGTAAGAGGCATCGAAAGCAAGTAAAGAAGATGGTGGCCCAAGCAGTTGGATTACTGATAGTCGCTGACACTTGGCACCTCAAGCCAATGCAAAGCTTCCTCCCATCATTAGGGAACTCAGCAAGCGGCGCAAGAATCACAAGCCCAAGAGACCCTAATGGTCTCCTGGTCCCGACTTCGAGCAATGACTGAAAGAGTCAAGAGAGCCGAGCTCCCATTCTCACGAAGCAAGCCCCATGGTGCAGATCTCTGGAGCAGCGACCAACGCTGACCCAATCAGTCTAAGGTCAAGAAGGAAGTTGCAGTTGCTCGTTTAAAAGCCTCAGCCGCCTAGACTCCTAAGTATCTCGGTGCACCACTCCTCCCATTCCCTAATACCCAAACTAGTCTACCATCACTCCTCAAATGCCCATGACCACCACTGGTTTCATACACCAATCCATTTTCAAACCCACAATCTTCATCTAGTCAGTCCATATCAGGCTCTGCTCCACAACCTGGCCAGTTGGCACTAAATCTGGTGGCACAACTTTCGCCATCCCAAACCTCACAACCCCTTCAAACCAACCCGGTTGCACAACAAAGTCAGACGATACCCCAAAACAATCCTCCAATACATGAACCTACCTCCCAACCTCCCATACCATCGAGATCTATGGCGGGCCCAGAAGATCAAGGAGGTGACGATGGCATAGGCAAGTATGATGTGGTCGCTGTCTCTATGACAGTCGAAGCATAGAGGCGTCCCCTCACACTTTCTGAGCCCTGCTCTTCCCAGTTGACCCGTGTGCCTCACAATGCACCTTGTGTGCTCCGTCTTCATGAAGCAGACCCTTCCTCAGTCAATTAAGAAGCTGATACGGTTATCATGTTTCATATCATCAAATTCTCATTTGAAGAGGAGATGTCAGGAGCATGAGTACCCTCATTCGAGGTTAACGAAGAACCCTTGGGATCACCAACTGAGGAGGAGGTAGAAATCCATGAACCCCTTGAGGAATGGGAGGAAAGTGGGCAGGCTACGGTTGATGATGTAAGGACCACAATTTTCTCCTACTCCAGTGATGCGCATAGCGATGGAGAGTGAGACAGACGCCCAGCGCCACTTGGAGCATTGCTGCGCATGTTAAGAAGATGTAGCACCGGCTGTGTGAGAGGAGACATAACATCGACTGTGTGAGAGGAGATGTAGCACAGACTATGTGATAGGAGATCTAGTACCAGCTGTGTGAGAGGAGACGTAGCACCAACTGTGTGAGAGGAGAGGTGCCAGCTGTATAAAAGAGACCCATCACCGTTAGTGAATTCTAGGCTTAGCAACGACTATGGCCCAGCACCATCTGTGAATGAGAGCAAGAAAGAGAAATACCATGCGTGAACCGAGGGCAGCGTCGGGAGTGTCTTGGTCAACATACGGTTGTAGTATGTGCCAACGCGGCTCCGTACGTGTCAGAGCCGCATGCGAATGCGTCAGCTACAATGTTTTCCAACCACCCTCTCCTATTAAGCCTTTATCCTCCCTTGGGCAATGTGGTCTCCCCCATTTTCCAACTCTTTCTCTCTCTTGAAGCTCACTGCTGCCCCTCTACAGACAACCAACTGGTGAAGCTATGGAAAGCCTGTGAAAAGCCATAAGTGGGGATTGAAGACATCGTGAGACTCAAGGTAAGTGGGTTTATTGCTTTGTTCACTTACATTGAGATGGATTAAACTTGGGTAAATATGATAGGGAGAATAGTAGAATAGAAGGTAGGAATAGACAATGGAGTAATTAATTGCAAGATATTGTCTTATTTACTTATCATGATCAAGACCTTGTATGGATGTTTACTTTGGCTCGTAGATTGGGGTATTATGCTTGAAATCAGGCCTAAACTAAAAAGGCGATAATTTTCAGGAACTATAGGGGTTTTTGTGACAAACTTTTCAGTGATCAAACGGGGTCAAGATGGGCCTCAACCAGTATCGAATGAATGGTATACATATCTATTTTGAGTTTTCTCCTTGTATCATGTTAAAATGTTGCATGGACTGAAAGATACGTCCAAAAATGTTGAGCCATGTCACTACTCACAGTCACTGTAATTCCAGCAATTGTGACTCTTTCTGTATTGCACCTTTGGCCTAGCAAAGACATCCAAACATCTTCAAACTACCAGTGTTAGAAAGGTCTAGGAATAAGCTCCAAGTTTCATGTTTTGAAGTTTTTGAAATTCCTCCTAGATTTTGAGCAATGTCCTTAAATGTGTGAGCACCTCACGGCCCACTGTTACCGGAGATTTCCAGCAACTTTCAATCCTTTTGAGCTAGGCTTTTGATCTATAAAAAGTCGTTCAAATTTCTTCAAAGAGCCTCCATTTTAAAGCCCTGGGCATGAACTTAATGTTGCAAGTTTAAAATATTTCGAAAATCTCCCTAGATTGGGAAATTATGCCCCAAGAAGTGGGGTATGTCACTGTTGCACCTTACTAAATTAGTGTTATGACTGTCGTCTTCAACTTTTTTGAGAATTGCTCATTAAGCTATTCAAGTAGCTATGTAACATCTTTGATAAGTGATAAATGTGAGTATTATGTGATGTTTTCATGTGATTGTCATAGTGTTATGTGTATGGTGCTATGTAATTATGTGCGATGTGATAAAGGGATAAGTGCAAAACTAAGGTGATTGTTCTAGGATGATTGACGTCTAAGTGTAAATGCCGGGTGATAGCTCACACAATGGATGCTTCATGATAAATGTTATAATGTGTGATGAATGCTAGATGATTTTGAGTAAGAATCCATTCTTGCATGATGGAATTTTGATGTATCTGTTATAATGCACTGATTTAGCATGAACGAAATTTAATGCCTGAGCACGATAAGAGGCCATAATAATGACTACTACGAAATGGGGCACCCATTGGTCGTGGGCTTTGTCCTATGATAATCTATGATACTAGCCATTGTTTCATTGTTGAGGATTTCTATATTGAGAAAAGTGATGCCGGCTGTATCCCCTAACTTGTTGAATGATAGGACGCAGTTAGGGGGAAGAAGTTAAAAGGGAGGGTCGCACCTCCCGAGTTTTACTGAGGTGAGACTAATGACTGATACCTTGCAAGGTAAGTGCCTATCGAACCCTCATTGCCCTCTCTCTTGGGAGATGGTAAAGGTCCTAAGCAATGGGATTGGCTTAGCCCGATGGATAGGGCCTCTACTGCAGGAGTAGGTAGACAAGGAAGTGATTGGGTAATGATTGATTAGTGATTGGGAATGCCGATGATTGAGTCCATTGAATGATAACTGCTATATGGACAAAATGTTTATAATTGATGCACTGACCTGATCATTGATTTTTATGACTGCTGCACTGAAATTCCGTATAGTTAAATAAATTGTTTATGATTGTTGAGTAGGCTCATTATTGATGCAGAGCACTTAGACCTACTAACTAGGCTGTATGGCTCATCCCATTTGTCCCTTCTCTCCCTGTAGGCTGATAACAACAGGTTAAGAGTTAGAACGACGGGGATTCCTAAAGGACTTTGAAGCCAAACCTTTTTGAAGCGGGATCTAGATCTTGTATGTGGTTGGGAGGTCTAGCCCTGAATTTTGTCTATTGTAAACTTTGGGCCCTGATGCCCTAAACTAAAATGTAATATTTTTTGAAAAATGTTATGTGAAGCCCTTTTTTTAATATATGGCGCTTTAAATTATTAATTTTCCCCCTTATTTAAAATTACTGATGTATACACCTTTCCATGGTTTGCTTTGATTACCGAAATAATGGCGTTAAGTTTATCCCAGAAATATTGACAAAAGATACTTTGGGATCACGAACCCGAACTCGATCACTCTCCGTCTCGTATGGTAAGGGGGTCTTTGCGGGATCCTAACAGATATGGTATCAGAGCAGCCATGATAGGATTCTTGGCCTAGGGGGTTTTGGAAGAGTCCTTATAATAGTTTTAGGATGGATTAATGACGGGGTGCTCCAGTGCTAGGTTGATGATGCCGAGGCCAATGACCCAGATGATGAAAGAGTCAATGCCAGCTCAGTCTACCCCTACCCAAGAGCAGAATGACAGCAGTCAAATAGAATGGTTTTGAAGGATGACAACCCCAAACTTGCTGGGGCAAGGAGGAGTAGAGAAGGCCGAGAGATGCAAGAGACAGACTGAAAAGATTCTAAAAGTGTTACACTGCTCGGATTAGCAGAAGGTTAGACTGGGGGCCTTTCTACTAGAAGGGGAAGCAGAACACTGGTGGGACATGGTAAAGCAATCCTGGAGGGAGTCAGGGACTGAGACCACCTGGGAAAATTTCCTGACAACATTTGACGAGAAGTACTTCCTAGATTCAGTCAGGGAAATGAAGGAAGTCGAGTTTATCGAACTCTAGCAAGGGGGCATATTGTTGAACAGTAGGCCACTAGGTTTGCAAAGCTCTCTAGATATGCGCCCCACATTATAAATATCGAGGAGAGAAAGGTAGCTAAATTTGAGAGGGGCCTATGACTGGATATCAGGGGTAGAGTAATGTTGGCCAACCTAAAGTCATACACCCCGTTAGTAGAGCTCACAGTGAAGATTAAGAGAGGCTGTGAGGAGCACAAATCGAGAAAGAAGGAAGGGTGAAGGCGGTGCCATAGGAAAGGTTTGGGAAGAAGACCTGACAATTTTCGAGGAGGGATGTTAGCGGGAAGCCATATCAGCTTAACCAAAGGACACAGAAGAATCTCCTAGGCAATATGGACAATGATCGCCACCCGGCTTGTACTCATTGTGGGAAGGACAACCACATTGCCGCTGAATGCTATAGGAAGAGGAATGTGTTCCTAAAATGCAGCAAGCCGGGTCACGGGTTTAGGGATTTCCCTATGAGAAAGACTGAGGATTGCCCAAAGACCCAAGAACGAGTGTCCACCCTCACTGAGCTAGAGACCAAGGCGTCCACCTCAGTGATCAGAGATACGCTCTCAATTTGTGGCATTAACGATAGAGACTTAATTGACCCTAGTTCTTCTCACTCCTTTGTTGCACCCCATTTAGCTTGTCGATTGAATGTTATTCCTGTATGTCTCAGTTTTACTTTAGTAGTATGCACACCTGTAGGAGACTCTATGGAAACTGATAAAGTATATTAACAATGTAAGATTACAATTGATGGGTGGGACCTGCCAATGGACCTGATTCAGCTAGATATTCAAGACTTTGATGCCATTCTGGGAATGGATTGCCTGTATACCCACCATGCCACCGTCAATTGCCATGAAAAGATGGTAACCTTTAAACGTCCCGACCAAGCCGAGTTACACTTTGAGGGCACTAAGAATACTTCCCCTCTGCACTTTATTTCTACTCTTTGGGCCACTCGCCTCCTGGCTAAGAAGTGTGAAGGGTATCTAGCCTATGTAATAGAGAACCGGGGTGTTTAGGCCTAGTTAGAAGAGATACAAAACGTAAGTGAGTACCCTGAGGTATTTCCAAAAGAGTTACCATCCCTACTTCCAAAGAGGGAGATTGAGTTTGATATAGATGTAGTCCCTGACACTGTTCTCATCTCTAAAGCCCCGTATAGAATGGCCCCAGCTGAGTTGAAGGAGTTAAAAGAGCAGTGGCTAGAATTGTTGAATAAGGGGTTCATCCAACCCAATTTGTCACCCTGGGGTGTGCACCAGTCGTGTTTGTGAAGAAGAAAGATGAGTCCTTGAGCTTGTGTATTGACTATAGGCAGTTGAATCAAGTAATAGTGAAGAACAAGTATCTCCTACCTAGAATTGATGAACTTTTTGACCAACTTCAAGGGGCTCAAGCGTTTTCAAATATTGATATTCGATCGAGTTATTCCCAATTGAGAGTCATGAAGGTAGACATCCCAAAGACCGCTTTCAGGACTCGAGACGGTCACTACGAGTTTCTTGTGATGCCGTTCGGGTTAACCAATTCCCCTGCCGTGTTCATGGATCTGATGAATAGAGAGTTCAGACCTTTCTTGGATGATTTCATAGTGGTCTTCATTGATGATATTCTGGTGTACTCGAGAAGCTAGGAGTTGCATGAGCAACATCTAAGATCTGTTTTGCAAACTCTGAAGACGAAAAGATTGTATGCCAAACTAAGTAAGAGTGAATTTTAGCTCCCCAGTGTAGCCTTCCGTGGTCACATCATTTCTAAGGATGGGATCACGGTCAATCCGAGGTTCGTAGCCATTTAGGATTGACACGGTACTACAGGCGCTTTGTAGAAGAATTATCAAATATAGCGCTTCCTCTGTCTCGACTGACCCAGAAGAATGCAAAATTTATATGGTCAGAGGACTATGAGAGGAGTTTCCAAGAATTTAAGAAGAGACTAGTCACAATCTCAATACTGGCCTTACCCGAGGGGAATGAAGACTTTGTGGTTTATATCGATGCATCCCATAAAGGGCTCGGATGTGTACTCATGCAGAGAGGTAAAGTCATTGCTTATGTCTCTAGAAAACTAAAGTCGTATGAACAGAAATATCCAACTCATGACTTGGAGCTCGCAACAGTAGTGCTCGTGTTAAAAATCGGGAGGCACTACCTTTATGTGGCCCAGTTTATGGTGTTCACGAACCATAAGAGCCTCAAGTACCTGTTTTCCCAGAAAGAGTTGAATATGAGGCAAAGAAGAGGGATGGACTTATTGAATGATTACGACTATACAATTGATTAGAAATCAGGCAAGAATAATGTAGTAGCCGACACCTTCAGTCGAAAAGCTGTGGTCTCCGTGGCATACTTGATGGCTCGAGAAATGAAGCTATTAGACGATGTGGTGGAGTGGCACCCATCTCAGCCCTATAGAGAGGGACAAGGAATGTTGTCGTGTCTAAGGATGGAACGCCAACTCTTTCAACGAATCTCAGCGACACAAAAATATCCCCAACTGATAAAAATCCTTGAATAACTGAAAATGGAAGGAAAAGAAGATTTCTCTGTGAGCAGTGATGACTTGTTAAGGTTTAAGGGCTGGGTATGTGCTCCTAATGATGAAAGTATAAAAAGGTCTATTCTAGAAGTAGTACACCACTCTTGCTACACGATACACCTTGGGAGTACAAATATGTACTAGGATTTGAAAAATACCTTATGGTGAAATAACATGAAGCGAGATGTGGAGGCAGCAAGTGAAGGCAAAACATCAGAGACCTGCTGGACTATAGCAACCCCTGCCCATACCAGAGTAGAAATGGGAACACATCACGATGGATTTTGTTTCTGGATTACCAAAATCAAGTGCTGGGCATGATAATATCTGGGTCGTGGTGGATCGATTAACCAAAGCTACTCACTTTTTACCTGTTCGTATGACCTATACTATAGATAAGCTAGCGCAGTTATACATTAGAGAAATTGTGAGATTGCACAGGGCGCCTATCAACATTGTGTCAAACAAGGACGCCAAATTCACCTCCAGATTTTGGGCAAGTCCTCAATCATCCTTGGGGACTGGACTTACATTTAGCACCGCCTTTCACCCCCAAACAGATGGACAATCAGAGAGAACTATTCAAACTCTAGAGGACATGTTGAGGGCGTGTGTTACTGATTTTAAGGGAAACTGGGAGGACCACTTGCCCCTGATAGAATTTGCCTACAATAATAGCTTCCAAGCCAGAATCCAGAAGGTGCCTTATAAGGCCCTATACGTGAGGAAATGTAGGTCACCCATCTGCTGGGATGAGGTGGGTGAGACGAAATTGCTGGGGACCGAAATGGGTTCAAATGACTTTTGAGAAGATTGCCTTTATCAGAGAGCGGCTCAAGACAGCTCAAAGTCAGCAAAAGAGTTATGCCGATAATCGTCGGAGAGACCTTGAGTTTGAAGTGGGGGATCGAGTCTTTGTGAAGGTATCGTCAACTAAGGGTGTCACGAGATTTAGTAAAAAGGGAAAATTGAGCTCCTGATTCGTTGGACCTTTTGAGGTCCTGGAAAGATTTGGAAGCGTGGCTTACCGACTTGCTCTGCCACCTAAACGGGCTAACATCCACAATGTCGTCCATGTATTACTACTGAGGAAATACCAACCTGACTCGTCCCATGTCTTGGAGTATGAACCAATCTAGCTCAAGGAAGATTTGACCTATGTCGAGCGACCAATTGGAATATTAGACAGGAAATTACAAGTGTTACGTAATAAATAAATTCCTTTGGTCCGGGTATGATGGCAGTATCATTCGAGGAAAGAATCGACATGGGAACGGGAGAATGAGATTAGAGAGAGATAACCCCACCTTTTTGTTCAATGTTAATATGATTTTGAGGAAAAAATCCTTTTTAAGGGGGAGATGATGTAATGACCACAAATTTCTCCCACTCCAGTGATGCGCACGGTGATGGAGAGTTAGACAGAGTTCCAGCGCCTTTTAGAGCATCGCCACACATGTTAAGAAGACGTAGCGCTGGTTGTGTGAGAGGAGACATAGCTCCGACTGTGTGAGAGGAGACATAGTGCCAACTGTGTGAGAGGAGATGTAGCACTAGTTGTGTGAGAAGATACGTAGTGTCGGCTGTGTGAGAGGAGACATAGTGTCGATTGTGTGAGAGGAGAGGTAGCGCCGACTATGTAAAAGAGACCCATTGCTTTCTGTGATTTCTAGGCCTAGCGCTGGCTATGGCCCAGCACCATCTGTGAATGAGAGCAAGAAAAAGCAATATCGTGCGTGAACCGAGGGCAGCACCGGGAGTGTCTTGGTCTGCATACGGCCATCGTACATGTTAGCACTGGTCCGTACATGTCAGAGCTGCATGCAATTGCATCAGCCACAGTGTTTTCCAACCACCCTCTCTTATTACTACTTTTTTCTCCGTTGGGAAATGCAGTCTCCCCCATTTCCCAACTCTCTCTCTCTCTCTTGAAGCTCACTGTTGCCCCTTTAAAGACAGCCAACTGGTGAAGCTAAGGAAAGCCCGTGAAATGCCTTGAGTGGGGATCGAAGACATCATGGGAGTCATGGTAAGTGGGTTTGGTGCTATGTTTCACTTAAACTGGGATGGATTAAACTTGGGTAAATATGATAGGAAGATTAGTATATAAGGTAGGAATGAAGTGGAACAAGCGATTGAACATTGCTCGATAGACAATGGAGTAATTACTTACAAGATTTTATTTAATTTACTTATCATGATCAATAACTACTATGGATGTTTACTTTGGCTTGTAGAATGGGGTATTATGCTTGAAATCAGGCTTAAACTAAAAAGGGGATAATTTCAAGGAACCATAGTTGTGACAAACTTTTCAGTGATCAAAAGGGGTCCAGATGGGCCTCAACCGGTATCAAATGAATGATACACGTGTTTATTTTAAGTTTTCTCCTTGTATCATGTTTGCTTGGATTGAAAGAGATGCCCTAAAATGTTGATCCATGTCACTACTGAAGGTCATTGTCATTCCAGCCACTGTGACTCTTTCTGGACCGCACCTTTGGCCTAGTAAACGATGTCCAAACATCTTCAAACTGCCACTGTTAGAAAGATCTGTGAATAAGCTCCAAGTTGCATGTTTTGAAGTTTTCGAAATTCCTCATAGATTTTTAGCTATGTCCCTAAATGTGTGAGCACGTCACAGCCCACTGTTGCAGTAAATTTCCAACAACTTTCAATCATTTTGAGCAGGGCTTTAGTCTTATCAGAATTCATTTAAATTTCTTCAAAGCACTGCCATTTTAAAGCCCTAGGCATGAACTTAATGATGCATGTTTAAACCATTTTGAAAATCTCCGTAGATTGGGAAATTATGCCCTGAGAAGAGGGGTATATCACTATTGCACCTCACTAAATTAGTTTTATGCTCGTCTTCTTCCACCTTTCTCGAAATTACTCATTAAGCTATTCAAGTAGCTATGTAACATATTTGATAAGTGATTAATGTGAGTATTATGCGATGTTTTCATGCGATTGTCATAGTGCTATGCGTATGGTGCTACGTAACTATGTGCGATATGATAAAGGGATAAGTGCAAAACTAAGCTAATTGTTCTATGATGAATGACATCAAAGTGAATGACATCTATGATGCTTCATGATAAATGTTATAATGTGTGGTGAATGCTGGATGTTTTCGAGTAAGACTCCATTCTTGCATGATGGAAATTTGATTTAGCTATTATAATGCATTGATTTAGCATGAATGGAATTTAATGTCTGAGCACGATAAGAGGTCATAATAATGACTACTACGCATTGGGGCACCCATTGAGAGTGGGCACTATCCTATGATAATACTGTGATACTGGCCATTGTTTCCTTATTATTGTTAGCTATCCGATGAGGCACCCATCGGTAGTGATGATTGCTATACTGAGAAAAGTGACGCCGGCTATATCCCCAACTTGCTAAATGATAGGATGCAGTAAGGGGGGGGGGGGCAAGGGAGGGTCGCATCTCCCGAGTTTTACTGAGGTCAGACTAGTTACTGACACCTTGCAAGGTAAGTGCATAGCAAACCCCCAATGTGTGTTGGGGCCGTGTGTGTGAGTATGAGGGCATTACGAAGTGGATTTCCTCATTGCCCTCTCTCTTGGGGTATGGAAAAGGTCCTAAGCAATGGGATTGGCTTAGCTCGATGGATAGGGCCTCTATTGCGGGAGTAGGTAGACTAGGGAATGCGTGGGTAATGATTGATTAATGATTGGGAGTGTCGATGATTGAACCGATTGAATGATAGCTGTTATGTGGACAAAATGTTTATAATTGATGCACAAACCTAATCGTTGATTTTCATGACTGCTGCACTGAAATTTCATATAGTTAAATAAATTGCTTATTGTTCTTGAGTAGGCTCATTATTGATGAATATCACTTAGGTCAACTTACTGAGCTGTGTAGCTCACCCATTTTCTCCCTCCTCTCCTTGTAGATTGATAACAACAAGTCAAGAGTTGGAACGGCAGGGACTCCTGAAGGATATTGAAGCCAAACTTTTTGGAAGCAAGATCTAGATCTTGTATGTGGTTGGGACGTCTAGCCCTGGATTTTGTCTATTGTAAATTTTGGACCCTGATGCCTTAGACTCAAATGTGATATTTTAAAATGTTATGTAAAGCCCTTTTGTTAATATATGGAACTTTAAATTACTAATTCTCCCATGTATTTAGAATTATTGATGTATTTATATTTTGCATGGTTTTATTTGATTGCTGAAATAATGGCTTTAAGTTCATCCCGACTTAATTGACAAACGCTACTTTAGGATCACGAACCCACACTCGGTCACTCTCCACCTCGTATGGTAAGGGGGTCGAGGCAGGATCATGACAGATATGGTATCAGAGTAGCCATGAAAGGATTCTTGGCCTAGGGGTTTTTGGAAGAGTCTTTATAATAGTTTTAGGACGGATTAGTGACGGGGGGCTTCTATGTTAGGTTGATGATGCCGTGGGCTCGTGCCAACAATGCGAGCTCCAGCAATGGGAACATCGAGATGCTTGGCGAGTTTTATAAGACTCTGGGAGCAACGACCCATATGATGAAAGAGTCAATTCTAGTTCAGTCTAGCTCTACCCCAAAGCAGAATGACAACAACCTAATAGAAAGGTTTAGAAGGCTGACACCCACAACCTTGCTGGGGCAAGGAGGAGCAAAGAAGGTCGAGAGGGGGAAGAGACAGATAGAAAAGATTTTGGAAGTGTTACACTGCTCGGATGAGCAGAAGGTTAGACTAGGGGCCTTCCTGTTAGAAGGGGAAGCATAACATTGGTGGGACATGGTAAAGCAATCCTGGAGGGAGTCAAGGACCCAGACCAACTGGGAAAATTTCCTAACAGCAATTGACGAGAAGTACTTCCCAGTTTCAATCAGGAAAATGAAGGAAGTAGAGTTTATTATACTCTAGCAAGTGGCCATGACTATTGAACAGTATGCCACTAGGTTTGCAGAGGTCTCTAGATACGCACCCCACATTATAAACACCAAGGCGAGAAAGGCAGCTAAATTTGAGAGGGGCTTATAGCCAGATATCTAGTGTAGAGTAATGTCGGCCAACCTAAAGACATACACCCTGTTAGTAGACCTCACTATGAAGATTAAGAGAGACTGTGAGGACCACAAATAGAGGAAGGAAGGAAGGATGAAGGCAGTGCTGTCGAGAAGGTTTGGGAGGAAGCCTTTACAATTTTTGAGGAGGGATGTTAGAGGGAAGCCATATCAGCTTAACCAGAGGACCCCGAAGAATCTCCCAAGCAATATGCACAATGATCGCCGCCTGACCTGTACGCATTGTGGGAAGGACAATCACATTGCTGCTGAATGCTACAAAAAGAGGAACGTGACCTTAAACTGCAGCAAGCCGAGTCACTGGGTTAGGGATTGCCTTATGACGAACACTGAGTATTGCCAAAAGACCCAAGGACGAGTGTTCGCCCGCATTGAGCAGGAGGCCAAGGCGTCCACCTCGGTGATCAGAGGTATGCTCTCAATTTGTGGCATTAAAGCTAGAGCCTTAATTGACCCTGGTTCTTCTCACTCTTTTATTGCACCCCATTTTGCTTGCCAGTTGAATGTTATGCTTGTATATCTCTATTCTCCTTTAGTAGTATGCTCACCTGTAGGAGACTTTATGGAAATTGATAAAGTATATAAATAATGTAAGATTACAATTGATGGGTGTGACCTGCCAATAGACCTGATTCATCTAGATATTCTTGAATTTGATGCAATTCTGGGTATGGATTGGCTGTATACCCACCATGCATCGTCAATTCCCTTGAAAAGACGATAACCTTTAAACTTCCTGACTAAGCAGAGTTAAACTTTTAGTGCACTAAGGATACTTCCCCTCTGCACTTTATTTTTGCTCTTCGGGCCTCTCACCTCCTGGCTAAGAAGTGTGGAGGGTATCTAGCCTATGTAATAGAGAATCGCCGTGTTCAGGCCCAGTTAAAAGAGATACCGATCGTAAGAGAGTACCCTGAGGTGTTTTCAGAAGATTTACCGTCCCTACCACCAATTGCGAGTGAAGGAGCGAGACATCCCAAAGATTGCTTTCAGAACTCGATACGTTCAACACGAGTTTCTTGTGATGCCGTTCGGGTTAACCAATGTCCCCCCCGTGTTCATGGATACGATGAATAGAGTGTTCAGCCTTTCTTGGATGATTTCGTAGTCATCATCATTGATGATATTCTGGTGTACTCGAGAAGTTGGGAGTTGCATGAGCAACATCTGAGATCTGTTTTGTAAAATCTGAAGATGAAAGGATTGTACTCCAATCTAAGTAAGAGTGAATTTTGGCTCTCGAGTGTAGCCTTCCTTGGTCACATCATGTCTAGGGGTGGGATCATAGTCGGTCCCTCTAAGATCGAAGCCGTACTTAAGTTGGAAAGACCAACAAATGTGACTGAGGTTCGTAGCTTTCTGGGATTGACATGGTACTACAAGCACTTTGTAGAAGGATTCTCAAAGATAGCGCTTCCTCTGACTCGACTGACCCAGAAGAATGTAAAATTTATATGGTCAAAGGATTGTGAGAGGCGTTTTCAGAAATTTAAGAAGAGACTAGTCACAGCCCCAATATTGGCCTTGCTAGAGGGGAATGAAGACTTTATGGTTTATTCCGATGCATCCCATAAAGGGATTGGATGTGTACTCATGCAAAAAGGCAAATTCATTGCTTATGCCTCCAGACAACTAAAGTCATATGAACAAAACAATCCAACTCATGACTTGGAGCTCGAGGAGGTAGTGTTCGCATTAAAAATTTGGAGGCACTACCTCTATGAGGCCCAGTTTAACGTTTTCATGGACCATAAGAGCCTCAAGTACCTATTTTCCCAGAAATAGTTGAATATGAGGCAAAGAAGATGGATGTGTTTGAACGTATTTTTCAGCACCCTAGTCCCCCGTAGGAAGCAGGTCAATAGAGCCTACAAAACAGGGGAAATTCTTGATAGTCTCATAATGGCTCCAAAATTGGTCAAGATCGTCCTCAACACTCCAAAAGACCACCTGTCAAGTTTCGTCATATTCCGACATGTCTAAGGCAGTGAACACAAAGAAACAGTTTTCGAAAAAATGGCCTCTAACACCCTGAAATGGAACCTATAACTGGAACTACATTTTAGGGTTCTCAAATCACTGTGGGAACTTCCATTAGATCTGGTACGATTGAAAACCCCTAAGGGTCAAGTTTCAGCTTAATTGAATACTCTAAAAGAAATATATGAGCAAAACATTGAAACAAGAGCAGTCAAACACTACTCCCGTGTGGCCTCATTGCACCAAAACACCATTAAAGGTGGCTCTTTTTGCAAGCACAGGAAGTCACTCTCGGGGCCTGTAACACACTCCTTTCGAGTCAGATCACTCTCAAATTTGGAGAGCGTATTCGTCTCATCAAGACAAACAATTCGATATGTGGCACGCCTTGAGAGGATGTATGAGCAAGGAGAAAAGCTAGAGAGAAGTTGCCAATCTGTGAAGAAGTTTCAGAAAATTCAGCAGCAACATGCCTTGCTTGATTGACCAAATCATGACTCTTACACAAGAGATTGACGCCAAACCAATTCCATTGTGTGCGTAAGGTCCAGGGCTATCATTGGTTCGAACCTCATACCTGATGCACGGTCTGATTTCATGCAAAAAGCCGATGAAGTAACTAAAATTTCGGTCGCTGAATTTCAGATTTTGGTCAAAACTCAAAAGTGGCAAAATCTTTGTTCGTGCCCCAAATCGCGTTCCATTTGTTGTCACGCGATCGTGATGGCATGCTTAGTAAATTACAATGAAAAATTTAGAAAACAACTTCAAGGAATGAGCGCATCATCGATCCAAAGTTTCCAAGATTCAAACAAATTTCAAGTCTCGTGATTATGGCTAAAAAACATGATTCGTGGCTCGAAGTTGGTATCAAAACGATCTCCATGTTGAGCCTTATAAGAAACTAATAATCTTTCGATTAAATGGGCATCAGAACACCCTCGGGTCTGTCATGAAAGATCACGCAAGTTCTCGGGCAACAGCAGGGACTGTTTTTTAATTCCACACATTGTTAGGTAGGGGCAAAACAGTCCGTTTGCATCTATTTTTAGAATTTCTTTGAATTTCATTAAATCTTAATTTTTAATAATTAGGTTTAATTTTGATCAATCAACCAATGTTTGGGCACAATTCTATATAAGTAGGTATTGCCTCATTGTAAACAGACATTGAAGGCTCGATTCATTCTTTGAGGATTCAATAAAATTTTGATTCATTACATGAGTTTGTGAGTACGTCTTGAAGAGAGAGAGGAGAGAGAAGGAAGGGGTTGGTACCCTTCAGGCAGGTAACTTTCTCTCTCTTCTATATCTATCTCTCACTCTTCTTTCTCTCTCTTTTCGCTTTCTCTCTCTTTCTCTCTTTTCATCTCTATCTCCTCTCTCTTTCTCTCTCTCTCTCTCTTTCTCTCTCTCGTTCTCCCTCTCTTTGTCGCTCTTCATCTCTATCTATTTCTCTCTCATCTTCCTTTCTCGTCACTACCTTCTTCTGTCAATTGGCGAGATCTAACGCTTGTTGGTCTTCTCTATCTTCTTCTGTCAACTGGTGAGACCTAGCACCAGTTGGTCCTCTTTATCTTCTTCTGTCAACTGGTGAGACCTAGAGCTGGTTGGTCCTCTCTATTTTCTTCAGTCAACTCGTGAGACCTAACGCTGGTTGGTCCTCTCTATCTTCTTTTATCAACTGGTGAGACCTTGCACCGGTTGGTCTTCTCTACCTTCTTCTGTCAATTGGCGAGGCCTAACGTCGGTTGGCCTTCTCCCTCTTCATCTATCAGCAGGCGAGGCCTAGCACCGGTTAGTCTTCCCTCTCTACTTCTATCAGTCGACGAGGCCCAACGCTAATTGATCTTCTCTTTCTTCTATCAGTCGATGAGACCTAGCACCGGTTGGTCTTCTCTCTCTTCTTCCATCAGTCAGCGATACCTAGCACCGGTTGGTCTTCTCTTTCTTCTTCTGTCAGTCGGCGAGACCTAGCACCGGTTGGTCTTCTCTCTATTCTTCCATCAGTCGACGAGACCTAGCGTCGGTTGGTCTTCTCTTTCTTCTTCCATCAGTAGGCGAGAGTTGGCACCGGTTGGTCTTCTCTCTCCCCTTTTGTCAGTCGGCGAGACTTAGCATCGACTGGTTTTCCCTCTCTTCTTCTTAAAGTTGGTGAGACTTAACGCTAGCTGGCCCCCTTCCTCTCTTCTCATCTAATACAGTCGGCAAATCTTAGCACCAACTGCTTCCTCTCTCTCCCATCTCCTGAAACAGTTGGTAATGTCTATCACCGGCTGCATCTCTTCTTCCTTCTTCTCCCTCCTCTCTTTCTGCTTCTCTCTCCTTCCGTCTATTCCTGTCTTCTCTATAACCATTCCTCGGTTGCTCTTACATTCGACCAAGAGGGATTAAGGTTATCATCTCATGGCGGTCCTGCCGTCTAGCCATAATGTTGTTGCGTTAGGTTCGCTTGGCTCGCTTTAGTGCCGCGACAGACGAACCATCGTGCTTAGCTAGTCAATATTGACAATAACGTCTAGTAGTGATCCTGTGAGGTAGTCTCAGTTACCTAGCCCATTTTGCCACCACATTACGTCAATCATCCTCCAGCCTAGTCATTGCTCTGATCGTCTCGCTTAGTCAAATTCTTCCTCCCCCCCCCATCTTTCTTTCTTCTTGTTGAATACGCATGTTTGCGTATGTTCATTAAAGAGGAAAAGGGTGAGGCCTAACCCACCTGTTTGATAACCTTTACCATATACGTGTGTGATTGAAGGAAAGCAGAAAATAAGAAGAATACGAGTCATGAGAGGTGATTTCGAACCAGTTCCATCACTAGGGGGATTTCTTCGTGATCTAAGAGGGCACTCACGCGAGTTAGCCCGAGTATGTCCCGAACCCACCTTTAAACTCCTCTCTAACCTATTGGTAACACCTGTTCCCATTTTCAAACGAGGTTCCCAAGAGACCGATCTCACAAATGTCTCGGGGGTCTCTCCCAAAACCCGAGACGTGTGCTGCCCGATCCTCTAGGGATCTGAATGGCAAAATCGAGGAACCAAACCAACTTGACGACTCCACTGGGGACTTACTATCCCTTAGTCGGATCGTTCTTGTTTGGCTAATTTCTTCTATATCTGCTTTCATTCTCTTTTCACATTCACTTATCTGTGTCCTGTAACCCATTTATCCGAATAGGAGATTTTCTTATCCTCTTATTCGAGAGTGTCCTTAGGGAACAAGGTCCTTCGACTTCATTCTCAACCATCCTCTTGAGTAAAGACATCTTGTCTAGCTCCCTGGTCTTAACCTGGACCGGTGTGAGGAGGGACTTGAAGGTCCCTCACTCCCCATCTCTTCGCTCTGGTGGAAACTCCACCAAGGCTCCTTGCATGGGCGACACTTATGTTGCCCCACACAGCATGCACCCAACCACCGGCAAGTTACTTGCCAGTTGAGTTCCTGAGGTATGTCAGAAGGCTGCCTAATCCCTCTCAGCAAAAGGCAAGCAAGTTGCCATTGCTCCTGTTGGTCACCATAAGGCTAACCCCCACATTCTTACACCACTGGTCTCTATCCTTAGAGGCTCAACACATCGAGGCGGAAACCCCATGGTCTTCACCCCTCACACACGCCACAAGGCTCGTGGGTCACCCACTGGAGTCACACTTCGGGGCAACCCTTCTATTGCCTCGAGACCGTGGTCAAGATCAAACCTTCCAAAGCCAGATCCTGCGCATGCCACTCATGTGCATTTCACTGCTAGGGGCAACGCCGTTATTGTGCCAACCCGAGTACACAGGAGACGACCTTCTCATCCTCCTCCTATGTAGACACAAGCGTACCTTGTAAGGCACAGGCCAACACCTATTTTCTTACAGACACTTGCTCATAGTTCTCCCCTCTTAAGGCCAGATCACTTGCACGAGCTCGAGTTAACCCTCAGGTCCCCCTTAATGCTTCTTTGTGGGGCACACACACGCCACCATCTCAGATGTCCCCTCGTCCTCGACTCAGGCCTCCTCATGAGTCGACCCTACTCTTGCCTGCTCCTCCTTCATCGAGCATGTATGTACCTCCAACCTTAGTACTCGAAGGTTTTCCCCAAGAGTACCATCCTGAAACAACCCCAACACTTTGGTCATGTCTTTGGAGCTCATAAGACAGCTCGGGGCATGGACCTCACGGAAGATCGCGGCCTTCATCCTCTGGCCCAAGATAACTTCAGTTTCTAGCCCTCATCCATTGCCGCATCTGATGAAGAGAGCTCTCTCCTGTGCAAGAAGAGTTGACCAGCCGCAACCTAGATCGCAATTTTGGCGCGAGGTCCATCAAAACTTCAAAGTTAAATGTGATAGAGGACTACGAATTTTTACTAGGGAGGTGACCAAGGCAATCAAAACAGCCAATTTTGACGACCCTCTTCACCTGAATCCCTTCTACCACCTTCAAACCATGAAGCCTGAAGAAGAGCTCAATGAGCCCTGTGCTGTGGTTACTGTCGCAGAAGAAGACTCAGCCATTGAGCAGCCACGGTCCCAAGACTGTCATGAACCAGCTCCTCAGCCACTGTCCCAAGACCGTCGAGAACCGGTCCTAACGCGATTTGTGTACAAAAGTCAAGTTCAGTCAGGGCATGCTGATCCCTTAATGACTGACCGACCATGTATGACCCGTCAAGCTCGCAAGCCTTCAGTTGCCACTAACATTGGCCTTCTTAGAGAAACGTTCAGCATAATGGTTGTAAGCAAGCCTAGTGATGTGCAGGAGGATCGTATACACAAATTTGAGGACATGGTGCACGCAATGATGTAGAAGATTGATCATATTGACGCTGCACGCCAGTCGGCTAACCATGAGGCCAATTCCTATCACTTTGATGGTGTACCTCCACAGCAGCCTCCTCCGTCTACCTCACAGAACAATTATGTCCCTCATCCCATTTCTTAGTCAGATATTAATGCTATGGTCACCCATAGCCTAAAGAACAGACAAATTCTTAGCATACAGGGCACGACGCATTATCAAAGACCATATCCTTCCTATGTTGAACAAGTCCCGTTCCCCTCAGACTATAAGAAAGGGAAGTTTCCTCTATTTAGCGGAACCACCTCCCTAAACTAGCATATCGCCCACTTCTAGGCAGCATGTCAGGAAACAACAGCTAATGGGAGACTTCGTCTCCGCCAGTTCATTGAGTCCCTTGATGGCCCAGCATTTCAATGGTATGCCCGACTTCCTCCAAACTCGATACATACATGGGAGGAGATGGAGAAACCGTTCTATCAACGCTTTTATGAGGTTGAGAGAGAAGTTCAAACCATCGAGCTTCTCACCTGGACGCAAGACCCTGATGAGCTCATAGATTAGTTCATATCAAGATGGAAAAACTTGGCTACCCGTCATCCTAATCCTATGCTCGAGAAGGAAGCAGTCCAAACTTGCATGAGGAACATGCGACCTGAAATCACTCAACATGTTGAGGCCCCTAATCCGACCTCCATGTCAGAGTTGATCTCTAAATCAGTTCTCACAGAAAGTTTGTCATGCCATCATGGTGGGGCACGACAACCATCTACAAGTTCAACGAACAAACGAGGCAATGTTGGCTCTCGGAATGACACATAGGGCGGCCAACAGAAAGGGTTAATTAGTGCAGCCGTTATGGTCACTCATTCAAAGAAGGCTCCCTCTCAAACTTTGGACCTCTCTAAAGAGGTAAGCACGGTGAAGGTAACACCCTAGGCTAGCAAGCAGCAATAGTTGTACAATCGGGTACCTCCACCAGCCAACTTTGATCAGAGTGATTATTTCACCAGGCATAGGAATAAGGTCTATCCCTTCGTGTGCTGTTTTAGTTATTATTGGAGCATAATATGATCCAGCTTTTGGAAACCAGGTTCCCTAAGCAATCTGGCATAGACACTCAGAAAAATTATTATGCCTACCATCGGAGGATCAATCATCTTATAGATAACTGCAATACAGTGAAGGATATCATTGAGGCCCTTATTCTGAAAGGTCAGATAAAGCTTGAAGATTTAAAGAAGGCCTTCGGGGCAGCTAAGGCCACCCATGCCATAATCATTCAAGAGGAGGACGAAATGATGGGTATCTCTATGCCCTCTTCATTATAATGCTTCAGGAAGGCATAATGACACTAAAGCAGGCAAGGCAACCCCGCTACCTTGCTAAGGGGACTGAAGATCGTTGGTGCCTATTCCATCATATAAGAGGTCATTATTTGTCAGAATGCACAACTTTCCTTGATATGTTCGTGGAGAAGATACGGGAGCGTCAAGAATTTTAAAACCTCCCCGTAAGTGATCACCATATCACTTCCTCATCGGGACAAGAAGATCTCACAAGGAAGAACCTTCCGATCAATGACCTAGACTCTGTAGAACCCTTGACTTCCCAGCCATGGATGATCTATCGTGGCCGAGGCAGACTCAAGTCCTTTAGATGAGAAGCGGTTCACCAAGCTAGAGAAGTTTGCCACCCCAGTGACATAAATCAAATAGACCTTAGAAAAACAGAAAGAGACAGGCACCAAGGGCTGCTCTCCGAAAACACAAGACCGCTCAACCCACAATTGAGTAAGAATTTCTTAGGCCCCTTCCTCCATTGCCAACTTTGCTGAACTTTATCTCCAACACGATCCTTTTTCCTTCTTCATCCTATCAAGAAGACGTCCCCGTGCCATCTTCCACTTAGCAAACGTCCAATGAGGGTGACGATGTTAAAAGCACTCCCCAATGGTCTAAGTAAGGGAAAGACCTAAAAGACCCCCTACACACGTCCGATGAGGGTGATGACGTTAAAAGCACTCCCCAGCGCTCTAAGCAAGGGAAATACCTAAAGATCCCTTACAACCGTCCAATCCTAGTGATGACGTAAAATGCTGCCCAGATTGGTCCGATAAGGGGAATGACCTTAAAAGTCTCCCACTGTCTGATAAGGGGAATGACCTTAAAAGTCCCCCACTTTCTAACCCTTCTTTACCTTCTTCTCCTGCTTCTCATTCTCTTTCTCCTGTGTCTTCTTCAGGTACGACCTGGATGTGCCCAGACTTCAAGGCTCTAGACCGAGAATTCGAAGGAATCAATATACGCAGGACGCAGCGAAAATGATTGAGAAAGACCCTGGCCCAGGCAGCAGGATTCCCAACAGTTGCTGATGCCCTGGTAGCTAAACCTAAGGTCAAGCCACTTACCACAAAGAAGCGCAAGAATGTCTCTAGACGAGATAGAGGAATTCATCACCTTCTTGAAAATGTACTGGGACGTCTTTGCCAGACATTACCATGAGATGGCCGGTTTAGACCCTCAAGTCGTCGTTCACCGTCTCTGCATTGATCCGACTGTCAAACCTGTCAAACAGAAATCAAGAAGGTTTAGGTCTGACCTCGAAATGCAGATAGACGCTGAGATAACCAAACTTAGACAAGCATGTTTCATCCATGAAGTCAAGTGCCCAAAATGGTTGGCAAATGTCGTTTCAGTTAAGAAGAAGAATGGTCAAATCAAGTTCTATATTGACTTTCACGATTTGAATACCGCTTGTCCCAAGGATGACTTCCCGTTGCCATTCACCGAGATGCTCATTGACTCCAAAACTCATTGTCAAAATATTTTCTTTCATGGATGGATACTCCGGGTATAATCAGATAAGGATGGCGCCTGAGGATGAAGAGGTCACAACATTCTTAACTCCGAAAGGGGTCTTTTGTTACACAATGATGCCTTTTGGATTAAAGAATACCGGTGCCACATACCAGAGAGCAATGACGACCATTTTCTGAGACATTATGCACAAAGACGTGAAGTGTTATGTGGATGACTTGGTGGTAAAATCCAAAGAGAAGAATGCTCATATGAGAGATCTTGAAAAGGTGTTCAAACGCTTGCGTCTTCATCAGCTAGAAATGAACGCATTGAAATGCGCTTTTGACGTTCGTTTCGAAAAATTCTTAGGGTTCATCGTCAGACATAGAGTGCTTGAATTTGAGCCAGTCAAGATCAAGGAAATCCAAGAAATGTCACACAGACTTCATTTCAAGAACTGCGCTCCCTCCAAAGGCAACTGACATACATTCGCAGGTTCATGTCAAACATATCAGGTCGTTGTAAGCCCTTTACACACATGCTAAAGAAAGATACACCATTCATCTGAGATGAAGCATGTCAGGCAGCCCTTGATGACATCAAACATTATTTACTCAACCCTCCAGTATTATCTACACCAGTATTGGGAAAGCCCCTCATTTTATACGTGACTGCCTTAGATGAGTCACTCGGATCATTGTTGGCACAAAACAATGAAGAGGGAAAAGAGACTACGTTACATAACCTTAGCTGCAGGATGCAGGGACCGAGAAGAACTATCCCTCGATAGAAAAGATGTGTCGAGCCCTGATTTTCGCAGTACAGAAACTCCGTCATTACTTGCTTGGTCATGAAGTAAAACTTGTATCAAAGGCTAATCCGGTAAAGTTTCTCATGACACGCCCATGTTTGTCGGGACGCCTTTCTAGGTCGGCATTATTACTGATAGAGCTCGATATCATGTATGTCCCACAGAAGGCCATCAAGGGCCAGGCCTTGGCTAATTTTCTCGTGGCACAACTTGTACAGGCAGAATCTCCTTAATCAAGCGACCTCCCTGCTGAAGAAGTATTCTATGCTGATCTTTTTCATATGTGGGAATTATACTTTGACGGAGGTTTCCAATCAGATCTAGGAGGCACCGGAGTAGTATTCCTGACTCCGAGAGGAGGAGTACTGCCACTATCTTTCTCTCTCACTCAAGCCAGTTCTCATAATGAAGCAGAATATCAGGCCCTTATAATCAGACTCGAGATAGCCTTCGATCTCGACTTAGAGCAGCTTAAGATCTATGGCTCTGAGTTGGTTATCCAACAACTCAAAGGGATCTATGATGTGATTCAAGCCTTATCACGATACAACAAAATCATATATAGCCTAGTTTGAAGACATATCTCTGAGTCACATCCTAAGGAGGCTAAATGTGCAAGCCGATGCACTCGCAAAACTCGATGCTACAATTCTGTTGTCCTCATCAGGGCCCACGCTTGTTTTGGTGGCAGAATGGAGACATATCGACAAGAGAAACATCTTCCCCGAGTGTCCCCCTTATCCATTTGGAGCACTTCTATGGGCCAAAGAAGTAATCAAAACTAAACAAGCAATAACACATAGTCAAGGAGCTAAGGGTCAAAATCAGGGAGCAGAATTCTTTGACCCAATGTGCACAGAAATTGAGCAGGTAGAAGATTGGAGAGAGCCCATCACCAATTTCCTAAAACATGGCAGGCTCCTGGAAGATCGTGCCAAGCGCAATCACATATGTCAAATGTCCACCAAGTATACCCTCCTCGAAGGAGATGCTCTCTTCAAATTGTCGCTTGACAACATTTTTTTTAGATGCATCGATATTTAAGGTGAAAATAAGGTGTTAGAAGAAGTTCACTCAGGCATCTGTGGACTACACCAGTCCGGTCCTAAATTCTATGAACAAATATGCAGGATGGGATACTATTAGCCTTCCATGATAACCAATTCCTTAAGCTTTGCTAAAAAGTGCTAAGTATGACAAATACATTCCATCCTGGTTCTTCAGCTTCCAGAGCGCTTACACCCCACGATTGCGTCATGGCCCTTCTCACAATGGGGTATGGATATCATAGGGCCTATTGACCTCCTTCCGCAATGGGCCATGTTTTTATCCTAGTTGCAACAAATTATGTTTCTAAGTTTGCTGAAGCAGTCCCCTTTAAGAAAGTTACTAGGCCAACAGTGGCCTACTTCGTTCGACATCATATCATATACCGCTTCGGAGTACCCAACCGGATAACATTAGACAATGGCCCTCAATTTAGGAGTCATCACATTGATCGCTTAGTTAATCAGTTCGATTTCGAATGGAGGTACTTGACTATGTACCACCCTAGAGCGAATGGATTAGCTGAGGCTTTCATTAAGACTCTGTGCAATGTTTTATGAAAGTCGGTATCAAATACAAGGAAGAACTGGCATGAGAAGCTTCCCGAAGCACTGCGGGCTTATTGTACCACTACACGAAATTCTACTGATTCCACTCCTTATTCTCTAGTCTATGGGGGTGAAGCAATTTTACCTCTCGAAATACAAATCCTTCACTCTGAGTCACTATTCACCAAGGAATAACTGCAGATGAGAGAGTCAAGCTCTGGTATCAAAATTGGATGCACTCGACGAAAAGAAGCTAGAGGCTCAGCAGAACCTTGAAATCAACCAAGGGAGAATGAAGAGGGCTTTTGACATGTCTATCAAGATCTGCTCATTCGCTTGTGGTGATCTAGTCTTAGCCGTTAAGAGGCCTATTGTCATGCATGGCCGGCACAAAGGGAAGTTTGAGATTAAGTGAGAAGGTCCCTTTACAGTAAAAAAGGTCTCGCTCAACGGAGCTTGCATATTGACACATCCTGATGGGGAAGAGGCAATGCCCCCTACTCAATAGGCGATACCTACAGAAGTACTATCCATGATTTATATTCAAAACAAAGGGACTCAATGTGAAAACAAGCAAGATAGTCCAAACAAAATGCTAACTCTTTTTATTTTTATTGCAGTAAAAATGAGTTACAAGTTACAAGAACCCATTGCTAGGAAGGTTACAAGTCTCTTGCATCTGATGATAAGAAGATGGTTAAAAACCAAAACCTTGGGTTTTTCTCTTGCATCTGAGAGTAAGAGGAAGGTTACAGGCCAAAACAAATGCCTGTCCCATGAGGAAGAAGCAAACCCACAAAAGGAAGGACCTCCTCATGAAGAAGAAGAGAAACCACTTGGAGAGTTAGCTTTAATTCATCTGACGAGTAAGAGAATGGTTACAAGCCAGAAGACAAAGCAGAGCCACTCCAAGAAGTTAGCTTAAGTCCATTCGACATGTATGTCAAACATACAAGCCAGATACCTCATTTGACATGTATGTCGAACATACGACGTAGGATCCATTCGACCTGTATATCAAACATACAAGAGGGGCTGCCCTAACAAGGAGCTGGCCTATGACGGAAAGCATGCCCTGTTCACAGTGGATGACCCTCCACAAAACAACATTGACCTCACTGTTATTCTAGAGGATTTGTCTTCCAATAGGTACCACAAGCCATGCCCCATCCTTTGCCACTTTTTGCCAGCCCATGAACATCGCCATACATAGCTCATCGTCGAGCACCGCGAACCTCGCACATGACTTACCACCATATGTGAGTGTCTTTCTTCGCATCGTGATAAGCCACATGTGCTGACGAGCACCAATTGAAGCCAATGCCGGTTGTGTTCTCCAAGGGCCAGGGCCAGTTGAGCTCTTAGCCCTAAGCGCCGGTTGCCTTTCTTGGGGTTCAGCGTCAGTTGTGTCGGCACTCCAAACCATCAGCGTCGGTTGCCTCAGCGCCAGCTGCACTTCTATTAACGCTGGCTCTATCGTAACTGTTCGCCTCCCAAGACTCCTAGATTCTCGAAACTTAAGCTTTCACACCTCCTTGATGGTCACACGATTTCTAAGGACGATGGTTCACTTCCAGCAGCCGTACGCCTTCCCCACAACGGTCCACCTCCCACGATCGTACAACCCACCTCCTACGACCGTTTGTCTTCCGTCGGAACTTTTGCCACACGGTCAGAAACTCACAGGAAAACCTCTCGCTTATCTTTTTGGCCTCAACTTCGCCAGAACCTCATCGGGAGACCTCTGCAACACCACTAATAGGGTAGAAAAGTGGAGATAACCCCGAAAAACCTGTTGAAAGTGCTCGATAACTTTTGCAACACCACGAGTGGTGTCGGAAAACTACCACAACCGTAGGGAAACCCCTTAAAAGGATATATGAAAATACTCACTGTCAGAAAGGAAAAGGGAAGTCGGAATTTCTTCCCTTTCGTAGAAAACTTCCAGGAGGTCTCTCCTGTCCCTGCTACTCTCTCTGGAACTTTGCCAAATTCTGGGCCAAGTCCGCACCTCGAAGGACTTCTCGACAAAACCCTTACTGAAATCCTGCTACCTACCAAAGAACCTTCCCTACAGAGACAGTTGCTAAAATCCCACTGCTCGCTGGAAACTTCAACAGGGCACTCTCTCCTCACGGTTAAAGAAAACTTGCTTAAGTTTTTTACCCTAGGTGAAAAATAAGGGACAACGAGGTTTTACCCCCTTATATAGACTACACTTCCCTCAAAAGCCCTTCACAAACTCAGAATACCAATTGAATCTAAGAGAAGCTAAGCGATAATGAGCTGGGTCGGGTTTCGACACAAGGCTCGAGGGAGCTCTCATCAATCCATCCTCAGCGTCAGTTGATGTAGTGCTGGATAAATTTTCAAACAACCCTAGCATCGGTTGACTTGGTGCCGGGTGTGTTTCCAAATACAACCTTAGCGCCGGTTGACTTAGTGCGGGGTGTGTCTCTAAACACCCTTACCACTAGTTGCCTTGAAGCCCGGTGTGTTTCCAAATACAACCTTAGCGCTGGTTGACTTAGTGCCGAGTGTGTCTCCAAACAACCCTAGCGCCGGTTGACTTAGCACCAGGAGTGTTTCTAAATATGACCCTAGTGCTGGTTGACTTAGCGCCGGGTGTGTTTGTAAATACAACCTTAACGCTGGTTGACTTGGCGTCGAGTATGTCTCCAAAATGATCCCAATGCCAGTTAACTCAGCGCCGGTTGTCTTCTGATAATACCACAGGTCATTCACAATGACAGCTGAACAGCGCAGGTTGTTTTGTGAGAACTCAGCGCTGGTTGAATATTTTCAATAAACCATCAGTGCTACACATGGCATCGATCGTATTTCAAGTAGTGTATGCCCTACCACTATCCCTAGTGGAGTTGTACCCAAGCTAGGATGGACTTGCACCTAGGTCGTTGCACCTTAACTGTGACTTTCCCAATGTAGTTAGGAGCTATCCCTCATCCCCCACTAGGAGTCACAACCATACTGCCACCCATCATCCTAGGTGAAGTTTAGGGTCATTCTTACTTCCCCAATCCCTAGTGGGTCAGCTTCACACTAAGCTACCTTACCCCCCAGGGAGTCAAGTTACCTGTTATAGAGACTCATCTTTCACTCAGAAAGTACGCTTACCCCCATTAAAACCACAGTGAGGCCCACTCCTGCTGGTCATCCTTCATCAGGATACCATTTCTATCTGAGCTCTCAATTTGTGAATAGTCTTAGCCATTTTACCCCCAAGGAGTCGGATTACCATCCATAGACCTATTCCCTATGAAGCTCCATTTACATGGAGACCTACACGATGGTTTAGATGCACGACCTTAAACTCCATGGTCTAATCTATATGACCTTAAACTATAGCTGTGGTCCATATTGCATGACCCTAAACTGCTCATTCTAGGTCCATACTGCACGACCTTATCCTTCTCAGCCTCAGTCCATACTGCACGACCTAAACTGCTCAGCCTCGGTCCATACTGCACGACCCTAAACTGCTCAGCCACGGTCCATACTGAATGACCCTAAACTGCTCAGTCTTGTCCATACTGTATGATGCCAAAGTGCTCAACCTCGATCCATACTGCATGACCCTAAACTGCTCAGCCTTGGTCTAGGTGCACGACCTTAAACTCCATGGTCCAAACTCTATGACGTTAAATTATAGCTGCGGTCCATACTGTGCGACCCTAAACTGCTCATCCTCGGTCTGTACTGCATGATCCTAAACTGCTCAGCCACGGTCCATACTGCACAAGACTAAACTGCTAAGTCTTGGTCCATAATGCGTGACCCTAAACTGCTCTGCTTCGGTCCATACTGCATGACCCAAAATTGCTCAGCCTTTGTCTAGATGCAAGACCTTAAACTCCATGGTCCAAACTATATGACCTTAAGCTGTAGCGAGGGTCCATACTGCATGACCCTAAACTGCTCAATCCCGATCCATACTGCATGACCCTAAACTGCTCAGCCTCGATCCATTCTGCATGACCCTTAACTGCTCAGCCTTGGTCTAGATGCATGATCCTAAACTCCATGGTCCAAGCTATATGAACTTAAACTGTAGCTGTGGTCCATACAGCATGACCTTAAATTGTAGTGGAGGTCCATATTGCATGACCCTGAACTGCTCAACCCCGGTCCATACTGCATGCCCCTAAACTGCTTAGCCTTGGTCTAGATGCACGACCCTAAACTCTGTGGTCCAAACTATAGGACCTTAAACTGTAGCTGCG
>NW_006499644.1:708097-784035 GCF_000471905.2 Amborella trichopoda | reverse complement strand
CTCTCTCTCTCTCTCTCTCTCTCTCTCTCTCTCTCTCTCTCTCTCTCTCTCTCTCTCTCTCTCTCTTCTCTCTCTCTCTCTCTCTCTCTCTCTCTCTCTCTCTCTCTCTCTCTTCTCTCTCTCTCTCTATCTTCTCTCTCTTTTTCTCTCTCTTTCTCTCTCTTCTCTCTCTCATTCACCCTCTTTCTCTCTCTTCATCTCTATCTCTTTCTCTCTCATCTTCCCTTCTCGTCTCTATCTTCTTCTATCAACTAGCGAGACCTAGCGTCAGTTAGTCCTCTCTATCTTCTTCTGTCAACTGAAAAGACCTAATGCTGGTTGGTCCTCTCCATCTTCCTCTATCAATTGGCGAGACCTAGCACCAATTGGTCCTCTCTATCTTCTTCTGTCAACTGGTGAGACCTAGCACCGGTTGGTCATCTCTATCTTCTTCTGTCAACTGACGAGATCTAACACTGATTGGTCTTCTCTATCTTCTTCAGTCAACTGGCAAGGGCTAGAGTCGATTGGCCTTCTCCCTCTTCTTCTTTCAGTCGGTGAGGCCTAGCACAGGTTGGTCTTCCTTCTCTGCTTGGTTTTCTCTCTATCTTGCATCAGTCGGTGAGATCGAACACAAGTTGGTTTCTCTCTCTTCTTCCATCAGTCGGTGAGACCTAGCACCAATTGGTCTTCTCTTTCTTCTTCTATCAATCGATGAGACTTATCGTCGGTTGGTCTTCTCTCTCTTCTTTCATCAATCGGTGAGACCTAGCACCAGTTGATCTTCTCTTTCTTCTTCGATCAGTCGGTGAAACTTGGCGCCTGTTGGTCTTCTCTCTCCTCTTTTGTCAGTCGATGAGACTTAGCGCTGACTTGTTTTCCCTCTCTTCTTCTGACAGTTGGCAAGACTTAGCGCCAGTTGGTCCCCTTCGTCTCTTCTCATCTAACACACTCGGTGAATCCTAGCACCGACTGCTTCCTCTCTCTCTCATCTCTGAAAACAATCGGTAATGTCTAGCGCCGACTGCATCTCCTCTTCCTTTTTCTTCCTTCTCTCTTCCTGCTTCTCTCTCCTTCCGTTTATTCCCTTCTTCTCTTTAACCATTCCTCGATTAGTCTTTTTTTCGACTAAGAGGGATTAAGGTCAGCATCTCATGGTGGTTGTGTCGTCTAGCTGTAATGTTGTTGCGCTAGGTTCGCTTGGCCCGCTTTACTACCATGACAAACCGACCATCGTGCTTAGTTAGTCGATATTGGCAATAACATCTAGTAGCAATCCTGTGAGCCTGTCTCAGTTATCGAGCCCATTTTGCCACCACGTTACGCCAATCATCCACCTGCCTAGTCACTGCTCAAATCTTCTCGCTTGGTCGAATTCTTCTCCCTCCCCCGTCTTTCTTTCTTCTTTTTGAATACACGTTCTTACGTATGTTCATCAAAGAGGAAAAGGGTAAGGCCTGACCCACCTGTCCCATAACCTTTGCCATATATTTGTGTGATTGCAGGAAAGCAGAAAACAAGAAGAATACGAGCCAAGGGAGGCGATTTCGAATCAGTTTCATCACTGGGGGGATTTCTTCGTGATCTAAGAGAGCGCCCACGCGAGTCAGTCGGACTATGTCCCAAACCCACCTTTAAATTCCTCTCTCACCAGTTGGTAACACCTGCCCCCGTTTTCAAACAAGGTTCTCGAGAGAGCGATCTCACAAATGTCCTGGGTCTATCCCCAAACCCGAGACGTGTGCCGCCCGATCCTCCAGGGATCTGGAGCGCGAGATCGAGGCACCTAACCATGATGGACTTATTGAATGATTACGACTGTAGAAATAATTCCCAACCAGGCTAGACTAATGTCATAGACGACGCCTTAAATCGAAAAGCTGTGGTCTCCGTGGCACACTTGATGGCTCGAGAAATGAAGCTATTAGAGGATGTTGTGGAGTGGCACCCATCTCAGCCCCGTAGGGAGGGGGAAGGAATGCTGTTGTGTCTAAGGATGGAACCTCAACACTTTCAATGAATCCGAGAGGCACAAAAAGGAGATCCCCAACTGATAAAAATTCTTGAAGAACTAAAAATGGAAGGAAAAGAAGATTTCTCTACGAGCAATGATCCGCGTATGTGTTCCTAATGATGAAAGTATAAAAAGGGCTATTCTGGAAGTAGCACACCACTATCGCTACATGATACACCCTAGGAGTACAAAGATGTACCAGGATTTGAAAGAGACCCTTTGGTGAAACAACATGAAGTGAGATGTGGCACAGTTTGTCGCTAAGTATTTTACATGCCAGCAAGTGAAGGAAAAACATCATAAACCTGTTGGACTACTGCAGCCCCAGCCCATACCAGAGTGGAAATAGGAACACATCATGATGGACTTCGTTTCTGCATTACCTAAATCAAGTGTAGGGCATGATAATATCTGGGTCGTGGTGGACCGATTAATGAAAGTTGCTCACTTCTTACCAGTTCGCACGACCTGTACTCTACATAAGCTAGCCCAGTTGTACATCAGAGAAATTGTGAGATTGCACAGGCCCATCAAAATTGTGTCAGACAGAGACACCAGATTCACCTCCAGATTTTCAGCAAGTCTGTAATCAGCCTTGGGGACCAGACTTACATTTAGGACTACCTTTCACCGTCAAACAGATGGACAATCATAGAGGACTATTCAACCTCGTGAGGACAGGCTGACGGCGTGTGTTAGGGATTTTAACGGAAACTAGGAGGACCACTTTCCCCTGGTAGAATTCACCTACAATAATAGATTATAAGCCAGCATCTAAAAGGTGCCTTATGAAGCCCTATACGGGAGGAAGAGTAGGTTGCCCATCTGCTGGGGCGAGGTGGGTGAGAGGAAATTGCTGGGGCCCGAAATAGTTCAGATGACTTCTGACAAGATTTCCCTAATCAGAGAGCGGCTCAAGACAGCCCAAGGTCATCAAAAGGGTTACGTCAATAATCGCTAGAGAGACCTCGAGTTTGAAGTGGTTGATCAGGTCTTCCTGAAGGTATCGCCAACTAAGGTATTACAATATTTGGTAAAAAGGGGAAATTGAGCTCATGATTCGTTCGACCTTTTGAGGTTCTAGAAAGAATTGGAAGCGTGGCTTACCAATAGGCTCTGCCACCAGAAATGGCCAACATTCACAATGTCTTCCATGTATTACTACTGAGGAAATATCAACCTGACCCGTCCCATGTCTTGGAGTATGAACCAATCCCCCTGAAGGAAGTTTGACCTATGTCGAGCAACCAATTGGAATATTAGACAGGAAAGTATAAGTGTTACTTTATAAAGAAATTCCTCTGGTCCGGGTACATTGACAATATTATTCGTGGAAAGAATCGACATGGGAACGAGAGGATGAGATTAGAGAGAAATACCCCCTCCTTTTTGTTCAATGTTAGTATGATATTGAGGACGAAATCCTTTTTAGTGGGGAATGATGTAAGGATCACAATCGTCGCGTGTTAAGAATACGTACCATCGGTTGTGTGAGAGGAGACGTAGCACCGACTGTGTCAGAGGAGACGTAGCGCCCATTGTGTGAGAAGAGCGTTGCGCCTGTTGTGTGAGAGGAGACGTAGCATCAGCTGTGTTAGAGGAATGTAGCGCCGTCTGTGTGAGATGAGAGGTAGCACCAGCTGAGTAAAAGAGACCCATCGCCGTCTGTGGTTTCTAGGCCTAGCACCGACTATGGCCCAACACCATCTGTGAATAAGAGAAAGAAAGAGTAACACAGTGCATAAACCGAGGGCAGCACCAGGAGTGTCTTGGTCAATGTACAGTCGCCGTACGTGTCAGCGTCGCGTGTGATTACATCAGCCACAGTGTTTTCCAGCCACCCTCTCCTAGTAAGCCTTTTTCCTCCCTTGGGCAACGTGGTCTCCCCCATTTCCCAACTCTCTCTCTCTTGAAGCTCATTGCTGCCCCTTTAAAGACTGCCAACTGGTAAAGCTAAGGAAAGCCTGTGAAAGGCTGTGAGTGGGGATCGAAGACACCGTGGGAGTCAAGGTAAGTTGGTTTAGTGCTATGTTTCACTTAAATTGGGATGAATTAAACTTGGGTAAATATGATAGGGAGAATATAGATTAGAATGTAGAAATGAAGTGAAACGAGCGATTGAACATTGCTCGATAAACGATGGAGTAATTAACTGCAAGATTTTGTTTTATTTACTTCTCATGATCAAGACCTTGCATGGATGTTTACTTTGGCTTGTATAATGGGGTATCATGCTAGAAATCAAGCCTAAACGAAAAAGGGCATAATTTCCATGGAATGAATGATACACTTGTTTATTTTAAGTTTTCTCCTTGTATCATGTTAAAATGTTGCATGACCGAAAATGTTGATCCATGTCACTACGCACATTCACTGTAATTCCAGCAACTGTGACTCTTTTTGTACTGCGCCTTTGGCCTAGCAAATGACGTCCGAATGTCTTCAATCTGCCAATGTTAGAAAGATCTGTGAATGAGATCCAAGTAGCATGTTTTGAAGTTTTCAAAATTCCGCCTAGATTTTGAGCTATGTCCCTAAATGTGTGAACACGTCTTGGCCCATTGTTGCTGGAGACTTCTAGCAACTTTCAATCGTTTTGAGCCAGGCTTTTGACCTATCAGAAGTCATTCAAATTTCTTCAAAGCATCGCCATTTTAAAGCCTTGAGCATGAACTTAATGATGCATGTTTAAAATATTTCGACAATCTCCCTCGATTGGGAAATTATGCCCCGAGAAGAGGGGTATGTCACTGTTGCACCTCACTAAATTAGTGTTAAGCTTGTCTTCTTCCACCTTTCTCCAAATTACTCATTACGCTATTCAAGTAGCTATGTAACATCTTAGATAAGGGATAAATGTGAGTGTTATGCGATGTTTTTATGCGATTGTCATAGTGTTATGTGTATGGTGCTACGCAACTATGTGCAATGTGATAAATGGATAAGTGCAAAACTAAGGTGATTGTTCTATGATGAATTACATCTAACTGTAAATGCCGGGTGATAGCTCATGCAATGGATGCTTGATGGTAAATGTTATAATGTATGATGAATGTTGGATGATTTCGAGTATGAATCCATTCCTGCATTATGGAAGTTTGATTTATTTGTTATAATGCATTGATTTAGCATGAATGAAATTTAATGCCAGAGCACAATAAGAGGCCATAATAATGACTACTACGCAATGGGGCACGCATTGATAGTGGGCACTGTCCTATGATAATACTGTGATACTGGCCATTGTTTCATTATTACTGCTCGTTATGCGATGAGGCACCCATCAGTAGTGAGGATTGCTATACTGAGAAAAGTGATGCCGTTTATATCCCCTAACATGCTGAATGATAGGATGCAGTTAAGGGGGGGAGTGATAAGGGAGGGTCGCACCCCCCGAGTTTTAGTGAGGTGAGAATAATGACTGACACCTTTCAAGGTAAGTGCCTATAAAACCCCCAATGAGCGTCGAGGGCTGTGTGTGTGAGTGTGAGGGCATTACGAAGTGGATTTCCCCACTTTTCATTGCCCTCTCTCCTGGGAGATGGTAAATGTCCTAAGCAATGGGATTGGCTTAGCTCGATGGATAGGGCCTCTACTGCGGGAGTAGGTAGACTAGGGAGTGAGTGGGTAATGATTGATTAGTGATTGGGAATGCCGATGATTGAATCGATTGAATGATAACTGCTATATGGACAAAATGTTTATAATTGTTGCACTAACCTGATTGCTGATTTTCATGACTGCTGCACTGAAATTCCGTATAGTTAAATAAATTGTTTATGATTCTTGAGTAGGCTCGTTATTGATGCATAGCACTTAGACCAACTTACTGGGCTGTGTAGCTCACCCCATTTCTCCCTGCTCTCCTTGTAGATTGTTAACAACAGGTCAAGAGTTGGAACGACGGGGATTCCTGAAGGATGTTAAAGACAGATGTTTTGGAAGCAGGATCTAGAACTTGTATATGGTTGGGAGGTCTAGCCCTGGATTTTGTCTATTGTAAATTTTGGGCTCTAATGCCCTAGACTCAAATGTAATATTTTAGGAAAAAAGTTATGTAAAGCCCTTTTGTTAATATATGAAGTTTGAAGTTATTAATTTGCCCCTGTATTTAGAATTTCTGATGTATTTATCTTTCCATGGTTTGCTTTGATTACCAAAATAATGACATTAAGTTCATCCCGACCTAATTGACAAACGCTACTTTGGGTCACGAACCTGCACTCATTCACTCTCTGTCTAGTATGGTATGAGGGTCGGGGCGGGGTCATGAGAGATATGGTATCGGAGCAGCCAGGAAAGGATTCTTGGCCTAGGGTAGTTTGGAAGAGTCCTTAGAATAGTTTCAGGATGGATTAGTGATCGGGAACTCATGTGCTTGGTTGATGATGCCGAGGGCTCCTTCCAACAATGCGAGTTAGAGCAATGAGAAAACCGAGATGCTTGGTGAGTTTTATAGGACTGGGGGCAATGACCCAGATGTTGAAAGAGTCAATGCCAACTCAGCCTACCCCTACCCTGGTGCAGAATGACGATAGTATAATAGAAAGATTTAGAAGGCTGCCACCCCCAACCTTACTAGGGCATGGAGGAGTAAAGAAGGTCGAGAGGTGGAAGAGAAAGATAGAAAAGATTCTAGAAGTGTTACACTGCTCAGATGAGCAAAACGTTAGACTAGGGGCCTTCATGCTAGAAGGGGATGCAGAACATTGGTGGGATGTGGTAGAGCAATCTTGGAGGGAGTCAGGGACCGAGACCACCTAGGAAATTTCTTAGCAGCATTTGACGAGAAGTACTTCCCAGATGCAGTCAAGGAAAGGAAGGAAGTACAGTTTATCAAACTCCAGCAAGGGGGCACGATTGTGGAACAGTATGCCATCTGGTTTGCAAAGCTCTCTAGATATGCCCCTCACATTATAAACACTGAGGTGAGAAGGCAGCTAAATTTGAGAGGGGCCTACGGCCGGATATTAGGGGTAGAGTAATTTGGGCAACCTAAAGTCAAACACCCTGTTAGTAGACTTCGATCGGAAGATTGAGAGAGACTGTGAGGACCACAAATCGAGGAAGGAAGGAAGGAAGGAAGAAGGTATGGGAAGGTTTGGGAAGAAGCCTGGATAATTTATGAGGAGGGATGTTAGAGGGAAGCCATATCAGCTAAACCAAAGGACCCAAAAGAATCTCCAAGGCAATAGGGATAATGATCGCCACCTGGCCTGTAACTCATTGTGGGAAGGACAACCACATTGCTGCTGAATGCTACAGGAACAGAAAGGTGTGCCTAGAATGCGGCAAGCCGGGTCACTGGGTTAGGGATTTCCCTATGACGAAGACCGAGGACAGCCCAAAGACCCAAGGACGAGTGTTCTCCCTCACTGAGCAGGAGGCCAAGGTTTCCACCTCAGTGATTAGAGGTATGCTCTCAATTTGTTGCAATAAAGTTAGAACCTTAATTGACCCTGGTACTTCTCACTCTGTATGTCTCAATTCTACTTTAATAGTATGCACACCTGTAGGAGACTTTACCGAAACTGATAAAGTACATAAACAATGTAAGATTAAAATTGATGGGTGTGACCTGCGAATAGACTTGATTCATCAAGATATTCAAGACTTTGATGCCATTTAGGGCACAGATTGGTTGTATTCCCACCATGCCACTTCCAATTTCCATGAAATGACGGTAACCTTTAAACATCTTAAGCACGAAGATTTACACTTCGAAAGCACTAAGGATACTTCCCCCGGCACTTTATTTCTGCTCTTAGGGCCTCTCGCCTCCTGGATAAGAAGTGTGAAGGGTATCAAGCCTATGTAATAGAGAACCGAGGTGTTCAGGCCCAGTTAGAAGAGATACCTGTCGAACGAGAGTACCTTGAGGTATTTGCAGAAGAGTTACCATCCCTACCTCCAGAGAGGGAGATTGAGTTTGAGATAGATGTAGTCCCTGGCAATGTTCCCATCTCTAAAGCCCCTTATAGAATGGCCCCAGCTGAGTTGAAGGAGTTAAAAGAGCAGTTGCAAGAATTGTTGAATAAGGGGTTCATCCGACACCCAATGTGTCACTCGGGGATGCACCGGTCCTGTTTGTGAAGAAGAAGGATGGGTCCCTGAGGTTGTGTATCGACTATGGGCAAGTGAACCAAGTAACAGAGAAGAACAAGTATCCCCTACCTATAATTTATGATCTTTTTGACCAACTTCAGGGAGCCCAAGTGTTTTCAACGATTGATATTCGGTCGAGTTATCACCAATTGCGAGTCAAGTACGGAGAAATTCCAAAGAATGCTTTCAGAACTTGATATGTTCACCACGAGTTTCTTATGATGCCGTTCGGGTTAACCAATGCCCCCGCCGTGTTCATGGATCTGATCAATAGAGTGTTCAGACCTTTTTTGGATAATTTCGTAGTGGTCTTCATTGATGATAGTCTTATGTACTCGAGAAGCTGGGAGTTGCATGAGCAACATCTGAGATCTGTTTTGCAAACTCTGAAGATGGAAAGATTGTACGCCAAACTACGTAAGAGTGAATTTTGGCTTGCCAGTGTAGCCTTCCTTGGTCACATCATTTCTAAGGATAGGATCATGGTCGATCCCTCTAAGATCATAGCCGTACTTAAGTGGGAAAGACCAACAAATGTGACCGAGGTTCGTAGCTTTCTGGGATTGATAGGGTACTATAGGCACTTTGTAGAAGGATTCTCAAAGATAGAGATTCAACTAACTCAACTGACCCAGAAGAATGCAACATTTATATGGTCAGAGGACTATGAGAGGCGTTTTTAGGAATTTAAGAAGAGACTAGTCACAACCCCAATACTGGCCTTGCCCGAGGGCAATGAATACTTTGTGGTTTATACTTATGCATCTCATAAAGGGCTCGGATGTGTACTCATGCAGAGTGGTAAAGTCATTGCTTGTGGCTCCCGACAACTAAAGTCGTATGACCAGAACTATCCAACTCATGACTTGGAGCTCGCGACAGTAGTGTTCGCGTTAAAAATCTGGAGGCACTGCCTCTATGGGGCCCAATTTAAGGTGTTCACAGACCATAAGAGCCTCAAGTACCTATTTTCCTTGAAAGAGTTGAATATGAGGCAAAGAAGATGGATGAACTTATTGAATGATTTCGACTATACAATTGATTACCAACCAGGCAAGACTAATGTAATAGCCGACACCTTATGTCGAAAAGTTGTGGTTTATGTGGCACACTTAATGGCTCGAGAAAGGAAACTATTAGAGGATGTGGTGGAGTGGCACCCATCTCAGCCCCGTAGCGAGGGGGAAGGAATGCTGTCGTGTCTAAGGATGGAGCCCCAACTCTTTCAATGAATCTGAGCGGCTCAAAAAGGAGATCCCCAACTGATAAAAATCCTTGAAGAACTGAAAATGGAAAGAAAAGAAGATTTCTCTACGAGCAGTAACGACTTGTTAAGGTTTAAGGGCCAGGTATGTGTTCCGAATGATGAAAGTATAGAAAGGGCTATTCAGGAAGTAGCACACCACTCTCGCTACATGATACACCCTAGGAGTACAAAGATGTACCAGGATTTGAAAAAGACCTTCTGGTGGAATAACGTGAAGCGAGATCTGGCACAGTTTGTCGCTAAGTGTTTTACGTGCCAGCAAGTGAAGGAAGAACATCAGAGACCTGTTGGACAACTGCAGCCCTTGCCCAAACCGGAGTGGAAATGGGAACACATCATGATGGACTTTGTTTCTACATTACCAAAATCAAAGTGTAGGGCATGATAATATTTGAGTCGTGATGGACAGATTAACCAAAGCTGCTAACTTCTTATCAGTTCACGGCCTATACTTTAGATAAGCTAGCCCAGTTGTACATCAGAGAAATTGTGAGATTCCATGGGGTGCCCATCAACATTATATCAGATAGGGACTCCGAATTTTGGGTAAGTCTGCAATCAGTCTTGGGCACCAGACTTACATTTGACACTATCCTTCACCCCCAAACAGTTGGACAATCAAAGAGGACTATTCAAACTCTCGTGGACATGCTGAGGGTGTGTATTAATCATTTTAAGGGAAACTGGGAGGACCAGTTGCCCCTGATAGAATTCGCCTACAATAATCGCTTTTAAGCCATCATCCAGATGATGCCTTATGAGGCCCTATACTGGAGGAAGTGTAGGTCGCCCATCTGCTGGGATGAGGTGGGCAAGAGGAAATTGCTGGGACCCGAAATAGTTCAAATGACTTCTAAGCAGATTGCCTCAATCAGAGAGCGGCTTAAGTTAGCCCAAAGTCAATAAAAGAGTTACGCTGATAATCGCTGAAGAGACCTCGGGTTTGAAGTGTGGGATCCGGTCTTCCGGAAGGTATTGCCAACTAAGGGTGCTACTAGATTTGGTAAAAAGAGGAAATTTAACCTATGATTCGTTGGACCTTTTGAAGTCTTGGAAAGATTTGGAAGCGTGGCTTACCGACTTGCTCTGCCACCTAAACTGGTCAACATCCACAATGTCTTCTATGTGCTACTATTGAGGAAATATCCCATGTCTTGGAGTATGAACCAATCCCGCTTAGGGAAAATTTAACCTATGTCGAGCGACCAATTGGAATATTAGATAGAAAAGTACAACTGTTATGCAATAAAGAAATTTTCTGGTCCGGGTACAATGGCAGTATCATTTGAGGAAAGAATCGACATGAGAATGGGAGGATGAGATTAGAGAGAAATAACCCCACCTTTTCGTTCAATGTTAATATGATTTTGAGAACGAAATCCTTTTTAAGGGGGGGATGATGTTAAGGACCACAATTTTCTCCCACTTCAGTGACACGCATAGCAATAAAGTGTGAGACAGAGGTCTAATGTCGTTTGGAGCAACCCCACGAGTGTTAAGAAGATGTAGAGCCGGTTGTGTGAGAGGAGACATAACGCCTACTATGTCAAAGGATAGCACCGGCTGTGTGAGAGGAGACGTAGCGCCGACTGTGTGAGAAGTGGCGTAGCGCCAATTGTATTACAGGAGAGGTAGCGCTGGTTGTGCAAAAGAGACCTATCGCCATCTGTGAATTCTAGGCCTAGCGCCGGCTGTGGCCCAGCACCGTTCTGTGAATACGAGCAAGAAAGAGCAACATTGTGCATGAACCGAGGAGAGCGCCGAGAGTGTCTTGGTCAACATACAGCTGCCATACATGTCAACGCCACTCCGTACGTGTCAGAGCCACATACGATTGCATCAGCGACAGTGTTTTCCAACCACCCTCTCCTAATAAGCCTTTTTCCTCCCTTGGGCAACGTGGTCTCTGCCATTTCCCAAATCTCTCTCTCTCTCACTTGAAGCTCACTGCTACCCCTTTAAAGACAGCCAACTGGTGAAGCTCATGAGTGGGGATTGAATACACCATGAGAGTCAAGGTAAGTGGGTTTAGTGTTTTTTTTCACTTACATTGGGATGGATTAAACTTGGGTAAATATGATAGGGAGAATAGTAGAATAGAAGGTAGAAATGAAGTGGAATGAGCAATTGAACATTGCTCTATAAACAATGGAGTAATTAATTGCAAGATTTTATTTTATTTAGTTATCATGATCAAGACCTTGTATGAATGTTTACTTTGGCTCGTAGAATGGGGTATTATGCTTGAAATCAAGCCTAAACTAAAAAGGGGATAATTTTCAAGAACTATAAGGGTTTTTGTGACAAACTTCTCAGTGATCAAATGCGGTCCAGATGGACCTCAATTGGTATTGAATGAATGATACACGTGTCTATTTTAAGTTTTCTCCTTGTATTATGTTAAAATGTTGCATGGATTGAAAGATACGCGCTAAAATGTTGATCCCTATCACTACTCACAGTCGCTGTAATTCTAGCAACTGTGACGCTTTCTGGACCGCGCATTTGGCCTAGCAAACAACATCCAAATGTCTTCAAACTACCTTTGTTAGAAAGGTCTGTTAATAAGCTCCAAGTTACATGTTTTGAAGTTTTCAAAATTCGTCCTAGATTTTCAGCTATCCCCTAAATGTGTGAGCACATCACGACTCACTGTTGCAGGAGATTCCAGCAACTTTCAATCATTTGAGCTGGGCTTTTGACCTATCAAAATTCGTTCAAATTTCTTCAAAGCACTACCATTTTAAATCCCTGAGCGTGAACTTAATGTTGCATGTCTAAAATATTTCATAAATCTCCCTAGATTTGGAAATTATGTCCCAAGAAGAGGGGTATGTCATTGTTGTACCTCACTAAATTAGTGTTATGCTTGTCTTCTTCAACCTTTCTCGGAATTACTCATTAAGCTATTCAAGTAGCTACGTAACTTCTTTGATAAGTGATAAATGTGAGTATTATGCGATGTTTTCATGCGATTGTCATAGTGTTATGTGTATGGTTCTACGCAACTAAGTGTGTTGTGGTAAAGGGATAAGTGCAAAACTAGGGTGATTGTTCTATGATGAATGATGTCTAAGTGTAAATGCGGGGTGATAGCTCATGCAATGGATGCTTCATGATGAATGCTATAATATCTTATGAATGCTGGATGATTTCGAGCCATTCTTGAATGATGGAAATTTGATTTATCTGTTATAATGCATTGATTTAGTATGAATGAAACTTAATGCCTAAGCAAGATAAGAGGCCATAATAATGACTACTACGTAATGGGGCACCCATTGGTAGTGGGCACTGTCCTATGATAATACTGTGATACTGGCCATTGTTTCATTGTTACTGCTGCTATGTGATGGGGAACGCATAGGTAGTGAGGTTTGCTATACTGAGAAAAGCAATGTCGGCTATATCCCCTAACCTGCTGAATGATACGATGCAGTTTGGGGGGAGAGTGAAAAGGGAGGGTCGTACCCCCAGAGTTTTACTGAGGTGAGACTAGTGACTGACACCTTACAAGTAAGTGCCCTCATACTCACACTCACGGCCCCAATACACGCTGGGGCCGTGTGTGTGAGTATGAGGGCATTACGAAATGATTTCCCCACATTTCATTGCCCTCTCTCCTGGGAGATGGTAAAGGTCCTAAGCAATTGGATTGGCTTAGCCCGATTGATAGGTCCTCTGCTGCGGGAATAGGTAGACTATGGAGTGAGTGGGTAATGATTAATTAATGATTGGGAATGCTGATGATTGAATCGATTGAATGATAACTTCTATATGGACAAAATGTTTATAATTGATGCACTGACCTGATTGTTGATTTTCATGACTGCTGCACTGAAATTCCATTTAGGTAACTAAATTTTTTATGATTCTTGAGTAGGCTCATTATTGATGTGTAGCACTTAGACCTACTTACTGAGATGTAAAACTCACCATATTTCTCCCTCCTCTCCTTGTAGACTGATAACAATAGGTCAAGAGTTGGAACGGCGGGGATTCCTGAAGGACGTTGACGCCAAAAGTTTTGGAAGCGGGATCTAGATCTTGTATGTGGTTGGGAGGTTTAGCCCTGGATTTTGTCTATTGTAAATTTTGGGCCCTAATGCCCTAGACTCAAATGTAATATTTTTTTGAAAATGTTATGTAAAGCCCTTTTGTTAATATATGGAGCTTTAAATTATTAATTTTCCCCTATATTTAGAATGACTTTTGTATTTATCTTTCCATGATTTACTTTGATAACCGAAATAATGGCGTTAAGTTCATCCCGGCCTAATTGACAAATGCTACTTTTGGATCACTAACCTGCACTCAATCACTCCCCATCTCGTATGGCATGGGGGTCGGGGTGGGTCGTGACAGATGACCTCGGGGACATAAACTTTGGAGATGAAGCTGATCGACCAACATGTCGTCGGAAGAGAAAGAAAGTTATACTACTTTCCTACATGCAAATCGAGATGTCTTCACGTGGCATTACCATGAGATGCCCGGTCTTGATCCCCAAATTGAAGTGCATCGACTTGGGATCGACTCATCTTTCAAGCCCGTAAAACAGAAGTCGGGAAGATTTCGACCCGACCTCGAAATGCAGATTGATGCTGAAGTGAGTAAACTCAGGGAAGCAGGCTTTATCCTGGAAGTCAAATATCTGAAATAGCTTGCAAATGTCGTTCCATTTAAAAAGAAGAATGGGAAAATCAAGGTTTGCATTGACTTCCGTGACTTGAACGCTGCTTGTTTGAAAGATGACTTCCCCTTGCCATTCATAAAATTTCTTATCGACTCTACACCCTATTACCAAATCTTCTCTTTCATGGATGGATGCTCGGGGTATAATCAGATAAGGATGGCGCTAGAGGATGAGGAGGCCACCGCCTTCCTGACTCCTAAAGGGGTCTTTTGTTACATGATGATTCCATTTGGATTAACAAATGCTGATGCCACGTATCAGCGGACGATGACCACCATTTTTAATGATATGATGCACAAGGAGGTAGAATGTTACGTCAATGACTTGGTGGTCAAATCTAAAAACAAGGAGGTTCACATGAGTGACCTTGAGCGAGTGTTAGAGTGGCTTCACCGACACCAGCTCAAGATGAACCCATTGAAGTGCGCCTTTGATGAACATTCAGGAAAATTCTTAGGGTTCATTGTTAAGTATCGAGGATTGGAGATCGAACCTGTCATGATCAAGGCAATCAGAGAAATGCCACCACCAACAGCACTTTGAGAGCTCCGGTCTCTACAGCGTCAGCTTGCCTATCTTCGAAGATTCATCTCTAATCTCTCAAATCGTTGTAAGCCTTTTACACACCTACTGAGGATATGGGATGGGGGATGTCAGTCAGCCTTGGAGGATATCAAAGAATATTTGCTAAGCCCTCCAGTACTCTCTATGCCAGTATTGGGAAGGCCTCTCATTTTGTACGTGACCACCCTCGACGAATCACCATAGCATGCAAGGAGTTGAGAAGAACTACCCACCAATCGAGAAGATGTGCTTGGATTTAATCTTCGCGACCCAGAAGCTTCTCCATTACTTACTCGGTCATGAAGTCCAGCTCATTTCCAGAGCTGATCCTATCAAGCTCCTCATGACACGCCCTTGTCTGTCTAGGCGCTTGACAAAATGGTAATTTTTACTGATGGAGTTCAACATCACGTTCATACCGTAAAAAGCTGCCAAGGGCCAAGCCTTGGCTGATTTTCTAGCAACACATCCCTTACCGGTAGAATCCCCCTTGTCAAGTGATCTCCCTGATGAAGAGGTGTTTTGTGTTGAACAACCCTATGACTGGAAGATATATTTTGACGAGGCCTTTCAGTTTGAACAAGGTGGTGCCTGCGTGGTGTTTTCGACTCCTCAAGATGGCATTATCCCATTATCTTTCTCTCTCACAGAGATAGGCTCACATAATGAGGCCGAGTATCACGTGCTCATAATAGGGCTCGAGATCGCCCTAGACATGAACTTCAAACGGCTGACAATTTTTGACGATTTTGAGCTGGTAGTATGACAACTCAAAGGAATATACGATGTGAGAAAAGACAGCATCAAGCCCTATCATGACATTGCGAAGACTTTGATGGCAAACCTCGATGACGTTTCCTTACAGCACATCCCCAGAAGGCTAAATTCTCAAGCTGATGCCCTGACCAAGCTCGGAGCTACTATCCAAGTCTCCTCAAAGGAACCCATGCCTATATGGGTAGCAGAATGGAGGCACATCCAGCTGTTTAAAGAATTAGATGGGGACGATGAAAGGATTCTCTTTCCAGAGTGTCCTCCTTATCCATTCGGGGCACTTCTTGCTGCCAAAGATGCTCTGGAAGCTGAAAAAGAGGCAAAGCAGTCTAAGAAGCAAGATATATATACCTTTGATCCGATATGTGCCAAGATTGAGTAGGTTGAGAAATGGAGGGAACCCATAATCAAATTTATTAAACACGATGGCGACCAAACGGTTGTATTGAGTGCAACAATGTATGGAGAATGTCCACTAAATACACTCTTCTTGAAAGCGACGCTCTCGCCCAACATTCCGTCGATGGAATCTTTCTCAGATGTATCGGCTCAATGAAGGCAGAACACCTACTAGAAGAAGTGCATGCCGAGATCTGCAAACTTCACCAGTCAGGACCCAAGCTCTCAGAGCGGATACGTAGGCTGGGGTACTACTGGCCATCAATTGTTGCAGACTCATTAGCATATGCCATGAGATGTCAAGTGCGTCAAATGCACTCGAATCTCATTCACCAGCCACTGGAACCTCTGCATCCTACGGTGATGTCATGGCATTTCTCACATTGGGGCATGGACATTGTAGGACCCATCGACCCTCCCTCAGCATTGGGCCACACCTTCATCTTAAATGCCACGGACTACTTCTCCAAATGGGCCGAGGCAATTTCCCTCAAGCGTGTCCCTAGGACAACAGTGGCCAACTTTGAGTGACATCACATCATTTACCAATTCCGTGTTCCTGATCGTATCACGTCAGATAATGGTCCTCAATTCAGAAGCTAACATATCAATCGCTTGGTTAACCAATTTTGTTTCGAGTGGAAGTGTCACAACCCCGCCCCCTAACCCCTTAACAGCTCGTCGGAGGGCGACAGGGGACAGGATCGCGATCATAGATGTCACGAACACCACTCAGGTGGGAGTGAGCTCAACGCATTTGAAAAGAATGAAATTTGATCAAACCACCAAGAAAAGGTAAAAACTCCCACCAGAAACATAACAAAAGCTGGATAAATAAAAACCATTCATATCCATATGAATTCTTTAAAATTCATATACAATACCAAGAATATTACGATTCATCCACGACACTACAGGCTTAATAATAAAATACAAAGCTTCACAAACAACAACAGTACGACCGACGACCATCTATTACTTACAAAACAAAGAGGTCTTCTTGTCGGGCGCAGGCCTTCAATTAGCCACTCACGATCACCGCCTGTCCGTCCTAGACCTGCAGCAGTCAATCTACAAGGAAGGAAAGCAAAGGGATGAGCTAAAAAGCTCAGTAAGTAGATCACAGTATCATGCTTCCCTGCATATGAATAATATCTCACAACAATGTTCAAGGTTCTATACCATTCTCTGCAATCATACCACAATTATAGAATTATTCTTTTCATGGTGGAGCAAGCACAATTCGGATATCAGATATAATATGCACTAGCGATCTATCCAAATCTCAACAGATCAACATAATGTAACAAATTAGAGCCATTAATAGAGCATAACAAAATAAACATATCTTAACACACCCCCTAGCCCTATCAACCAGGCTAATCACAAATCTCAAGCCAATCACATAACTCAGGTCAACCACCTATCTCAAGCCAGTTACATATCTCAGGCAATACATCATGCACAAAGCATGTCGGGAAGTCACATATCACCTCGGACGCACCTCACTGGTGTCAGTCATGGCCATGCAATACGCTCAAAGCATGCCAATCAGTTACACATCTTAAACAATGCAATACCCTCAAAGCACACCGAGAAGTCACATATCCTAGGCAATGCGATACGTACTAGCATGCTGAGAAATCCTACATCTCATATTACTAGAGATATCACCATGTCAATAGCCGGCCATGCCATACGCTCAAAGCATGCCAATAAATCACTTATCATCTCATGGTCATGCAAGATGCTCAAAGCATGCCAATAAATCACTTATCATCTCATGGTCATGCAACACGTTCAAAGCGTGCCAATAAATCACTTATCACATAGTACATCTCCTATGTCACATAGTTGACCACACAGGTCTTATCACATAGTACTCATCACAATCATATCATACCACATCACCCTGTCAATGGATGACCCATTGCATAGTAATTCATATCATATCTGAGTCGTGTCTCAGATCATGACCATTCACTATTTCATAACATCCACTAATTGATGCATGATAGTTTCACAGAAAATAGACATAGCTTCTGGTTTATAAAGAATCTCAACTTAGTTACAAAATGATAATTGAAGTATACACGGTTATCTCTCACTAAAAATTGGTTCGGAGTCAATTGACCAATGTTTGGTCAGTCAACACTTGGGTACACCATAAACAACAATTCTGGAGTTTTCTGCATTTTACTAACAGTGACTTGCCCCTTAATAGAGACATAACTCCCAATTCATGATAAATTCTGCGATGATTCCAAAAGAAAAGTTCAAGTAAAAAAAACTATCTTTATAAAAAAAGAAATTTGAAAGCATTTGGACCTAAATTGGTTAGAGCAAAGATCAAGTTCCGAATTCTACTAAATCCTGCTAACAATGACATACAGGCACAAATCGAACCATAGCTTTCAAAATATAAAGAATATCAACTGGACTTAAACACCAAAATCAAAGTAAACACATGTATCTTTCAAATGGAAGTGTTTTGGTGTTATTTTGATGTCATTTGGTAGGCCAACAAAGTGATACAAAAAACCCTAAACCTTCTTGGAATTTCACAGCACAGCCATGGTACACTTCAAAGATCACTTCATAACTTCTAATCTATACTAGATAATAACATGAAACCTTTTCTATCTTAAACTAGACTAATAAGAGCATCATTTCACAGATTTTCAGAATCAACAGGAGTGATAATAGTGTCAAACTTATCATACAAAGAAGACTTAATTTCTGGAAGACAAAACACAAATCATACATGCACCCAATTACTTCACACAATTTCTATACAAACTCATGCTTTAACACTATGGACACACTAGAGTATGATCTACTTACCTTGCACCCAAAAGACTCCTTCAAAGGCCAAGCTCTCCAATCTTGAGTTTCTAAGTGTTTTTGTGAGAGAAGGCAAAATTCTATGAGAGGGGTGAAAAGGAACACTTATAAGCAAAGATGGGGGAGGCAGTGGGCAGGTACCAAGCAAGGGTTCCCAAGTGTCAAAGAATGGCACGCAAGTGGCTCACATGGCAAACAAGTGGCACTAAAGTAGCGTCCAAGTGGCTGTCATGCATCACATGGCGGCCACGCACGACGGCATTCTCCTTCTGTCACGCACGACGGTGCTCTACCTCACGCTCAATCTGCCGTGACCCACTTTTCTTCTCTTCCTTCACTACTGTGCACGCACTCTTCCATACATGTTCTCTCTTCTTCTCTCTCTTACAGCCACACGCACTCTCTCTGCTTCGCCGCGTGCACTCTGTCGTGCGTACTCTTCCTTCCTCTCTCTCTTATCGCCATGCACACTCCACCGCATGCACTCTTCCTCTTCTTCTCTCTTACTGTCGTGCACGCCCACTGCCTCGTTCGTCTTCTCACTTCTTCTCTCTTACTGCCATGCGCACACTCCTCCCCTTCTTCCACCGTGCACTCTATTAGGCTGGGAGAGTCTGGGTCATTACATTATCCCCCCTTAAAAAGGATATTGTCCGCAAAATCATATACTTGATCATCACATAAATGGGGGTTTAACAATGGCATTCCTCTCCAAACAATCTACAGAGGCATGCACACACAACCAACTCAAGCCTAGAAGGGCGTCTAAGAGAAACAATTTCTATAGCCAAGACTCTACCTCCCAAACACACCGAGTTCGCCCCCTCCCCTCCCCTTAGAATTTCATTACAAGTTTTACACACTAAGCCATGAGTCACAAGTCAGGCAATGCAATACGCTCAAAGAATGCCAACAATTACTTATCATTGGCCTTGTAATATGCTCAAAGCATGTTAATTGAATCTCATATCTCCTCATGGTCCTACAATACTCTCAAAGCATACCAAGGGGTCTCATTTAATACTTAGGTGACATCCAAAATGTGACGTCATAACAGAGTGGAAAGGCAATCATGATCGAACAAAATTCTAATATCTCTTACAACAAATAAAAGGGCTTACCTTGAACCTTTGAGGTAGAAACCTTTCGCTCCTGGTCCACAAGTGCAAACACCCAACCTTGAGTCTTTGGCTTAGACTCACTCCTCATCATGGGGCAGTTTCTAATCCAGTACACTTGAAGCATGTCTTCGTCTTCAGCCAGCACTCGGGAGTCGCTTGACCGAGCTTCCCATAAGAACCACACTGCACCGGCTGGTTGTGCTTGATATCACCCTGAAAGGTCTTCTGGGCCTTACCATTTTTCCGATCTCCTCTTTCTTGGAATTATCTTGGAGGCGGGGGCCTTGCCTTCTGCTTCTCCCTCCTTAGCCAGTAATCATCTGTCATGACCCCGTCCCGTGACCCCATACCGTACATGTCAGAAGGTGGAAAACTGCGGGACCGTGACATGAGGTGGCAAACGTCACTCAAGTGGGAGTGGCTCAATGCATACAGAGACAGAATCAAAAGCAAATCATGAAATAAAACTAAAATCCATTCATCAAGACAATACTTAAATTTAAAGCATAGTCATATCCATTTACACATTCATTCACCAAAATTCTTTACAATCAATTCAAGGCACTACTGGCTCACAAAAATTACAGAGTTACATGAAACATCATAGTGGCATAGCCACCAAATACATACTATGAAAAGCTTCTAAGAGCAACTCCATTGGACTTCAAGCTTCACCTGGCCAACACACAGATCAGTCGCTTGGTCTTCAAGTCAAAGGCTATCACTTTACAATCATGGGAATGAGATGGAAGGAGCTAACACCCTAGTAAGAAGATCTACACCATTGCATTCCAACTTCATAAATAGTGATAGCAGTTAACTATGCTCACTAATTTATAAAGATATGAAGAAAATTTCCCTTATTATGCCTTTCAGTGCTTTAACAGTTTAAAAATAAATGCAAATCAATTATCATGAACATACAATTCATAAGTCATAAATCATTCCATCTTAGGCAGAACAATAAGGCTAATAGATCACAATTTCACATAGTAAAAGCAAGAGAACTACTTCTGAAATAGAAGTTCCATCGATCAAGTGAAGCCAATCCCGTAGCTTGAAACTTCTACCCTCATTAAGAAGGGAGGACAATGACAAGTGGGTGTCCCAGTTCGTAATGTCCTCACACACACACACATCCCTAGCACGCTTTGGGGTATTTGATAGGTAGTGGCCTTACAAGACATGACCCTCTCCTTGTACTCTTCTGGCGAGAGGGCGTTACACTACCAGTGGGTGTCCCAATGTGTAGTGCTCATAACAATTGTGGGGTGCGACCCTCCCTGTTACACAGTTTCCCTTCCCAACCACAGTCCTATCATTGGGGTCAAGGTACAGTCAACAGTTGCGGGCAAAAATAGTATCCAACCACCAATGGGTATCCCATTACGTGGTGGTCAGTATCTCAGCATATCAAAGGATATCAGTATCACAGTACTTCTCAGTATAATAGTGTCACTAGGGCATCTCATTGCGTAGTGGTCAATCTCGTAACATGTCATCGTATAACAGCCCCACTACTAATGGGTGTCCCATTGCATAGTGGTTAGTATCACAATATTAGTATTACAGTATCATAGTATCAGTGTCACATTATGACGATATCAGTATCTTGTACTGAGAGTAGCAATATCACAGTATGGCAATAATAGTATCACAGTATGAGAGTAATAGTATCACAATATGAGAGTAACAGTATGACAGTGACGGTATCACAGTATGACATTAACAGTATCACAGTATCGCATTTTTCGCATTACAGTACCACATTTCAGTATCACAATTCACATTTCTTGCAATTTTAGACAGTGACGTCCGATCATAAATGGGTTCTTAAGTTTCGATCCATTAGGAATTCGGGGATGGTTCTAAAACAAATTTTACACAAAACACAGATATATATCAAATGGAGGTGGTTGCAAAGTGTTAGAACCTTGTTTGCCCCTTCGCAACTCATTAAATTGGAGACATTCCATCTGAAATCTGTTGTGCACTTGAGACAGTGACATGTCTTATTTAGCACAGTCATAACTTTCAATTCATAAGGAATTTTAAAGTGATTCCAAAACAAAAATTAGAATATAAATATGTAGCTTCCCAAAAATGGCAGCTTGAAAGCAATTTTTATCTATTTGGTCATTCAAAATTCCAGGAAAACCAAAGTGATAGTTTTGAATTTTAGTAAAATTTATCCACAGTGATAAGCCTTCACAAATAATTTCATAATTTTAAATCTAGGAGGAATTTAGAAATGATTTCTACATGAAAATTTAAGCCCACTCATAGATCATTCAAATAGAGGTGGTTTTGAGAAAAATTGGTTCCCATTTAGATAGTAAAAATCCATGGTAATAGTAGTGATAGTGATGAAACTACAGTGGCAGGTCTATACATATTAGGACATAACATTTCATTCATTATGAATATTAACATGGTTTAAACATGAAGATTGTAGTACACGCATATATACTTCTAATGTCAGTGATTTGAGGTTTGGACCTCATTTGATTGCTCAAATTCTTGCTACAAAAACATGAATGTTTCTGGAAATTTCATAGTGGCACAAGACATGCTTCATAAACATACTTCATAGATTTCACTTCACAGTAGACAATGTCACAAAATTGCTTCCATCTTGATTTAGACAAATATAAACACTTTTCTACAGATTTTTGTGAGCAATTGGTTCATGTTTAATACTAAGGTTCTTGATGAATTGAGACATCAAAACTGTGAAAGCAGTTTCAATTCATTCTTACCATTCATTTTTAGTTTCATACTTCAGCAAAATTATGGAAGCATTGGTGATTATACCCAGTTACCTGGTTCAACAATGCTTTCTTCCAACATAACTCCTTACAGTCCTATTTTTGCAATTTCTAGCAAAGGCTTCAAAAGATCTAAGAGAGAGAGAGAGAGAGAGAGAGAGAGAGAGCTCGGTTGACATATGGGAAAGGAGATGGGGGAGGTGAGGTGGCAACAAGCCACCTCCAAGTGGCACAAGGAGGGAGGTGACGTGGCAGCAAGCCACCTCCAAGTGGCACAAGGAGTACAACCATGTGTTTATAGGGGAAAGACAAGAAAAAGAAGAGGGAAAAGGAAAATTCCGATGGAGAAGGAGCCACGCGTGCTCCTTCTCCATCGGACTTTTCCTGCCGTGCGTGTCTTCCTGGCAGCAAAACGCTCGATCCTTACATCATCCCCCCCTTAAAAATTTTTTTTTCTCAAAATTGTCAGTTAATCAAATAGATGGGGGGTACTTATCCCGGATTTCATCCTCTCCTTCCCATGTTGCTTCTTCTCGCGAATGATATTGCCATTGAACCCAGACCAGGGGAATCTCTTTGTTGCGTAATACCTAAACCCTCCTGTCCATTATCTCAATTGGATGTTCAACATATGTCAAAGTTTCCCTGATCGGGATTGGCTCATACTTCAAGACATGGTACAGATCAAGCTGATACTTTCTCAACAATGACACACGAAAAACATCATGAATATTGACCAACTCGGGCGGTAGGGCCGGTCGATATGCCATGGCTCTGACTCTTTTTAAGATTTCAAGGGGTCCGATAAATCGTGGACTCAATTTTAACTTCTTGCCAAATCTCATAATGCCCTTAGTTGGCGACCCATTCCAAAAGACCCGATCACCCACTTCAAATTCAAAATCTCTTCTTCGATTGTTGACATAACTCTTCTGCCGACTCTTCGTTGTTTTGAGCCTTTCCCAAGTTAAAGCAATCTTTTCTGATGTTATCTGAACAACCTCTGCCCCTAACAATCTCCTTTCACTGACTTCATCCCAACATATGGGTGATATGCACTTCCTCCCATATAGTGCCTCGAAAGGTGCCATCTGGATACTAGCATGGAAACTATTGCTATAAGCAAACTTTATCAGAGGCAGATGATCATCCCAGTTTCTTTTGAACTATGCAATACAGGCCCTCAACATATCTTCCTAGTTCTGAATATTTCGATTGTCCATCAGTTTGGGGATGGAAAGCAGTACTAAAAGTGAGTTTGGTCCCCAAAGACGACTGCAGACTATTCCAAAATCTTGAAGTAAATCGAGAGTCCCTATCAGACACAATGCTAATAGGTACTCCATGCAGTCTCACTATCTTTTTGATATATAGCTGTGCTAGTTTATCCATGGTATACGTGGTGCGAATCGGTAAGAATTGAGCAGCTTTAGTTAATCGGTCCACAATGACCCAAACACTGTCGCGCCAAATGCCTGATCTAGGTAGGCCAGATACAAAGTCCATGGTGATGTGTTCCCACTTCCACTCTGGCATGGGTAAGGGCTATAACAGACCGGCAGGTTTCTGATGTTCAGCCTTCACTTGCTGACATGTCAAACGCTTAGAGACAAATTGTGTCACTTCCTTGTTCATACTATTAAATTAGAAGACCGTTTTTAGGTCCTGATAGATTTTTGTGCTTCATGGTTACACTGTATAATGGGAGTGGTGTGCTTCTTCTAGAATAACTCTTTTTACATTTTCTTCATTCGGAACACATATTCAACCTTTAAATCTCAACAATTCATCACTGCCCACAGCGAAGTCCTCTTTTCTTTCCAATTTCATTTCCTCGAGAATCTTCATGAGTTGAGGATCTCCTTTTTGTGCCGCTCGGATCTGCTGAAAGAGCTGGGGCTCTACCCTTATACATGAAATCATTCCTACCCCATCACTAACGGGTAGAGTCAGGTGCCATTCTACTGCATTTTCCAATAATTTCATCTCTCAAGCCATCATGTGGGCCACTGGTACCACAGGCTTCCTACTCAAGGTGTCTGCTATGACGTTTGTCTTTCCCGGGTGGTAGTTGATGGTACAGTCATAGTCATTTAACAAGTTCATCCATCTTCTTTGCCTCATGTTCAACTCTTTCTGAGAAAACAAATACTTAAGGCTCTTATGGTCAGTGAACACTATAAATTGGGTCCCATACAAATAACGCCTCCAAAATTTCAGGGCGAAACTACTGCACAAGCTCTAAATCATGAATGGGATAATTTTCCTCATATGGCTTATAAGCGAGCCCAGTGATGCGCAGGAGGATTGCATGAAACGTTCGAGGATATGGTGCAAGCGATGATGGAAAAGATTGACCGTATTGATGCTGGACACCATTCGGCTAATCACGAGGCCAATTCCCAACACTTTGATGGTGTACCTCCATAGTAGCTTCCTCCGTCTACCTCACAGGACAATTTTATCCCTCATCCGGTCTCTTAGTTAGATATTGACGCTATGGTCACCCACAGCCTAAAGAACAGACAAATTCTGGGCATACAGGGTGCGACACTTTATCAAAGACCATATCCTTCCTATATTGATCAGGTCCCATGCCCCTCAGACTTAAAAAAGGGAAGTTTCCTCTCTTCAGCAAAACCACCTCCCCAAACCAGCATATCGCCTACTTCCAGGCAGCATATCGGGAAGCAGCAGCTGACGAGAAACTTCTTCTCCACCAGTTCATTGAGACCCTTGATGGCCCAACATTCTAATGGTATGCCCGACTTCCTCCAAACTCGGTGCATACATGGCAGGAGATGGAGAAACTGTTCTATCAACGTTTCTATGAGGTCGAGAGAGAGGTTCAAACTATCGAACTTCTCACTCTGACTCAAGAACCAGATGAACTCGTGGATTAGTTCATATCAAGATGGAGAAACTTGGCTTCCCTCCATCCTAATCTATGCATGAGAAGGAAGCAGTCCAGACTTGCTCGCGGAACATGCGATCTGAAATCATGTCGAGGCCTCCAATCCGACCTCCATATCAGAGTTGATATCTAAAATAGTTCGCATAGAAAGTTTGTCACGCCATCATCGTGGGACTCGACAACCATCTACAAATTCAACAAACAACCGGGGTAATGGTAGCTCTCGAAATAACACATGGGGCAGCTATCAAAAGGGGCTAATCAGTACAACCATCATGGTCACTGATTCAAAGAAGGCTCCCTTCCAAATTTTTGACCTCTCTAAAGGGGTAACCGCGACAACAGTAACACCCCAGGCTGGCAAGCAGCAACTGTCGTACAATCAGGTACCTCCACTAGCCAACCTTGATTAGGGTGATTATTTCACCAGACATAGGAACAAGGTCTATCCCTTTGAGAAGGAATGGGTCCTTGTGCTTTTCCAGTTACTATTGGAGTAGAATATGATATAGCTTCCAGAAACCAAGTTCCATGAGCTGTCTGGCCTTGACACTCGGCGAATTATTGTGCCTACCATCGGAGGATCAATCATCCCACAGATGACTGCTATATGCTAAAGGATATCATTGACGCCCTCATTCTGAAAGGTCAGATAAAGCTTGAAGATTAAAAGAAGGCCTTCGGGGCAGCTAAGGCCTACCATGTCATAACCATTCAAGAGGAAGATGAAATGCCTGATATCCTCCACGCTTTCTTCATTATAATGCTTCAAGAAGGTATAATCGCATTGAAGCAGGCAAGGAAACCCCATCGCCTTGCTGAGGGGACTGAAGATTGTTGGTGCCCATTGCATCAGATAAGAGGTCATTATTTGTCAAAATGCACGAGTTTCCTTGATATATTCGTAAAGAAGATATAGGAGTGTCAAGAATTTTACAATCTCCCCATAACTAATCTCCAAATCACTTCTCCATCAAGGCAAGAAGATCTGACAAACCAGGACCTTCCTATCAGTGACTCAATCTCTGCGGAACCCTCGGATTCCCAGCCATGGATAACTTACCATGGCCGAAGCAGACTCAAGTCCTTAAGACGAGAAGCGGTTTGCCAAGCTAGAGCAGTTTGCCACCCCAGCGAGACGAATCAGGCATCACGTCAGTAAACCAAAACGAGATGGGCACCAAGGGCTGCTTGTTAAAGAAACAAGACAGGTCAGGAATTTCTTGGGCTCCTTCCCCCGTTGCCAACCTTGACACATTCTATTTTCCTTCTTCATCCGGTCAAGAGAATGCCCCTGTCTCATCTCCCACTTAGAACACGTTCAATGAGGGTGACGACGTTAAAAGCACGCCCCAACGGTCTAAGCAAGAGAAATACCTAAAAGATCCCCTGTATCGTCCAACTCTGGCGATGATGTAAAAAGCTGCCCAGATTGGTCTGAAGTGGGGAACGACCTTAAAAGTCCCCCACCTTCTAACCCTACTCCTCCTTCTTCTCATTCTTCCTTGTCTATGTCTCCTGCAGGTACAACCTTGATATGTCCGGGCTTCGATTCTCTCAATAGAGGACTTGAGGGATCCAATATAACCAGGAAGTAATGGAAATGATTGAGAAAGACCCTCGCACAGGCAGCAGGATTCCTAACAGTTGCTGATGCCCTAGCAGCTAAAGCTAAGGTAGAGCCACCTTCTTCAAAGAAGCGCAAGAAGTCGAAGCTAAAGAAACCCTAGTGGTCCCCTGAGCCTGTCTTCGAGTAGAGATTGAGCGTGTCGAGAGGGCAAAGATTCTATTCTCAGGGAGCTTCCTGCATGGTGCAAATTTCAGGAGCAATACCCACTACAGGGCAGATAAATCTCATATCAGCGAAGAAGTCGGGCACCTTGAACTTCCCTAGTCTGCCATGGCCCCTTAATCTAGAGGCTAGTATGCCTATCCTACAACTCCCTAGGCTTCTTCCTAAGCCCAATACCTTAAACAATCCTCCTATTCTCCAATTTCTTGGGACCCCTTTTATCTCATGCACACAGCCCCTTCTGAAACCTCAAACTTCGGTCACTCGAACCAAGCCCGCCGTGCAATCAAGTCAGCCAGCCGGCCAAAATAAACCCACTTTACCCAAACCTGCTCCTCAAACCAATATACCCACCAAATCTGTGGTAAGACCAAGAGCACAAGGCCTTGATCAGGAAAAGGTGAAATATGATGTGATAGGACATCTACGAAAGCTTCCAACCCTTCTCAGTGTCTCCGACGCCCTCATACTCTCAAAGGATTATCGAATGCATTGATTCAAGCTCTCTTTGACCCAGAAGTATCCGAGACCGAGGTAGATCCGACAATTCTGCTGCGACGTAATCACCTTTTCAGAAGACGATCTGCGGCTAGGGGAAATGTTTCATAATCGCCCTCTCTTTGTTACTGGTGAATTACATGCATGCCCCATCAATTGAATTATGTTAGATGGAGGGTCAACAGTCAACCTGATTCCAAGGAGGATCCTTACTTTCTTAGGATTGTGGTCAGAAGATCTTACCCTGACCCACGTCACAGTTCAAGGGTTCAACCAATCAAGGGAGAAGCCGATTAGCATGGTATGCCTTCTTTTTAAGATCGGTGAGCTGAACGATTACGTACAGTTTCATGTAATCAACACCGATACTTCTTACAATATCCTCCTCGGTCGGCTAGGGCTCCATGACCAACGTGGTTCCATCACATTGCATCAGTGCTTCAAATATAGCCAAGATGGAAGACAACATACGGTCTATGCTGATAAAAGATTGTTCCCTATGGCCAAAATTCACTACGCCAATACTAAATATTACTTCACAGATCTGGCGTTGCCTCAAAAGCCAAGTTATGAAGGTCATGATTCTACAAGGAAGATTGCGTCCTTGTCTCATGAAGATGTTGAGGATGTTAGAAGGACGATAGTGAACATATTCAAGGAAGAAGAAAGGCAAGGTAGAATTTTACCCCTAACTACTCTTCATTCCAACATCCCAACCATCATCCCTCAAGAAACTCCCTCTTCTTTTGAAAAAGGGTCTTCACCTTCTGCCCCCAGTTCTGAGCCACCTTGGCCGAAAAATGAACCAGAAGTCAATTATGAGATCGAGCAGGCCATGGGGGTAGAATTCCTGGTTCCAAGGATCACCTATACGTCGGGCCATTAGAAAGTCTTGCATATCCCCATTGCACTCTTGAAAGCTGAAGCAATATGATAACTTCCACGAAGAGTTTTTCAAAGTCCGTTCGCTATAAGTATAGAGGATGTTCCTAAGACCGTTGTCCAGCCAAAAGTTTAACTTTTCCCCGACCTCTCAGGAGAGAAGCACGGCGAAGGGCACCTTCCTCCCCCTCAAGCAGACTTGAGAACCGAAGTCCGCAGTCTTCAAAGTCAATTGAAGGCCATGTGTATTGTTTCAAAGCATATCAAAGAGTTTGTGATGGCGACTAAAAGCTATGACGAGCTTGAAGTAAACAAGCCACCGACATAGGCTTGGCCCCTCTTGATTGGATTGTCTATAGCAACCAAGCTCACCAAATCATGAGGAAAATGAACTATGAGCCTTTGGCCAATCAGACATTGAAAGGACAAAAAGCAATGACTCCCTATTTCGAAGTTATCCAAGCTGCGGCAACCCACCATGGGGCTAAACAAGGCCTAGGGTATTAGTCTCTTGGGATAATGAAAGTATCGAGAGGCATTCAATAGAATCACATGAAGTGCAACAAAAGTAAAGATAGAATGAAATCATGCAGTAAAGTCAATAAAAAAGGGAAGCGCTTTATTCATCAATCAAACTCAGAAACGATCAATCATTTTATTGATATCTGCACTGCATGCTTCAAGAGAAGTCTCGGTGCGTTGAACACGTGCCTTCAGCTCCGCCATTGTTTGAGTCCCCTCTGTCATCACCACAGTTTCTGACTCAATTGTGCCATCGAGTTCGGACAAATCTGCAACCAAAGAGGCTTCCATGGCCTTCCTTTGAGGCATCTCTATCTCGAGGCCCGTGATTTCTTCTTTCAGTATTTGCATTGCCTCCTTGAATTCGATCATTCTCTTGAAGCTTCCTTGTGCCTCTCTCTTGAGGTCCTGCTGACGCAAAGTTATCAAGGCTTTCTTCTCAATACAAGCATCTATCTTCTCATGACTGCGCAAGATCAATTCTTCCAAGGAGGCTACCCTTCTGGTTTCTTCATCATGATGCAGCACTCGCAACTGCCAGTTCTCCAACTCGTTTAGAGTTTCATCAAAATGGGAATGCACCTCTGTCGCCGTCCCAATCGCAGAAGTCGCGATGAACTCCCTCAGCCTTGCCAAACCTTCACCCAGCTCGTCGAAAGGCAGATCCCTCAAGCCTTGAAGGCCTACTCTAAACATGCCTTCAATCATGCTAGAAACACCACAAAAAATAGGCTGGCATAGTACTAATGAGGCCACAACTGCAGAAGACACCTCGACCTCAAGGATCGGGCTTGTTGAAGTGATAGCCATCTAATCCATTGGCTCCTCTGAAACAAGGGCAAAGCCTAAAGCTTCTTTCCCTTCAGGCTCATAGCCACGGGCTCTTCGAAGCCAACCTCACCATCTTGATCCTCTCTTATGGGGACCTCTACTACTATCCCAACATGCATTAAAGGAACCTGTTCCCCTTGCTCTTCACCGTCCTGAACTTTCACCTCAGCATCACCAAGTTCAGGAATTGCCTCTTCTCTTTGGCCTTCCTCATCCGACTCATCTCTGGTAATGGCTTCCTCCATTTGGCCCTGGCCTTCAATGGCTAGAACCTTTGCAACAAAGAGCTCAGTCCCCCCATATTCATGGCTCGGGACCATGAGAGCAGCAACCTCTTGGTGCTCGGGCACGTCATCCACTTCAAGCTCTTCTCCTTAAGCCATAGCCCTACCTCAGTCGAGGCATTAAACTCCTCATGCATGGAGGCCACATCGACAGTAGAGCCCCTATTTAGAGTAGTTGCTTCAGGGCTCTCATCCTCTTTAGTCTCCACCCGAGCTGCCTCAGACTCAGGAACTACCTCAGGACTTAAGGGTGTCTCTCTAAGATTTGGAGTACCCTCCCGGTCAAAAGCAACGTCAATACGCTCAGAGCTATCAGAGTCGTCCGTCTCAGTTTTTGAAGAAAAAGAAAAAATTTTAACAGAATCAGAAGATGTTTCAGAAAGCACAAAGTGTGATGCTAAAAGAATTTTTAAAAGATCAAAAGAGGAAGTCCTACCTCTTGTTTCTGACACCACAGGAAACTTGTTGCTCTTTTGCCTTTGAATACTCCCACTAGCTGAAGATAATGCAAGGGTGTCCGCTGTAGTCAGGAGCTTTCTTTTCTTTCCTCCTCCTGGAGTAGGAGCTGCCACCTCAGATCCTCCTCCTGGAGTAGGAGCTGCCACCTCAGATCCACCTCCCTGAGAAGACCCTCCAGCCAATTTGTTGTGAGGACTGCTCCCGATTAGGACTTTCAAGTCATGTGGTGGATGCTTCTCACAACCAAGGACTTGTCGCCTCTCATTCCATTCAAAGATCGAGCTGAGATTGTCGAAGACACTCCCAGTCATCGTCTTCATTGCAAAGAACTCTGGTTAGGCCTCATTAGCAGCTATCTCGCGCAGAAGACCCAAAGCCTGCCAGTTAGAGGGATAATCCAAGGCGAACATGGTGTCGGGAGTAGAAGCATCCGCCAGCCTCCTTTGCCAGGTAACCTAGCGTCAGTTACCATTCACCCCATTCCAAGGGTGATCCTTATCTCAATAGCCCTTACTGGTGACCCTTCACTAGTTAACGTATGCCCTGGTTGTTTGAACTCTCCTACCAAAGTGAGGCAGCATATATTTGCTGGTCTCTGTCATTTCAAGACACAAGGACCAAGCAGTCCGTATATGCTCCAGCACCCAACACTCTCGAAAGATTCCAAACTCTTATGCCCTCCCCTTATACACCTTACTTCGGCACTTCTAGAAGAATACCGAGAAGGGGCAGCCTTGGTCCGGCCCGTGCTGACAGGCGAAGCGATGCGGGAAATACCCCTCCAGCCGGGCACTGTGTGGAGTCTGATAAGGTAAGACTCCCCCTCTGATGCTCAGCATGAACATGAGTTCCTTAATTGTTGTTGGGGCACCATCCAGTTCCTTCGCCAATTCATCAATGAAAGCACGTCAGTGAAGCTCCTGACCGGAAAATGGACTCTCCTCATGTTCGAAGAATTATTCTCGAACAGACCTCGAGCCTCCCCTTGGGTATGGAAGATAGCTGTTTGGCTCACAATCTTCATCAGGAAGGGCAACAATTTATTTCCTAAGCACTGATGCTTGACGTAGGTGTCAGGGAAATAAGACCCTAGCCACCCGTGCACATAATCCACATGGAACAAAGTTTTAAAATCTCCAGGAAAAGCTTCTCCTCCTACGATGTCGTTCCCTCCCTCTTTACCCTAATAGGCTTTTCCACTGGAGATGGCCCCCAAGCTATGGCATATGTTTCACTAGACTAGCTAAGCAAGGACATACTCACGCCCTCTGGCCATGTCGCATGCCACGTATAGTACCCCTGGATGAATGTCGTACCCTCAGTCAGGGAACAAAAATTTGCACAAGAATAAGGACAAGTAAGTGGCCAAGAAGAAATGGTCATCGACGGTCTCGAATTGATATATGGGAGGTCTCTCTTTTGCAACTGCCTCCTCTTTTCCCTTCGAAGTACCCTAACCGCCCTCAAGATAATCCCTGCAAAAGAATTTCACCCATTCTGTAAAGGTGACCCTGCCATTGGGAGATCAGCTTTCAATCAACTAAAAGGCCTCAAAGATCTTCGAAAGATTGGCTGGTGGCTCTTCCCCCCCCAAGTTAACACCACCAAAGATGATTGAGTTTGAGGGGACAAACTCATCATACATAGCCCCGATCATCGGGAGACCTTCAATGAAGTGAAGGTCGAGTAAAGAGATTCCTGCTTCATCCTAACCAAGAAGCCAAGTATTGCTTACATGGCTCCATCTCTCCAGCAATGCCTTTACTATATTGGAGAACCGGTCGTAGTAGCTGCCTGAACACTGGACCGGTGCTAATAGCGAAGTACTCTCAAGAGTGCTTCCATAAGAAGCTAATACCTTGGCAATCCAGGAAGCGTATCCCTTCAGATATTGGTTCTCTCCCTGAATCTAGAGGCCTTTTGTCGACCACCTTAGTAATCCCTTCGCCTGGACCATTCGCTTCCCCAAGGTGGGCAAGTTCTCCCCTGAAGCTATGTTCCGATGCATATAGTGAAGAAGTGTCATCCCTTCTTCAATACAGACATTGCCATCATTGCTCTCCCACACTTCAAAGCATACGAGGTCAGTAATAAAAGTGACGCAAACAGGCACTCTGGCTGGCTCAGCCAAATGGGTTTGCCCCTTGATAAAACTTCACCCACAAAATCACGAGCACCGATTTCCCCTTCCCTTGAGAGCCTCTTCACATCGGGGACTTGGTAAGAAAAACCAGCCTTTACAAAGGACTTAGTGGTTCACTCCTAAAAAGTTGCTAAGGCACCAGACCAATGCAGGTTGAGTCTGTCCAACACTCAGTGCCGGTTGAGCCTCTCAAACACTTAGCGCTGAGTGAGCTCCTCAATGCCCAGCACCGATTACATGTTAACGAATAGCGCCGGGTGAGTTTGTCGAACACTCAGCGTCGGTCGAGCTTCTCAATGCCCAATGCCGATTGAGCATGAACAATTAGCGCTGATTGAGTCTTTCAGCACTCACTGCCAGTTCAGATTGCCGACACCCCATCGCCAGTTGAGTTTATCAAAGGCCAGCGTCTGCTAAGAGCAAATCCCTCACATGTGCCACTAATCATAATCGTGACACCTCGAATTTAGTTGTGCCGACTGGCAACCATCGCCACATCATTTGGTGCCGCTTTACACTTGAGCAACTGATAACCGTACACTTTCCAAGGATGACAGTTCACCTCCAGCAACTGTACGCCTTCCTCGCAATAGTTCACCTCTAGCAACCGCACGCCTCCCCTGCGATGGTTCACCTCCACGATGGCCCACCTCCTACGACTGTTCATCTCCTGCCGAAACTATTCCTATACGACCGAAAACCAATCGAAGAACTTTCACGCCTGTGTTTTTAACCCGAGTGTGACCAAAACCTCATCGAGAAACCTTGGTGACACCACTAACAGTTTCGAAAAGTGGAGATAACCCTTGTAGAACTCTTGAAAGTGCCCGAAAACTTCTGCAACACCATGAGCAGTGCCAGAAAACTTCAACAATCACCGCGACACCCCTAAAAATCCCTACCAGAGAGGAAACGTGCACCAAGAATTTCCTCTCTTTCATGGAAAAACTTCCCAGAGGATTCCCCTCTCCCTGCTACCCTCTCTGCAACTTCGCCAATTTTGGGAAAAGTCCACACTCTGAAGGTTTTCTCTGTAAGACCCTTGCCAGAATCCTGCTTTCTGCAGAAGAATCTTCTCTGCAAAACTACTGCTGAAGTCTTACTGCTTGCTGGAACTTCAACCGGGCACACTCTCTCCTCATGGTTAAAGAAACGTTTTGCTTACATTTTTACCCTTGGTGAAAAATAAGGGAAAATGAGATTTTACCCCCTTATATAAACTACATTGCCCTCAAATGCCCCTGACAAACTCGAAATTACAGTTGCATCCAAGGGAAGCCAAGCAACGATGAGCCAGGTAGGACCTCGACCCGAGGCCCGAGGTAACTCTCATCCCTAGTGTCGATTGACTTAGCGCCGAGTGTAAATTTCAAGACGACCCTAGTGCAAGTTGACGCAACATGGGGTGAATTTCCAAACAACCCTAACGTCGAGTGTGTTTCCAAATACAACATTAGTGCCGGTTGACTTAGTGCCGGGTATGTCTAGAAAATGACCCCAGCGCTGGTTAACTCAGTGTTTGTTGTCTTAAGATAATACCACAGGTCATTCACAACACCAGCTTAACAGCGTCGGTTATGTTGTGAGAACTCAGCACCTGTTGAATATTTGTAATTAACCATCAGCGCTACATATGGCGTCGACCGTATTTCAAGCAATGTATGCCTTACAACTATCCCTAATGGAGTTGTACCCAAGCCCGAATTTGTCATTCCTAGTGGACTTGCAATCAGGCCACTGCACCTAAACTGTGACTTCCCCAATGGAGTCAAGAGTAGTCCCTCATCCCACACTAAGAGTCACACCCATACTGCAACCCATTATTCCTAATGAAGTTAGGGTATTTCTTACTTCCCCAATCACTAGTCGGTCAGCTTCACAGGAAGCTACCTTATCCCCAAGGAGTCGGGTTACCTGTTATCGAGACTCCTTTTTAACCCAGAGAGTACGCTTACCTTCATCAAGACCACCATTTCCATCATCCTTCATCAAGACCACCATTTCCTTCTGAGCCCTCAGTTTGTGAATAGTCTTAGCCATTTTATCCCCAAGGAGTCGGATTACCATCCACTAACCTATTCCTTATGAAGTTCCACCTACATGGTGACCTACACAATGGTCTAGTTGCACGACCCTAAATTGTTCGGTCCATACTGCATGACCCTAAACTGCTCTTCCATGGTCTAGTTGCACGACCCTAAAATGCTCGGTCCATACTGCATGACCCTAAACTGCTTAGCCTCGGTCCATACTGCATGACCCTAAACTGCTTAGCCTCGGTCCAGACTGCATGACCCTAAACTGCTCAGCCTCGGTCCATACTGCATGACCCTAAACTACTCAGCCTCGGTCAGTAATGCATGACCCTACACTGCTCATCCATGGTCCATATTGCAAGATGCTAAACTTCTCAACCTCGATTCATACAGCTTGACCCTAAACTGCTCAGCCTCGGTCCATATTGCATGACCCTAAACTGCTCAACACCATAGTCTGAACTATATGACCTTAAATTGCATGTTCCTAGATGTATGACTTTAAACTGCATAACCATGGCCCAACTGTATGACCTTAAACCATAGTCCACGTCCTAGCTGCATAACGATAAAAGGCTCAGCACCATGGTCCGAACTATATGACCTTAAACTGTAGCGGAGGTATAGTTGTTCGCCTTTAAACTGCCTGGTCCTAGGTTTACTACTTTAAACTACATAACCACGGTCTAGCTGTATGACCTTAAAGAATAGTGCACGTCCTTGCCACATGACAACAAACTACGTCGCGCAGGTCCTGGAGGCATGACCATAAACTCGCCACCACATACACGTGCACGACTTTTCGTGCACTTTCACGCACTCCTTCTCTAACCTACTTGTTAGTGTGCGCGCACCACCTTCATTACCTCCTTAGTGAGTTCACTCCTTTCGTCATCCTACATCATTTCCTAGTGAGTCTCACCCATGCTCACAAAATGGCAAACCATTTCACCATCCATACTCGATGTAAGTTAGTGCGTCACCATCATCCACTCACATTTCAGACATCATCCATCTCTCATAGGTAGCCTCAAGTCATCACCCCAAGTGAACCGAACCACCACCATGCTCACTCCATGGCTTCCATAGGCAGCCACCATCACCATTACGGTCTAGTTGTATGACCTTAAACCATAGTGCACGTCCAGGCCGCATGACATTAAACTGTTTCGTATAGGTCTCGAAGGCATGACCTTAAATATGTCCTCACAAAAAAAATAAAAATAAATGAATAATGGGCATGGTGTATACCTGAACAAGGGAACGCTATGAGTAAAAATGAAGAACGGGAATGGTCATGAAACTATGAGTAAAAGAGTTTCGTAAATAAAAACTGGGCACGGTGAAAACCCGAAAGGGCATCGTGAGTAAAAATGGACAAAAAAGGGTGGACATGACCAAAAGGTCATGGGGAAAAGAGGCCCAAATAAAAAGAAGTCGGTGAAAACCATCTCTAGAACGCCGCATCCCAAGTTCAAGCAAAAATCTGTAAAGGACTCTTGGACCAATAAACAAGTTGATGCAACACTCGTCTCAACAGGCGACTTTAGCCCTCACTCAAAAGAATAAAATCCTTGGTGGCATAAAACCAGGGAATAAAAAATATGAACTTCAAAGAAAAGATTCTGACAGTCTAAGTCTAGTTTCAAAAAGGACTTGAAAAGATAGAAAACTTGCCAAGACAACAAGACAAGTCTCATGAGGAAGAACATTGATCTTACGACATCATAAAACACACTTTACAAAGGAAAGAAACTGAAAAATCAAGGGAAAAATCTACCAGAGACTTCAACTCCCCGAGCCGACAGGCCTAGACCTTTAGGACCGGCTAACACTGCCCTTGACTGGACCCGGTAGTCGAGACCTAAAGTGGTACTCTGAACATCAAAAGCAAACCTGATGTAGCCGCAAACAACGCCGACCAAAGCAAACCAATAAACCCAGAGCAAATGGGAACAATGCCCTTCACCATGGCACTCAATTGCCAGATGGGCCCGATTCTGACTGACGAGGTCTGTACAAAATCCTTGGACTCAGAATCACAAACAGTCCGCACAAGTTGGTATCAAAAACGATGATTCTTGGCTCGAAAACATGATTCATGGCTCGAAGTTGGTATCAAAACGATCATCATGTCGAGCCCTACTAGAAAACAATAATCTTTCGATTAAACGGGCATCAGAACACCTTTGGGTCAACAATGGAAGATCACCAAGATCTCGAGCAGCAGCAGGGACTGTTTTGGAATTTCACACATTGTTAGGCAGGGGCAAAACAGTCTTTTGCACCCATTTTTCGAATTTCTTTTAATTTAATTAAATCTTAATTTTCAGCAATTAAGCGAGGCCTGCGAATTTGGTTGACATGTCAACTAGCAAGGCTTAGAGTCGGTTAGTCTTCTCTCTCTTCTTCTATTAGTCGACGAGGCCTAGTGTCAGTTGATCTTCTCTCTCTTCTTCTATCAATCGACGAGACCTAGCACCGGTTGGTCTTCTCTCTCTTCTTCTATCAGTTGCTGAGGTCTAACACCTGTTGGACTTCTCTATCTTCTTCTATCAGTCGGTGAGACCTAGCGTCGGTTGGTCTTCACTCTCTTCTTCTATAAGTCGGTGAGGCCTAACGCCAGTTGGTATTGCATGACCCTAAACTTCTCAGCCTCGGTCCATACTGCATGATCCAAAACTGCTTAGCCTCGATCCTTACTGCATGACCCTAAACTGCTCAGCCACGATCCATACTGCATGTTGTTCGGGACTTACTTGGGCTGACTCGTGTGGGTGCCCTCTTAGATCACGAAGAAAGCCCCCCAGTAATGAAATTGGTTCGGAATTGCCTCCCTTGGCTCGTATTCTTCTTATTTTCTGCTTTCCGACAATCACACGCATTTATGGCAAAGGTTATGGGACAGGTGGGTCTGACCTCACTCTTTTCCTCTTTGATGATCATACCCGTTCGAGTGTTATTGACTGTACCGAACGCAACAGCATACATCGAATGCCCACATAGTATACCCTCCTAAAAGAGATGCTATCTTCAGACGATCGTTTGACGGCATCCTTCTAAGATGCGTCGACTTCCAAGGAGCAAATAAAGTGCTCGAAGAAGTCCACTCGGCATCTATGGACTACACTAGTCCGATCCCAAGCTCTATAAACGAATACACAAGTTGGGATACTATTGGCCTTCCATGATCGCTGATTCCTTAAGCTATGCTAAAAAGTGCCAAGTATGCCAAATACACTCTAGCCTGGTTCACCAGCCTCCAGAGCCCGTACACCCAACAGTTTCATCATGGCCCTTCTCACAATGGGGTATGGACATCATAGGGCCTATTGACCCCCCTTCCACAATGGGCCATGTTTTTATCATAACTGCAACATATTACTTATCCAAGTGGGCTGAAGAGGTCCCCCTTAAGTAGGTTCCTAGGATAATGGTAGCCTACTTCGTTTGATATCATATCATATATCGCTTCGGAGTGCCCAACCGGATCATATATGACAACAGCCCTCAATTAGGATTCATCACATTGATTGCTTAGTTAACCAATTCAGGTTCGAATGGAGGTACTCGATTATGTACCACCCTCGGGCGAATGGATTAGCTGAGGCTTTCAATAAGACTTTATGTAATGTCTTAAGAAAGTCAGTATAAAAAACAAGGAAGAACTAACATGAGAAGCTTCCAAAAGCACTGTGGGTTTATCGTACTACTACTGATTCCACTCTTTATTCTCTGGTATATGGGTGTGAAGCAATTTTACCTCTCCAAATACAAATTCCTTCATTACGAGTCGCTATTCACCAAGGAATAACCGAAGATGAGAGAGTCAAGCTCCGGTATCAAGAATTGGATGCACTCAATGGAAAGAGGCTAGAGGCTCAGCAGAACCTTGAACTCAACCAAGGGAGAATGAAGAGGGCTTTTGACAAGTCTGTTAAGTTTCGCTTGTTCGCCCATGGTTATCTAATCTTAGCTGTCAAGAGGCATATTGTTATGCATGGCCTGCGTAAAGGGAATTTTGATCCTAAGTGGGAAGGTCCCTTTGTAGTAAGAAAGGTCTCGCTTAATGGAGCTTACTTAATGGCACATCCTGATGGAAAGGAGGCGTTATCCCCTATCAACAGGCGATACCTAAAGAAGTACTTTCTGTGATGTGTATTCAAAAGAAAGGGACTCAATGCGAAAACAAGCAAGATAGTCCAAACAAAATGCTAACTTTTTTTTTTTTGGCAGTAAAAATGACTTATCAGAAATCATTACTAGGGAGGTTACAAGTCTCTTGTGTCTGAGGAAAAGTGGACGGTTACAAGCCAAAACTTGTACTCTTTCTCTTGCATCTGAGAGTAAGAGGACAGTTACAGGCCAAAACAAATACTTGTCCCATGAAAGGAGGCCCTTCTCATGAAGAAGGCCCTTCTAATGAAGAAGAAGCGAAACCACTTCGAGAGTTAGCTTTAATTCATCTGATGAGTAAGAGGATGGTTGCAGGTCATACGACAAAGCAAAGGCACTCTAAGAAGTTAGCCTCAGTCCATCCGACATGTATGTCAAACATACTAGCCATATACCTCATCTTATGTGTATGTCGAACATACGTGATAGGATCCATTCGACGAGTGTATCAAACACACAAGAGGGGCTGCCCTGGCAAGGAGCTGGTCTATGACGAGAAGCATTCCCTATTCACAGTGGATGCCCTTGCACAAAACAACATGGACCTCACTTTTGTCCTAGAGGATTTGGCTTCCAACATGTAACACAAGCCACGCCCCATCCTTCACCACTTTTTGCCATCCCATGAACATCGCCATATGTAGCTCATCATCGAGAGCGGCAAACCCCGCAAGTGACTTCCCGCCATACGCGAGAGTCTTTCATCGCATCGTGAGAAGCCACATGTGCTGATGAGCGCCGGCTGAAGCCAGCACCGATTGTGTTATCCAAAAGCCAGTGCTGGTTGTGCTCCTAGCCCTTAGCACCAGTTGCCTTTCTTGAGGTTCAGCATCGGTTGTGTCAGCACTCCAAATCCTTAGCATCGGTTGCCTTAGTGTCAGTTGCACTTTTGTTAGCACTGGCTCTGTCGCGATTGTTCGCCTCTCGAGACTCCTCGTTTTTCAAAACTTGAAGTTTTCACATCTCCTTAATGGTCACACGATTTCCAAAGACGAAGGAAAAATCGTCACCAATCGTATGCCTTCCCCACGATGGTTCACCTCCTACAATCGTACGACCCACCTTCTGTGACCGTTCGTCTCCCGCTGGAACTTTTCCTATACAACCGAAAACCCACTAAAGAAATTTTCCGCTTGTGTTTATGGCTTGAGTGACACCAGAACCTCACTGGAAAACTCTTGCAAACTTCCCCTAAGTTCCCGAAAACTTCTGCAACACCACGAGCATTGCCAAAAAAAGTCCACAATCATCGAGAAACCCCTAAAACTCCAAACCGGAGACGAAACAGAATTTCCTCTCTTTCACAGAAAAACTTCTCGGAGGATTCTCCTCTCCCTACTACCGTCTCTATCACTTTGCCAATTCTGGTAAAAGCCACACCTCGAAGGTTTTCTCTGCAGGACCCTTGTCGGAATCCTGTTGTTTACCGAAGAATCTTCCCTGCAAAACTCATGCTGAAGTCTTACTGCTCGCCGAAACTTCAACCGGGCAGACTCTTTCCTCACGGTTAAAGAAAATTGTTGCTTAAGTTTTTACCCTCGGTGAAACATAAGAGAAAACAAGATTTTACGCAGTTATATGGACTGCGCTACCCTCAAATGCCCCTCACAAACTCGAAATTCTAGTTTCATCCAAGGGAAGCCAAGCAACGACAAGTCGGGTCGGGCCTCGACCTGAGGCCTGAGGTAACTCTCATCCACAATGTCGATTGACTTAGAGTCGGGTGGAAATTTCAAGACGACCCTAATGCCGATTGACGCAACGCCGGGTTAATTTCCAAACAACCCTAGCGCTGGTTGATTTAGCGCCAGGTGTGTTTCCAAATACAACGTTAGCACCAGTTGACATAGCGTCGGGTGTGTCTCGAAAACGACCCCAGCATCGGTTGTCTTCAGATAATACCACGGTTCATTCTCAACATCAGCTAAATAGTGTAGGTTGTGTTGTGTGAATTAAGTGCCGGTTGAATATTCGAAATCAACCATCAGTGCTACGCATGGCACCGACCGTATTTCAAGCAGTGAATTCCCTACCACTATCTCTAGTGGAGTTGTACCCAAGCCCAGATATGTCATCCATAGTGGACTTGCACCCAGGCCGTTGCAGCTAAATTGTGACTTCCCATCTCCAGCTAGGAGTCACACCTATACTACGGCCCATTATTCCCAGTGAAGTTAGTCATTCTTACTTCCCCAATTACTAGTGGGTCCGCTTTACACTAAGCTACCTTACCCCTAAGGAGTCGCGTTACCTGTTATAGAGACTCATATTTCACCCAGAGAGTAAACTTATCTCCTTTAAAACCACTACGAGGTCCACTGCTGCTGATCATCCTTCACCAAGACCACCATTTCCATCTGAGCCCTCAGTTTGGGAATAGTCTTAGCCATTTTATCCCCAGGGAGTCAGATTACCATCCATAGACTTATTCCCTATGATGCTCCACCTACATGGTAACCTACACAATGGTCTAGTTGCATGACCCTAAATTGCTCAGTCCATACTGCATGACACTAAACTTCTCAGCCACGGTCCATATTGCATGACACTAAACTGCTCAGCCGCAGTCCATACTGCATGACCTTAAACTGCTTAGTCATGGTCTAGTTGCACGACCCTAAACTGCTCGATCCATACTGCATGACCCTAAATTGCTCAACCGCGGTCCATACTGCATGACCCAAAACTGCTCAGCCTCAATCCATACTGCATGACCCTAAACTACTTAGCCACGATACATACTGCATGACCCTAAACTGCTAAGCCATGGTCCATACTGCATGACCCTAAACTGCTTAGCCTCAGTCCATACTGTATGACCCTAAACTGCTCAGCACCATGGTCCGAACTATATGACTTTAAACTATAGCTGAGGTCTAGTTGCGCATCCTTATACTGCATGGTCCTAGTTGTATGACTTTAAACTACATAACCATGGTCCAGCTATATGACCTTAAACCATAGTACATGTCCTAGCAGCATGACGATAAAAGGCTCAGCACAATGGTCCGAACTATGGGACCTTATACTGTAATGGAGGTCTAATTGTACGACCTTAAACTGCATGGTCCAAGTTGTACGACTGTCAACTACATAGCCATGGTCTAGCTATATGGCCTTAAACCATAGTGCACGTCCTGGCCGCATGATGATAAACTGCTCTATGGAGGTCTCAGAGGCATGACCATAAACTCGCCACCACATACGCGCACACGCCTCGTGCACTTTCACGCCCGCCTTCTCTAACCTACACGTTAGTGTGCGGCACCACCTTCGTTACCTCCTCAGTAAGTTCATTCCTTTCATCATCCTACATCATTCCCCAGTGGGTCCCACTCATGCTCACAAAACTGTGAACCATTATGCCATCCATACTCATTGTAAGTTAGTGGGTCACCATCATCCACTTATATTTCATACATCATCCATCTCTCATAAGAAGCCTCGAGCCATCTCCCCAAGTGAGCCAAACCACCATCATGCTCACTCCATGGCATTCATAGACTGGCATCCATCACCAGTACGGTCCAGCTGTATGACCTTAAACCATAGTGCATGTCTAGGCTGCATGACGTTAAACTATTTCGCACAGGTCCCGGAGTTATGACCTTAAATATGTCATCACAAAAAAATAAAGGAATAACGGACATTGGTGTATACCTGAAAAAGGGCATACTATGTGTAAAAAATTGACTGACGGGCATGGTCACGAAACCATGAGTAAAAGAGTTCCATGAATAAAAACTGGGTATGGTGAAAACCTGGAAGGCCATCGTGAGTAAAGGTGGGTTCGGGACTTACTCGGGCTGACTCGAGTGGGCACCCTCTTAGATCATGAAGAAAGCCCCCTAGTGATGAAACTTGTTCGAAATCGCCTCCCTTGGCACGTATTCTTCTTATTTTCTACTTTCCTGCAATCACACACATATATGGCAAAGGTTATGCGACAGGTGGGTCATGCCTCACCCTTTTCCTCTTTGATGCATGCGTATTAAAAAAGAATGAAGACAGATGGGGGGGGGGGAGAGAAGAATTTTACCAAGCGAGAAGATCAGAGCAGTGACTAGGCTGGTGGATGATTGGTGTAACGTGGTGGCGAAACGGGCTCCGTAATTGAGACCGGCTCATGGGATTGTTACTAGAAATTATTGCAAATATCGACTAGCCTAGTCACTGCTCTGATCTTCTCGCTTGGTCGAATTCTTCTCTCCCCCGATCTTTCTTTCTTCTTTTTGAATACGCATGCTTGCGTATGTTCATCAAAGAGGAAAAGGTGAGGCCTGACCCACCTGTCCGATAACCTTTTCCATATATGTGTGTGATTGCAAGAAAGCAGAAAATAAGAAGAATATGAGCCAAGGGAGCAATTCCGAACCAGTTTCATCACTGGGGGGCTATCTTCGTGATCTAAGAGGGCACCCACGTGAGTCAGGTCGACTAAGTCCTGAACCCACGTTTAAATTCCTCTCTCATCGGTTGGTAACACCTGCCCCCATTTTTGAACGACGTTCCCGAGAGAGCAATCTCACAAACTTCCTAGGTCTCTCCCGAAACCTGAGATGTGTGCCGCCTGATCCTTTGGGGATCCGGAGGGTGAGATTGAGGCACCTAACTAGCTTGGCGACTCCACTCAGTACTTACTATCCCTTAGTCGGATCGTTCTTGGCTAGTTTCTTCTTTATCTGCTTTCATTCTCTTTTCACATTCACTTATGGCTGCTGGGTTCTGTAACCCATTTATCCGGATCGAGGATTTTCTTATCCCCTTATTCAAGAGTGTCCCTAGGGAACAAGGTCCTTCGACTTCGTTCCCGACCATCCTCTTGAACAAAGACCCCTTGTCTAGCTCCTAGGTCTTAACCTGGACCTGTGTGAGGAGGGACTTGAAGGTTCCTCACTCCCCATCTCTTCGCTCTGGTGGAAACTCCACCAAGGCACCTTGCATGGGCGGCACTTATGTTGCCCCAGATAGCATGCACCCAGCCACCTGCAAGTCACTTGCCGGTCGAGTTCCTAAAATATGCCAAAAGGCTGCCCAATCCCTTTCTGCAAAAGGGAAGCAAGTTATCATTGCTCCTATGGGTCGCCATAAGGCTACCCCCCACATTCCTACACCATTGGTCTCTATCCCGAGAGGCTCAACACATCGAGGTGGAAACCCCATGGTTTTCACCCCTCACACACACCACAAGGCTCATGGATCACCCACTCGAGTCACACTTCGGGGCAACCCTTCTGTTGCCTCGAGACCGTGTTCAAGATCGAACCTTTCTGAGCCAGATCTTGCTCATGTCACTCATGTGCATCTCACTGCTTGGGGCAACGCCGTTATTGCTCCAACCCAAGTACATAGGAGACGACCTTCTCGTCCTCCTTCTATGCACACACAAGCGCACCCTGTAAGGGGCAGGCCTGCACCTGTTTTCATACAGACACCTGCTCGTAGTTCTCAGCCTCTCAAGGCTAGATCACTTGCACGTACTCGGGTTGACCCTCAGGTCTCTCGTAATCCTTCGTCAAGGGGCGCACACGCATCGCCATCTCAGACGTCCCCTCGTCCTCGACTCAGGCCTCCTCATGAGTCGACCCTGCTCCCCAAGTCGAGTTCAGTCAGGGGATGCTGACCCCTTACTGTGACTTAACATGTATGACCCGTCAAGCTCGCGACCTTCAGCTGCCACTAACGTTGACCTCCCTAGAGAAACGGTCAAGAGGATCGCACGAACAAGTTTGTGGATATGGTGCACGTGATGATGGAGAAGATCAATCGTATTGACACTGCATGCCAGTCGGATAACCATGAGGCTAATTCCCATCACTCTGATGGTGTACCTCCATGGCAGCCTTCTCCATCTACCTAACAGGACAATTTTGTCCTTCATTCGGTTTCTCAATCAGATATTGATGCTATGGTCACCCATAGCCTAAAGAACAGATAAATTTCAGGCATACGGGATGCGACACCTTATCAAAGACCATATCCTTCCTATATTGATCAGGTACCGTTCCCCTCAGACTATAAGAAAGGGAAGTTTCCTCTATTCAACGGAACCACCTCCCCAAACTCGTATATCGCCCACTTCTCGACAGTATGTTGGAAAACAGTAGCTGACAGGAGACTTCTTCTCTGCCAGTTCGTTGAGACCTTTGATGGCCCAGCATTCCAATGGTATGCTCGACTTCCTCCAAACTCGATACATACATGGGAGGAGATGGAGAAACTGTTCCATCAACGCTTCTATAAGGTCGAGAGAGAAGTTCAAACCATCGAGCTTCTCACCTTAACTCAAGACCCTGATGAGCCCATAGATCAATTCATATCAAGATGGAGAAACTTGGCTTCCCGCAATCCTAATCTTATGCCTGAGAAGGAAGCAGTCAAAACCATTGTGAGGAACATGCGACCTGAAATCGCTTTACATGTCGAGGCCTCTAATCTGACCTCCATGTCAGAGTTGATCTCTAAATTAGTTCACATAGAAAATTTGTCACGCCAACATGGTGGCTCACGACAACCATCTACAAGTTCAACGAACAATAGGGGTAATGGTGGCTTTCGGAATAACACACGGGGCAGACAACAGAAAGGGGTAATTAGTGCTGCTATTATGCTCACTGATTCAAAGAAGGCTCCCTCTTAAACTTTGGACCTCTCTAAAGAGGTAAGCATAACACCCCAGGCTGGCAAGTAGCAATAGTCGTACAATTGGGTTCCTCCACCAGCCAACTTTGATCGGAGTAATTATTTCACTAGGCGTAGGAATAAGGTCTATTCCTTCGAGAAGGAATGGGTCCCTGCACTGTTTCAGTTATTATTGGAGCAAAATATGATCCAGCTTCCGGAAACCAGGTTCCCTGAGCAATCTGGCCTTGACACTCAAGCAAATTATTGTGCGTACTATCGGAGGATCAACCATCCCACAGATGACTGCTACACAATGAAGAACATCATTGAGGTCCTGCTTCTGAAAGGTCAGATAAAGCGTGAAGATTTCAAGAAGGCCTTTGGGGCAACTGAGGCCTCCCATGCCGTAATCATTCAAGAGGAGCACGAAATGCTGGGTATCCTCTACGCCCTCTTCATTATAATTCTTCAGGAAGGCATAATCACACTAAAGTAGGCAAGGTAACCCTGCCACCTTGCCAAGGGGGTTGAAGATCATTGGTGCCCATTCAATCAGATAAGAGGTCATTATTAGTCAGAATGCATGACGTTTCTTGATATATTCGTAGAGAAGATGTGGGAGTGTAAAAACTTTTACATCCTCCCCGTAAGTGATCCCCAAATCACTTCCTCATCGGCGTAAGAACATCTCACAAGGCTGGACCTTCTGATCAATGACCCAGACTCTAGAGAACCGCCGACTTCCCAGTCATGGATGCTCTACCATGGCCGAAGCAGACTCAAGTCCTTAAGATGAGATGTGGTTTGCCAAGATAGAGCGGTTAGCCATCCCAGTGAGACGAATCAGACATCACTTCAAAAAATTAAAAAGAGACAGGCACCAAGGGCTGCTCACCGATGAAACAAAACCGCTCAACCCACAGTTCAATAGGAATTTCTCAGGCCCCTTCCTCCGTTTCCAACTTTGCTGGACTTCATCCCCCATTCAATCTTTTTTCCTTCTTCATCCTATCAAGAAGACGTCCTTATGACATCTTTCACTCATAAAATGTCCAATGAGGGTGACGACGTTAAAAGCACTCCCCAATGGTCAAAGCAAGGGAAAGACTTAAAAGATCCCCTACACCCGTCCAACTCTGGTGATGATGTAGAAAGCTGCGTAGATTGGTCTGATGAGGGGAATGACCTTAAAAGTCCCCCACCTTCTAACCCTACTCCTCCTTCTTCTCTTGCTTCTCATTCTCTTTCTCCTATGTCTTCTTCAGGTACGACCTTGATGTGCCTAGACTTCAAGGCTCTCAATCGAGAATTCGAAGGAATCAATATAAGTAGGACACAACGAAGCGATTGAGGAAGACCCTGGCATAGGCAGCAGGATTCTTAACAATTGCCAATGCCCTGGCAACTAAAATCAAGGGAAAGCCCCCTTCATCAAAGAAGCGTAAGAAGTCCAAGCCAAAGAAGCCCCAATGGCCCCTGAGCTCGACTTCGAATAGAGATGAAGATAGTCGAGGGGCAAAGTTTCTACTCTCAGGAAACTTGCTACATGATACAAGTCTGTGAAACACCAACCCATGTGAACCAAACATTACAGATAGCTGCTCAAAGGCCGAGTGATTCGCATTGGCATACTTCTTGCACTACAATCATTGAATCACAAATTCCTTGCGATCTCTAAGATGAACTCCTACAGTACTAGAAACCATCCATGTTTATGGAAGACCCTTCCCTTCCTCAAACTGGGAAAGAAGCAAAAATTATAATCAACTCTGGGCCTCTATCGAAGGCAGAGATGTTAGGATCATGGGTCTCTGCATTTGAGTTCAATCAAAAGTTCCCTGAAAACAACGATGAAGAGTTGCAAGAGGCTCCTGAAGAATAGGAAGAAGGTGGTCAGGCCAGTGTTGACGAACTCGAAGAAATAAATCCTGAAGATGAAGCGGACCCTAGACCTACCTTCATTTTAACAAGAATGCCTCTAGACGAGAAGAGGTGTTCAATGCCTTCTTGAAAACGAACCGGGACGTCTTTTCTTGGCATTACCATGAGATGCCAGGTTTAGACCCTCAAGTCACCGTTCACGATTTTGGCATTGATCCGACTGTCAAACCTGTCAAACAGAAATTAAGAAGGTTCAGGCCTGATCTTGAAATGCGGATAGATGTCGAGTTAACTAAACTTAGACAAGAAGGTTTCATCTGTGAAGTCAAGTATCCGAAATGGCTAGCAAATGTCATTCCGATCAAGAAGAAGAATGGTCAAATAAGGGTATGTATTGACTTCTGCAATCTGAATACCGCTTGTCCCAAGGATGACTTCCCATTGCCATTTACTGAGATGCTCATCGACGCCACTGCTCATTGTCAAATCTTTTCCTTCATGGATGGATACTCCGGGTATAATCCGATATGGATGGCGCCTGAGGACGAAGAGGCCAAACCATTCTTAACTCTGAAAGGGGTCTTCTGTTAAACAATGATGCCTTTCAGATTAAAGAATGTCAACGCCACATACCAGAGAGCAATGATAACCATTTTCTGAGACATGATGCACAAAGAGGTGGAGTGTTATGTGGATGAATTGGTAAAGATAAGGATGCTTATATGAGAGATCTTGAAAAGGTGTCCAAACACTTGCATCTCCCTCAGCCAAAAATGAACCCGCTGAAACGTGCTTTTGGCGTGCATTCAAGAAAAGTATTGGGGTTCATCGTCAGACATTGAGGGCTTGAAGTTGAGCCAGTCAAGAACAAGGCAATCCAAGAAATGCCATCACTGACTTTACTTCGAGAACTGTGCTCCCTCCAAGGTCAATTGGCATACATTCGCAGATTCATCTCGAACCTCTCAAGTCATTGTAAACCCTTTACACACCTGCTAAAGAAAGATACACCATTCATCTGGGATGAAGCGTGTCATGCAGCCCTTGATGACATCAAACATTATTTACTCAACCCTACAGTACTCTCTACACCAGTATTGGGAAAGCCCCTCATTCTATACGTGACTGCCTTAGATGAGTCACTCGGAGCATTGTAGGCACAAAACAATGAAGAAGGAAAAGAGATTGGGTTATATTACCTCAGTCGCAGGATGTAAAAGGTCAAGAAGAATTATCCCCCGATAGAAAAGATGTGTCTAGCCCTAATCTTCGCAGTATAGTAGCTTCGCCATTACTTGCTTGGTCATTAAGTAAAACTTATGTCAAAAGTTGACCCTGTAAAGTTTCTCATGACATGCCCGTGCTTATTAGGACGCCTTACTAAGCGGCCATTATTGCAGATGGAGTTCGATATCATGTATGTCCTAAAGAAGGCCATCATGGGTTTGGCTCATTTTCTCACGGCACACCCCATACCGATAGAATCACCTTTATTAAGCGACCTCCCTGATGAAGAAGTATTTTGTGCTAACCTTGTTCATGCATGGGAATTATACTTCGATGGAGCTTTCCAATCAGATCGAGGAGGTGCTAGAGTAGTATTCTTGACTCCGAAAGGAGGAGTATTACCACTTTCTTTCTCTCTTGCTCAAACCGGTTCTCATAATGAGGCAGAATATCAGGCCCTTATAATCGGACTCGAGATAGCCTTCGATCTCGACTTGGAGTAGCTTAAGACCTATGGCGACTCTGAGTTGGTTATCTAGCAACTCAAAGGGATCTATGATGTGAGAAAAGACACTATCAGGACTTATCACGATACTGAAAAATCGTATATCACCCAGTTTGAAGACGTATCCCCGAGTCACATTCCCAGGAGGCTAAATTCGCAGGCCGATGCACTTGCAAAGCTTGACGCTACAATTAGTTGTCCTCATCAGGGCCCACGCTTGTTTGGGTGGTAGAATGAAGAAACATCGAACTAAGAACCCTAGGTCGATGCTGATGACAAGAGAAATATCTTCCCTGAGTGTCCCCCTTATCCATTTGGAGCACTTTTATCAGCCAAAGAAGTAATCAAAACTGAAAAAGTAATAGCACATAGTCAAAGAGCTAAGGGTCAAAATCAGGGACCAAAATTCTTTGACCTAATGTGCGCATAAATTGAGTAGGTAGAAGATTGAAGAGAGCCCATCACCAGTTTCCTAAAACATGGAAGGCTCCTGGAAGATATGCCGAATGCAATAGCCTACATCGAATGTCCACCAAGTATACCCTCCTCGAAGGAGATGCTCTCTTTAGATGGTCATTTGACGACATTCTTCTTAGATGCGTCGATATCCAAGGATCAAGTAAGGTGTTAGAAGAAGTCCACTCAGGGATCTGTGGACTACACCAGTCTGGTCCCAAGCTCTATGAACGAATACGCAGGTTGGGATACTATTTGCCTTCCATGATAACCGATTCCTTAATCTATGCTAAAAAGTGCAAAGTATGCCAAATACATTCCAGCTTGGTTCACCATCCTCCAGAGCCCTTACACTCAACGGTTGCATCATCGCCCTTCTCACGATGGGGTATCGACATCATAGGGCCTATTGACCCCGCTTCTGCAATTGACCATGTTTTTATCTTAGCTGCAGCAAATTACTTCTCTAAGGGCTGAAGCGGTCCCCCTTAAGCAGGTTCTTGGGATAGCGGTAGCCTACTTTGTTCGACATCATATCGTATATCGCTTCAGAATGCCTGACCGGATCATATCTGACAATGGCCCTCAATTTAGGAGTCATCACATTGATCGCTTAGTTAACCAATTCAGTTTCGAATGGAGGTACTCGACTATGTACCACCCTCGGGCTAATGGATTAGCTGAGGTTTTCAATAAGACTCTGTGCAATTTCTTACGAAAGTCAATATAAAAAACAAGGAAGAAATGGCATGAGATTCTTCCCGAAGCACTGTGGGCTTATCGTACTACTACACGAAATGCTACCAATTCCACTCCTTATTCTCTGGTCTATGAGGGTGAAGCAGTTTTACCTATCGAAATATAAATCCCTTCATTACGAGTCGCTATTCACCAAGGAATAACCGAAGATGAGATACTCAAGCTCCAATATCACGAATTGGATGAACTCGACAGAAAGAGGCTAGAGGCTCAGTAGAACCTTGAACTCAACTAAGGGAGAATGAAGAGGGCTTTTGACACGTCTGTCAAGATCCACTCATTTACCCGTGGAGGCCTATTGTCATGCATGGCGAGCGCAAAGGGAAGTTTGAGCCTAAGTGGGAAGGTCCCTTTATAGTAAAAAAGGTCTCACCCAATGGGGCCTACATATTGGCACATCCTGAAGGAGAGGAGGCAAGGTCCCCTATCAACAGACGATACCTAAAGAAGTATTATCCATGATGTGTATTCAAAAGAAAGGGATTCAACGAGAAATCAAGCGAGATATTCCAAAAGTAATGGTAACTCTTTTTATGTTTATTGCAGTAAAAATGAGTTACAAGTTATAAGAACATATTACTAGGGAGGTTACAAGTCTCTTGCGTCTGAGGATAAGAGGACGGTTACAAGCCAAAACTTGTACTCTTGCTCTTGCATCTAAGAGTAAGAGGACGGTTAAAGGCTAAAACAAATACCTGTCCCATGAAAGGAAGGCCCTTCTCATGAAGAAGAAGCAAACCCACCAAAGAAAGGCCCTTCTCATGAAGAAGAAGCGAAACCACTTGGAGAGTTAGGTTTAATTCATCCGACGAGTAAGAGCATGGTTACGGGCAGAAGACAAAGCAAAGCCATTCCAAGAAGTTTGCCTCAGTCCGTCCGACATGTATGTCAAACATACAAGCCAGATACCTCATTGGACATGTATGTCGAACATACGATGTATGATCCATTCGACGTGTGTATTAAATATACAAGAGGGGCTACCCTTGTAAGGAGCTGGCCTAGAACGAGAAGCATGCCCTGTTCACAGTGGATGCCCTTCCATAGAACAACATGGACCTCACTATTGTCTTGAAGGATTTGGCTTCCAACAGGTACCACAAGCCCGACCCCATCCTTAGCCCCTTTTTGCCTGCCCATGAACATCATCGTACGTAGATCATCGTCGAGCGCAGCGAACCCCGCACATTACTTACCTTCATATGTGAGCATCTTTCTTCTCATCGTGATAAGCCACATGTGCTGACGAGTATCGATTGAAGCCAACGCTGGTTGCGTTCTCCAAAGGCCAGCGACGGTTGTGTTCCTAGCCCTTAGTGTCAATTGCCTTTCTTAAGGTTAAACGTTGGTTGTGTCAGCAATCCAAACCATCAACGCCAGTTGCCTCAACCTCAGTTGCAGTTCTGTTAGTGTCGGCTCCATCGCGACTATTCACCTCCCGAGACTCCTCGTTTTTCAAAACATGAAGATTTCTCACCTCCTTAATGTCACACAATTTCCAAGGATGAAGGCCAAACCATCACCAACCGTACGCCTTCCCCATGAGGGTTCACCGCCTACAATCGTACGGCCGACATGTTGCAACAGTTCGTCTCCCGTAGGAACTTTTCTATGTGGCAAGAAACCCACTGAAGAAATTTTATGCCCGTGTTTTTTGCTTGAGTGACACCAGAACCTCACCAGAAAACTCCTGCAAACTTCCCCTAAGTTCCTGGAAACTTTCTGTAACACCACGAGCAGTGCCAAAAACCTTCCACAATCACTAGAAAACCCCTAAAAATCCCTACCAGAGAGGAAAGCTGCACCCAGAATTTCCTCTCTTTCGTAGAAAAACTTCCTAGAGGATTTCTCTCTCCCGGCTACACTCTCTGCAACTTCACCAATTCTAGGCAAAGTCCGAACCTCGAAGGTTTTCTCTACAAGACCCTTGCCGGAATCCTGCTGTTTGTCGAAGAATTTGGTTTAGTGCCCGAACGACCATGTTCCATTTTTTATCTTTTAGCCAGAGTATGGTTTTCGGTGGCTTGAAAGTGCAGCAATTTTGTATTCGTCAAATCTGACCGTCCATCATGTACGAGGTTCGGCTTTGATGAAACCGCAAATCTTGTGCTCACAATGGCTCTGATTTCGGGTCGATCCGATGTGAGATCGTCATGATGTGGCCACACGATTGAGGTGCGCTCCTGATGGAAAACCTGCAACCTTACCTTGAATTATGATCTTCTCTTGTGTATTTCTCCCAGCTCAGGCCACATCATGGGTTATGCCACATATCAAAATGCTTAGGTCAACAAGATGAACACACCCATAAAATTTGAGCTTGATCCAGCTTGGGATGAGAGAAATATGGCCTTTCAAATTTAAGCTCAAAACCCATGAACACAGTTTCCATTAATGGAAACTGGTTCACTGAGGGTGCACGGTAATAGTGTGTGACCTGCCTATTTCGAGTAATTTGGCCATAACATGGTCCAGGAACATCTGATAAAGTTGAAACTTGGTTCTTAAGGGTTTTTAGATGTTCTGAATCCAATGGAAGTGGTCATACGGTCGTTTGATGCTCCGGTGATAGGGATGTAGTTATAAGGTCTATTTCAGGACGATAGAGGTTGATTTTTCCAAAACTATTTATGCGTCTGCACTACCTTAAACTCGTAGTATTGTGAGGAAACTCCATAGGTGTTCTTAGGGGGCCTTTATCGATTTTCTTGAATCTTCTTTGACCATTCTGAGACTGTTGGAAATTTCGCTTATGGATCAGGGCTTATTATCCTACGGCTTTCATAGTACACAAGCATTTTGGTACCAACCCTTATCTTAGGGCAATGCACATTCATATAGTAGAGAAGGCAGGAAATTAGGGTGATGAAGAAGAAGGTTTGAATAAAGAAAAAAAAGAGAAGAAAACTTGACAAAGGGACGAGACTAGCATGATAGCTAGACCAGTACAGTGACCGACTCGGCGTGGTAGCAAGATGGGCACGGTACTCAGAACCAGCACGACAGCAATACTACATGAAACCAAGTTCGATATGACTGTTCTAATTTGGTGTGGCAGTAAGAGGGGCATGGTACTCAGGACCAGCATGACGGCAATACTGCTCGATAGCCAGACCGCTATGACAATACTAGACTGAGCCTTATCCTTTAGTCAAGTGAGCATGAGGAGAGAAAAAAAGAAAAGAGAACGAAGAGAAGGAGCGAGACGGCAAAGAGGTAGGATCCGGATGGCGTTGAGCATCGCCACCCACAGCTGTGGAGTAACAGTGCTGCGACCCTCACTGCTCATTACGAAAGGGTCAGGCAGCGAACTTCAAACGGCATTAGGCATCGCCATTGGCAACACGACAAGGTAGTGCATCCCTTGTGAGCGGTGATAGGCATCACAGTTGGCAACACGAGAATGCAACATATCCCTTATGGGCAGCGATAGCTTCGGGTGAGGTGCATGGAGGTTGGCATGGGACGTAAGAGAATCCTGCAGACAGAGATGGGCACCGAGCACATGACAGAAGCCTATGCACGGTGATAGGAACTGAGCACAAGAAAGTAGCCTGTGCACGGTGATAAGCATTGAGTGCACGAAAGAAGCCTGTTCACAGAGATAGGCACAGAGCGCACGAAAGATGCTTGTGGACTGTGATAGGCATTGCCACAACCCTTCGGCAGCGGCGATAGGCATCGCCGTCTGCGATAGGCACGCAATAGGGTGAGACCCCTGCGGGCAACAATAGGCATCATCGTCTGTGCTTACGCGGGATGCTGAGGATACACCTACGGACAGCGATGAGCAGCGCCATCTGCAAACTTCTTTGAGAGATAGAGACGAATGAAGAAAGGGAGAAAGAAGCTCACACATGGCGCTTTCATCGCCATGCACAATCTATGAAACCATAGGAAGGGAAAGAAAGAAAGAGGCATGCATGGCGCTACCACTACCGTGCATAGCCTTTGAGAAAAAAACTCAGACGAAAGAGAAAGAGAAGGAGAGAGTGAAGAGAAGAGAGGAAAGAAGATACGAGAGAGAAAACGGTTTACCTTAAGCCCAGGGGTGCCGACCCAAAAGTTTCTCTCTCCTTCCTCTCTCTCTCAAGACGCGACCCAACAATGAGAAAACATTTTATTAAGCAAAGTTCGATCCATGTGCAATGATAGTATGTGATATATATAATGCTTTACCCAAACATGGGTGGATTGGCCAAAATTAAACCTAATTGCTGAAAATTAAGATTTAATTGAATTAAATAAAATAGGAAAATAGGGTGCAAAATAACAGATTTGCCTCTTCCTAACAATTGGGTAAATTCTAGAACAGTCCCTACTGTTGCCCTAGAACGTGCGTGTTCTTTCATAGATGATTCGAGGCTGCTCTGATGTCTTTTGTCCGAAAGATTATTGTTCTCTTGTAGGGCTCGACATGGTGATCTATTTGATACCAACTTCGAGCCATGGATGGTGTTTTTAAGCCATGATCCTGTTACTTGAAATTTGGATGAATCTTACAAACTTAAAATCAATCATGTGCCTGTTCCCTTTTTAATTTTATGTGCTTTCTTCATAGGATCACACTGAGCATGTTGTCACGGTCATGTGGTAATAAACGTAGCTCAGTTTCGTGCCCGGACAAAGATTTCACAACTTTTGAGTTTTGACCGAAATTTGAAATTCTAGCTCCAAAATTCACAGCCACTTCATCGGCTTCATGTGCGAAATCTGACCGTTTATCACACACAGAGTTGGGATCAGTGATAGTTATGGATCTTATGCATGCAACGCAACTGATTTTACATCAATTGGGTTGACGAGCGTTGTGATTTGGCCAGCCGGGCGAGGCATGTCGTTGCTGATTTTTCTACAACTTTCTTCATGGATCAACAACTTCTCTCTAGCTTTTGTTCGCGCTTCAGCGTCGTCACGGGGCGTGCCGCATATCAAAACACTCATCTCGATGAGACTAACACGCTCACAAAATTTGAGCGAGATCCAACTTTGAATGAGTGAGATATGAGCGTTGCAAGTCACTATTCGTGACTGCCCCTTTAATGGTGATTACTTGCTTTGTGAACGCACAGGAATAATGTGCGGCTCCTCCTGTTTTGATCTTTTACCCATAACTTCTTCCTGGAGTGTCTGTTTAAGTTGAAATTTGACTTCTGTGGGTTTTCAATCGTATCAAATCTAATGGCCATGATTTAATAGCTTTTTGATGCATCGAAAATATAGTTTGAGTTACAGGGTCCGTTTTAGGGTTAGAGATAGATTTTGCCGAAACTATTTCTTAGTCTGCACTACCTTAGACATATCAGAATAATAAGAAATGTAGCAAGAGACTTTTTGGAGTCTTTATGAACACCTTAACCATTTTTGAGGCCATTCTGAGATTGTCAAAATTTCCATTGTTTGTTAGGCTTTATTGACGGGCTTCTTTTTATTCCGCATCGGGGACGTATGGTGTTGAAAAATATCTTCAAACAGCATGCCCCACCAAATGTCGTGCTTTGTGAGAAGCGAAAAGGATAACATTCCAAAAAATTCCTTTGGCTTTATTTCTTTTTTCTTCATAGCCACTGAACCATGTGAACGCCGAAGAGATCCATGCAATGTTGTAACTAGGATGCTCAAACATTTGGATGCAATGTACAGGTCCATCAGTGGAGACTTTAGGGGAGAAGAGACTTTGAGGGATCACCCTCAAGGGACTATTTGGTATTCTGACCACTAAGGCTTTTATGTGGACCTCGTTGACCAAAATCGGGCCTACCTGGCAGGTAAGTGCTATGAGCCTTCAGTCAACATTGTCTACTGCTACACCAGATTTTCTTTTGACAATCAGGGTACATTTGTACGCCCCATCCAACTGGGTCTAGTAAGGGGGCTTTTTGGTTGGCCTATCCTGAAGGTCTGGGCCTGTCGGCTAGGGGGGATTTTGATGAGGCGGCCTCGTGATGAGGCAACAACCAGAAGTCTCTGGCAGGTTCTACCTTGGCTTTGTCACTTTCTTGCCTTCATGAGCATCTTTAGCATTTTAACGGATTTATTGTTCATCGCACGCACCCTCAAGGACTCATTTGTTTTTTTTTTAGGGATGTGTTGTTCATCGCCCGCACCCTCAGGGACTCGTTTTGTTTTTGGGGTTGAAGTGTGGCAGATATTATGACACTCTCACTCTTGGATGAGCCATTTTGTGTTGTGATTAGATGTTAGCAATTGACGATTTTGTGTTGACCTCATTAGCTAGGATTACGCCTATGTAGCAATTGGGTGCCGACTGAGACTGTGATGCTGCATCAACCTGCTTTTTTTGGTCCAAGCACCCTTTACAGGTTTTCACCTAGACTAAGGAAATGGTGCTGTAAAGACGGTTTTCACCAACCTCGTTTATTTTTGGGCTCTTTTACCTATGACCTTGTGGCCATGTCTACCCTTTTCATCCGTTTTTGCTCACGGCGTCCTTTTGGGGATTTCACCATGCCCTGGTTTTTATTTTCATGGAACTCTTTTACTCATGGTTTTGTCACCATACTCGTCCGTCATTTTTACTCATGGCATTCCCCTATCCAGGTATTCACCATGCCTGCTATTTTCTTTTCTTCTTTTTGTGAAGGCATGTTTAAGGTCATGCCTTCGCGACCGGTGCGTAGCCTTCTACGTCATGTGGCCAAGACGTGCACTATAGTTTAGGGTCATACAACTGGACCACGATAGAGATGGATGGCAATCTATAGAGGCCATGGAGTGAGTGTGGTGGTGATTTTGACTCACTTTGGGGAGATGGAACGAGGCTACCTATGAAAGATGGATGATATATGTGTGGAAGGTGAAAAGTGGTGACCCACTAACCTACGAAAAGTATGGATAGTAGGATGGTTCGCCATTTTGTGAGCATGGGTGAGACTCACTGAGGAATGATAGATGATAGTAGTGAACTGCATGGACTCACTATGGAAGCAATGATGGTGGTGTGCTCACACGAATGGGTCAGTTAGGGAAGATGTGCATGAAAATTCACACAAAGGGCATGTACGCATGTGTGGGGGTGTCTTTAAAGTCATGCCTCCTGGACATCGGCAAAGTAGTTGATCATCATGTGGCCATGATGCACACTATGGTTTAAGGCCATATGGCTTGGACCGATGTTATGCAGTTTAAAGTCATGTAATTAGGACTATGCAGTTTATGGTCGTGCAACTAGACCTCCACTATAGTTGAAGGTCAAATAGTTTGGACCATGCAGTTTAGGGTCGTGCACCTAGACCAATTTAAGTGGGTTGCCATGTAGGTGAAGCTCCATGGGGAATAAGTCTGTGGATAGCAATTCGACTCTCCTGGGGATAAAAATGGTTAAAACCAGCAGGAGGTTTAGATGGAGAAGCAGACTTCATTGGGAATTAGGGGACAAGTATGACTCCCTATGGTGAAAGATGGAACTCCATGGCTCGTGAGAAAGTAACCCAACCCCTGGGGATAGGATAGCTTGGTGTACAACTGATCCAAGGGGATTGAAGGGGTAAGCATGTTACCACGAGGATAATGAACAATAGTATGTATGGAACTCCATTGTGAATGACAAGCCAGAGCACAGGTGCAACCCCACTAGGGATTAGTGAGATAAGAATGACCCTAACTCCACGGGGGATGATGGGCCACTATATGGATGTGACTTCTACTGGGGCTGAGGGAGGTGTGTTCATTTCACAGATTAAAGTCATGCGCATGGACTATTTATCATGTCGTTTTAATGTCTTGCTACAGGGACATGCGCTACAGTTTTAAGGTCTTATCGCTTAGACCATGGCTATGAAGTTTAAAGTCCTGCAGCTAAGACCATGCAGTTTAAGGTTGTGCAACATGACCTCCGCTACAGTTTAAGGTCATATAGTTTGGACCATGGTGCTAAGCCTTTCAACGTCATGCGACAAGGACATGCACTACAGTTAAGGTCATACAGCTAGACCGTGGTTATGCAGTTTCGAGTCATGCATCAAGGACTGTGCAGTTTAAGGTTGTGCAAGTAGATCTCTGCTACAGTTTAAGGTCATATAGTTTGGACCATGTAGTTTAGGGTTGTGCACCTAGACCATTACGGTGGCAAGGGAATGTGACTTCACACGGCCGTAACTGGAGACTTGACTCCCTAGGGATGGAAAGTGGTGGCCGCTTATGGGGATGTTAGGTCACGATCTGGGGGAAAGTGGGAAAAATCTACAGTTGACAGTGCGATAGCATGCGTACAGTGCTAGCATAGGAAATGTAATTGGTGCGACGCACGGTATTTAAGCCTTTGGTGAGGCGTACGACGATAACACTTTGTGAAGCGCGAGACAATAGCTTCTGAAGCGTGCGGCCATTGCCCTTTGTGAAGCGCATGACAATAGCCTTTTGTGAAGCACGCGGTGATAAGACAGAGCAATAGCAGTGGGTTCATGAGGCACAGGCGGCAATGACTTTCATTCGGGCCTCAGGCTTGACCTGCCCTGGCCTGGACCTATCGTTGTCTGAAGACAAGTATTGGAGCATCATTTCGAACTTGTGAGGGACACTTCGCAGCACTGCTGAGTATAAAAGGGGGAAAACCCCCATTTTACTGTTTTATCGAAAGGTAAAACAGTGAAGAAATTTTTTTAGAGAGAAAGAGAGTCGGAGCTTCCGTCAAGAGACCTCCGGCAAGAGTTTTCCAGTAAAACAGTGAAGAAAGGCTCGTCGTATACCAGCCTTCAAGAGCTTACCGGTGAACTTGAGCAAGTTGCGAATCTTTGGAACGTGCTTGCAGATGTTTTCTGTGAGTGTTGAGACATCCTGAGCAGGGAACAGGGAGCTTCACAGGGCTTCATTGAGACTCTGGCGAAACTGCAAGAGTCACAGTGGTACTCTGCTAGAATTTCAGTGATCTTTCGGTCGTTCTGTGTTTGCCGGGAAGGATAGAAAGAGGTCAAAGGATCCTGACGGTCTTCTGGTTATCGGGAGAGAAGAAGGAGAACCAGCAGTGAGCTCACCGGAAACACAGTGAAATTCTGACAAGTTGAGGAGTGCAAAGAAGGGAGAAGGGAAACCCGTAGGGTCACAAGGGAGTTTTTTCAAGAATTTGGTGGCGTTCAGTTAGCTTTGGTCACCAGTGGAAGAGAGGGAATAGACAGGGATGGTTTTCCCAACGAGTAGAAGTGAGTTCCCGACGAGGAGAGGAAACGCCAGTGAGAACCCGAGGCATCATGAGGATGTAACGATCGGGGAGGTGAAGGATCGTGGGATGGTGAACGGTCACCCTCCGCACATGCAATGACAGGCAACGTCGCGAGTGTCAGGCGGCGTGCCCAGATTTCGAGGGACGTGGCGTGCCGCACGGGTGACTCATGCAAACAGTTGGAGCACAAGTGTTAGACGTAGATGGCGTTACCCCACGCTTCTCTTGGTCCTTGTGCAGTGCTTCCAATTTACTTCGGCAGATGGCGATAGCCCCTTACTCGTGAGACAGAGATAGCCCTGCCTTCTGCACACGGCAATAGCCCTACCTTCTACGCACAGTGATAGCCTCCTTGTAAGAGTAGCTGGCTTTACGCCTTTTAGTGACATCCGGTGATACTCCCTTACGATTGTAGCCGGTGCTATGCCTTAGCGTTTTGTAGGAAGCCTTACGTAGCCGGCGATAGCCCTGCCTTCTGCGCACAACGATAAGGCTGCCTTTTAGTGACTTGTGCATAGCAGTGAAGCCTTTGTTTTAGTCTTCATAGCCCAACTTCTAGGCGCCATCCTAGATGTGAAGAACCTCATGTTGGAAGACATTTTTCATCACCATGGGTCCCCAATGTGAAATAAAAGGGAGAAGCCGGTCAATAAAGCCTAACAAACAGTGGAAATTTTGACAATTGCTTAATGGCCTCAAAACTGATCAAGATCTTCATAAACACTTCAAAAGGCCACCTGCCAAGTTTTTTCACAATCCGATATGTCTAGAACAGTGCAAACCAAGAAGCAGTTTTGGTAGAATCAACCTCTAGCACCCTAAAACAGACCCTATAACTATATTTTTGGTGTCTCAATTTGTTGTGGGACTATCTCCATTGGATCTGGCACTGTCGAAAACCCTTATGGATCACGTTTCGGCTTAATCGGGCACTCCAGGACAAAGTTATGGGGAAAAAACCAAAACAGGAGGAGTCGCACACTACTCCTGTGCGATCGCTCTGCAAGTAATCACCATTAAAGGCATAGTCACGAACAATGACTTTTGGGGTTTATATCTCACTCGTCCTAAGTTGAATTGGGTTAAAATTTTGTGATCGTGTTCGTCTCATCAAGACGAGCGTTTTGATATGTGGCACGCCCCGTGACGACGCTCTAGAGCATAGAAAAGATTGGGAGAAGTTGCTGATCCATGAAGAAAGTTGCAGGCAAATCAGCAACATCCCCTCTTGCTCGAGCGGCCAAATCACGGTGGTTGTTCTCCCGATCGACGGGAAACCAGTTCCATCGTGTGCGTAAGGTCTAGGGTTCTCTTTAGTCCGAACCCCGTACATGCTGAACGGTCGAATTCCACACACGAAGACGATGAAGTGACTGCAAATTCCAACCCAAAACTCCAAAGTTGCAAAATCCTCGTCTAGACACGAAATTGAGCTACGTTTGTTGTCACATGATTGTGATGGCATGGTCAGTGTGATTCAGTGAAGAAATTAAAGAAAAACATCTAGGAATGAGCACACCATTGATATGAAGTTTCAAGATTCATCCAAATTTCAAGTCGCATGATCGTGGCCTAAAAACACGATCCATGTCTCGAAGTTGGTATCAAATCGATCGCCATGCCGAGCCCTATAAGAAAACAGTCATCTTTCGATCAAATGGTAATCAGAACAACCCCAAATCATCCATGAAAGATCGTAAAAGTTCTAACGTAGGATAGGGACTGTTTTGGAGTTCTACATATTGTTAGGAAGGGGCAAATCTGTCATTTTACACCCTAATTTCTAATTTATTTTAATTCAATTAAATCTTAATTTCTAGCAATTAGGTTCACTTTTGATCAATCCACTCATGTTTGGGCACAACTCTATATATATCACGTACTATCATTGTACTCGAAAGACCTTGAAACCTTTGACCAAAAGAGAACTTGGCTTAGTAAAATTTCCATTTTGTCTTATTGTTGGTTCACGTTGTGAGATAGAGAAAAGGAGAGAGAAAATTTTGAAATTGTACCCTTAGGCTCAAGTAAATCATTCTCTCTCTTCTTTCCTTTTCATTTCTGATTCTCTTCTCTTTCTCAATCTCTCTTTTCTTCGGTTTCTTCTTCCTCGTCTGAGCCTCTCTCAGAGGCCATGCACGGCAGTAGTAGTGTCATGCATGTCTCTTTCTTTTCTTTTTCTCTTCTGTGGCTTTACAGGTCCCGCATGGCGATGGCAGTGCCATGCACGAGCTTCCTTCCCCTCTTTTTGTTCGCCTCTATCTCTCAACGAAGTTTGCAGATGGCGCTACTCATCACTATCCGCAATGTGTCCTTGAAATCTTAGCGAGGAGCACAGACGACAAAACTTGTTGCCGCCTGCTGGGGTCTTCCCTTGTTGAGCTCCTATTGTAGACAGCGATGCCTATCGCCGCTTGCGAAGGGTCGTGGCAGCACCTATCATCGTCCGCAAGCTTCCTTCGTGCGCTCGGTGCCTATCGTTGCTCTCGTGCTTCCTTCGTGCGTTCGGCGCCTATCGCCGTCCGTGAGCTTCCTTCACGTGCTCGGTGCCAATCGCCGTCCACGACGTTCCTTTGTGCGTTCGGTGCTTATCGTCATTCGCAAGCCTCTTCCTTGCATCTCACTCCTATTGTCGTGTACCTTAGAGGGAACTATCGTCATGCGCTTTGTAAATGGCTATCGTCACGCGCTTCACAAGAGGCTATCGCCGCCCGTGAGGTGGTGTTCTGCCTTCACATGTTGCTAAACGACAATGCCTAGCGCCACTTATACTTCACTCCTCACCATCTAGCCGTGAGCAGTAGTGTCAAGCGCCGTCCAAGGGTTGTGACACTACTACTCCACGGTTGATGGCGGCGATGCTTAGCGCCATTGGTATTCCATTTCTTTGTTGTCTCGTGCTTTTTTTCCATTCTTTTCTCTTCTCATTTGACTGAGGGTAGGCTCAGTCTAGCACTGCTATGGAAGTTTGCGTATCGAGTAGTATTGTTGTTGTGCTGGTCTTGAGTACCATGCCCATCTTGTCACCACACCAGATTAGGACAGTCTTATCGGCCTCAGTTTCGAGTACTATTGTCGTCATACTGGTCCTGAGTACTATGCCCGTCTTGCAACCACTCAGAGTCGGTCACTATCCAACTATTATGCTAGTATCCCTTCATCATGTTTTCCTCTCTTTTCTATCTTTATTTGAACCTTCCATTTCATCACCCTCTCATGTGAATGTAAATTGCCCTAAGACAAGGGTGGGCCCCTTTGGCCCACTTTTCGTGAAAATTAACTGTGTTAGTGTTGTGTAGATAACAAGGCGATAGCAGGTCAAGGGAGGCTATTCTAAACTAGCTAAAGCAGCTGGGGGACGTTCTTCATGATCTAAGAAGGCGCCCACATGAGCCAGCCCGAGAAGTCTCGAACCCAACTTTAATTCCTCTCTCATCGGTTGGCATACCTGCCCTTGCTCTTAGGAACGGTTCCCGAGAGAGAAATCTCAAATCTTGGGTTCCTTAATACCCGAGATACATGCCACCAAATCTTCTAGATCAGGAGGGTGAGATCAAGGCACCTAACCATCTTGGAGACTTGGGGACTTACTACCCCTTTGTCGGTTCGCTCTTGTTTGATCAGTTTCGTCTTTTACTTTTTGCATCGCATTATATGAAATCTGGGTTATGCAATTCATTCATCTGAGTTGGGGACTTTCTTATCCCCGCACTCGTTACTGTCCCAAGGAAGCAAGCTGCTCAAGCCTCCTTCCCTACACTCCTTCTGAGTTGGGACTCACAGTCTGGCTCTCAGGTTCTTTCTTGGATTGGTGCGAGAAGGGACTTGAAGGTCCTTGACTCCCCGCTTTCTCACCTTGGTGGACCCTCCAACAAGGCCCCTCACATTGGTAGCACAACTGCTATCGCACATAGCACGCACCCTGTTACTGGAAAAATCCCTTGCTGGTCATAATGCTGAGGTACGCTGGAAGGCTGCCTCGACCACTTTTGCGAAAGGCAAGCAGGTCATCATCGCTCCTGAGGGTCGCCACAAGGCAACCCCCCATGCTTCTTCACCACTTCAAACCTCTATGCCTAAAGGCCCGATACATTGAGACGAAGACCCTACGGCCTCCACCTCTCGTACACACCTGAAGGCTCATGGTCCAACCACTCGAGCCACTCCTCAGGGCAACTTTCATGTTGTCTTGAGCTCACATCTAGGGCTAAGTCTTCTCAGGCCAACCCCGCACGTGCCATGCATCTGCACCCCACAGCTCGAGGCAGCGCCAGTTCTGCGCCTGCTAGAGCACACGAGGGTCGACCGCTCTGTCCTCCCTCTCAGCACACACAGCTTCACCATGTGAGAGATAAGCTCTCGCCTAGTCCCTCACAGACACAAGCTTGTGGGTATCGACCTCCTAAGGTTAAACCAGCTGACCGTGCCCCGGCTGACCCCCAAGTCACCTGGACAGCCAACCTTAAAGGTGCAGACGCAGCGACTTTGCAAGTTCCTCCCAGATCCCGACTTAAGCGGAGTCATGAACCTATTCCTTCTTCTGTCACTCTCCCTTCACCAGGTTAGCACCTCGAGATCTAGTACTCAAAGCTTTTCCTTAAGAGTACCATCTTGAGTCAGCCGCCTCAGGCTAGGTATGCACCCGGGTCTCACAAAAGAACTCAGGGTAACAGCCTGTTGTCAGACAGGAGCCTGCAGCCTCCAAGGCAACGACTCAGACTACCCTCCATCCCTGGACCCCATTCTCTATTCCATTTAATAGACACAGCCTTGGCGTGCTCGAGAAAGGCAAGGCAGTCCATAACAGCCTCATGCTTAAGCAAAAGAGAAGTCTGCAGATCCTGACTAGAAAGGCCCCTAACGCAGTTGAGGTTACCACTCTTGGGGACCTCCTATCACACAATCACTTCTTCCCTCTGCGAATCTCAGAACTCGAGCAAGTCCAAGAATATGTCTCGATGATTACTGCTAAGAAGTCACGGTCCCAAGATCGTCATGAACCAGTCGTCACACGGTCGGCTCACAAGGCTCAAGTCAAGTCGGGGCATGCTGAGCCCCTGCAAACTGACTTGCCACGTATGACTCGCCAACCATGGCAGTCCGCTGCTACACCGGGCTCTAACCCTTCAAAAGAAATGGTCAATATCATGGTGATCAATAAGCAGGATGATTCCCAAGCAGAGCGGATGAATAGGTTCGAGGTAATGATGCAGTCCATCCTCTTAAAGATGGATCTCTTGGAGGCCTCTAAATCCTCTGCTTCTTCTCCTCATCATGAGGCCCACTCCCAGCTCTATGAAGATACAAGTACCAAGCAAACTACCCCACCGGTCTCCCAAGACATCTCTGCTCCTCGCACGGTCTCGCAAGCTGATATCGATGACTTGGTAACCCACAGTCTCAAGAACAAGGTCCCGGGCATGCAAGAGAAGTCACTCTACCAAAAGTCGTACCCATCATATATCGATCAAGTGCCTTTTCCCTCAAACTACCAAAAAGGGAAGCTCTCCCTGTTCAATAGTACTACGTCCGCTCACAAGCATACTGGTCACTTCCAAGCATCTTGTCGAGAGACAGCAACTAATGGGCAGCTTCTCCTTCATCAGTTCGGCGAGACTCTCGAAGGGTCAGCCTGCCAGTGGTATGCTCGGTTGCTTCCAAACTCGATGCATACATGGCAAGAAGTGGAGCAGTTGTTTTACCAACGCTTCTTTGAAGTCTAGAAGATGTGGAAACCATCGATCTCTTCACTTTGACTCAGGACCTTGGTGAGCCAGTTGACAAGTTCATCGCCCGATGGCGAGAGTTGGCAACCTTTTATGCCACTCCCATGACTGAAAAAGAAGCAGTTCAGACCTGCATATGGAATATGCTTCTTAAGATCGCCCTGCATGTCGAGGCGTCCAATCCACCCTCCATGTTTGAGTTCTTCTCTAAAGCAATTCGTATAGAAGATCTGTCCAAGCACCATGGCAGATCTTGTTAGCAACTTCCTGGCTTGAGCTCCCACTCCAACAATCGAGGCAACCAGTAAAAAGCAGTGATTAGTGTAGCCGTCACTGTGACTGACACAAAGAACGCAGCCCCCCAAACCTTGGAACTCTCCGAGGCACAAACTCCTCAGGCTGGAGGCAAGTAGCAGTCCCACATTAGGGCCCCAGCCCCAAAGAATATAAATTGAAATGACTTCTTAATCCAACACCAGAATAAGGTGTACCCCTTCGAGAAGGAGTGGGTTCTCGCATTGCTTCGGTTACTACTAGAGCTGAACATGATCCAACTGTCAGAGGTCAAAACTCCGGAGCTGGTCAGGGGGGAGACAAACGAGAAGTACTACACCTATCACAAGAGACTAGGCTACCCCACTCAAGACTGCTATACAAAAAAGACGTTATCAAAGCCCTTATGAACAAGGGCCAGATAAAGCTTGAAGAGTTAAAGAAAGAATTTGGGGCAACTGAGGCCACCCACATAGTGACAATCCAAGAAGGTGACGAAGCACCCACTATCTCCGTGTACTTTTCTCCATAATGCTCGAAGAATGACTCGTCACGCTTAGGCTGACAAGGTAGCCTAAGTTACTACCTCTAAGAACTAAGAACCTCTAGTGCTCGTATCATCTGGTATGAGGCCACGATCTAAGTGAATGCACTGGCTTTCACGACATCTTTGCACAGAAGATGCAGCAGTGCCAAGAAGTTAGTAACAGCTCAGAAGGACACCCTCAAGTCCCTGCTCCACCAGTACAAGAAGAACTCCCAACGCAAGCCCAGGGAAGCACTGAGCTAGACCCTCTGCAAGTCCTCTTTGAGGCAATACTCCAATAGGGTCTCGTCACCCCCAAACCCACCAGACAGCCTAAGTGTCTTGCCCAAGGTAAAGAAAATCTTTGTGCCCCTATCACCAGGTATGGGGTCATGAGTTGAAGGAATGTTATAGGTTTGAATCTATAGTCACGAAGAAAGTGCAGAAGGGCCACATTGTTTGTGCCATTCTTCCTGCACATTCCAAGCCAGCACTCCCATCCAAGAGGAAATCCCACTGTAGGTCCCTTTCGAGGACACCTCGGACCTTTCAGAGCCATCAACTTTTTAGCTTTGGAAAGTCTACTTTGGATGAAGTAGGCTAAAGTCCCAGAAAAGTGAGGCAGTCTACCAAGCCAAGGTTACCCATCTGCCCAATCAGATGAACCAAATCACTCTTCAGGGATCCAAAAGGAGGCGAGCACCCAGGACAGCTCGCTGAAGGAATCATATTCCTCAGCTGCCAACCGAGGAAGAATTTTTTAAGCCCCTTTTTCCACTGCCAACCTTACGGGTGTTTACGATGAAAATCTGACAGATCTTTTGATGAATATTTCTCGGATCTTGACACGTTAAACTTATGAAAATGAAACAAATAAAGTGGTAGAGACAGTGGGACAAATCGAATTTAGATATGAGGCTAGATCTGCCCCGGAACGAGCAGATCTACTCTTAGATCTATGGCAGAGCCAGCATGATCCAAGACACTAAAATACAATTTTTAAAGCAAACTAAAAAAAATAAGATCAAACTAAAGTGAAAAAATAAAAATAAGGAGAAGGAAAAGTGAAGAAATAATACCAAACCGGGGCCAGATGGCCAAGGACTCCTGAGCCTTCGAGGGATCACCCCTATCAGCACCAGCATCCTCTTTGCTGCTCTGATTTGGATGTTGACCAGCAGATCTCTAATGTATAAGGGTTAGATCTAGGGTTGTTGTGCCCTCGGTCTAATTCTGATCTAGGGTTTTTTTTTTTTCTCTAGGTCTAGGTTCTCTCAGGCTTAAGGGTTAGGTTTTCAGGAGGCTAGGGTTTTTAAAGCTAACACTTTCCTAGGGTTTTTGGCCTTTTCAGAAGAAGTCTATCTACCTCTCTTGTTTACAACTTCATCTTCCCTTAAGCAACCATGAGAAAGGGATATACAAGGGTCAAAATCAGTTGGAAAGGATATGATCATGTAACAAACCAATCCCTATAAGAACAAAAATGGGTTTTAGAGGTCTCGAATCTGGTCGACAATGGTAGTGTCGCCTAGTCCAGGCTAGGCGACACTACTAGTGTCCCCCAAGTCAAAATGTATCAAAAGTGAAATATTTTCTTTCAAGTGTGTTCCTCAGCCTCTTATGAAGCTCTCAGCGAAAATTTGGGTCAAAACGGATTCTTTTACTATTTTTAATGAGTTTTTTATTAAAATAGGGCATTTACAAGAATTTGGGCCAAAACAAGGTTTTTGCAGGGTTCTGGGCAGCCAGACTGGTTCCGGGTCACAGGGTAGGCTGTGTGAACTATGTATTTTGGGTTTACTAGAATAGTATGGTTCTAAGGGTTTAGAAACCATAGAATTTTCAAGATTTAAAATGGGGTGTCTATAATGAGACTTCATCCGAAGCGCAGCTCGTCTCGTCCCTTCATTCAAACAGGCGGACGTCCCTGAGCCATCAACAGCTCGGGATTCGTCCAATATGGGTGAAAATTCTAAAAGCACCCCCCAATAGTCAAAGCCGGGGCAAGACCTAAAATATCCTCTGCACTTGTCCAATCCTGGTGACGACGTAAAAAGCTTCCCATAACCTAACTCTGCTTCTTCTTTTTCTCCTCCCTCCTCTTCTATTTCTTTTACATGTGTATGCTCCCAACTTCAATGATCTAAATAGAGAGCTCGAAGGCACCAACATCAGCAAGTCACATCGAAAGCGCCTGAGAAAGATGCTAACTTAGACGGCTAGCTTCCTAACCGTCGCCGACACCATGGCAGCTCAAGTCAGGACTGAGCCATCTTCAAGCTCCTATTCCAAAGAGGCCTCCCATATGGTGCAGATCTTGGAAGTACCATCTAGCACGGGGAAAATGAGTATAAGATCAGGGAAGAAGCAACAGCCCACACCTCAAAATCTCAAAGTTCTCAAATTTCTTGATCCTTCACTTTTCCCTCAACTGTAAACCTCTACATCCCTAATACAAATCCCTATTAATGCCCTCATCATAAAGAAGAAGCAAAACCACTTGCAAGTCAGCTTGAATTCATTTGCAGGTTGTTCTCAAAGAGGATGGCTACAGGCCAAAGGAAGAAGCCAACCATTTTCGAGTTAGCTTCAATTCGACTGACATACAAAGCAGACTTCTCTAGCAAGGAACTAGTCCATGACGGATTCCCTTCCTCCAAAACAACATGGACTTCATTGTTGTGCTGGAGGACTTGGCTTACAGTAAACCACAATGATCGGGCTTTCTTTTGGCCATCACTCTTGGCCCCTCACGAGACATCGTCCTCCATGGTTATCGCTGCATGCAACCCAACGCCATGCACAACCATCGTCTTGTGCAACTCAATTCCACGTTCTTCCATCACCGTGAGCAGGCCAACAACACATGCGACCATTGCCACGAGTGGCATGTTACCGAGCATGGATGTCATCGTGTGAAGGCAGCAATGCATGCGACTTAATGTCGTGCATGCCCTTGTCGTGCTCCGGTTCCCACTGTGCCCAATTCTCACGGAGCATTAACCCTCGCGCCTCTTTAGTTTCCCCAACCATCACCCCTAGGTTATGGTCCACCTTCTCACAACCCTTCACCTCCTCGACTGTTGCAGGCCTATGACACCTGGGGTCCTCATCGACATTTCATCTTCTCGCCAAGAACTCACCCCTGTTCACCAAAAAACCCTTTCTCGCCTTTTATTCGTGACTAGAGTTGGTAGAAAACTGACAGGGTTCCCCCAAAAGCTCCCCTGTGACCCTGTGGGTTTCCCTTCTCCCTTCTTTGCACTTCTGCAGTTTTCCCTAACTTACAAAAATTTCACTATGTTTTCGGGAAGCCAACCGCTGCTCCTCCTTCTTCTCTCCTAATAACCAAAGGACCGTCAGAGCCCCTTGTCCCTTCTGTAATTTATCAGCAGTAGCGAAACTACCAGAAAAGCACTAGACTCTTGCAGGAACACCACTGCTACTCTTGCAGTTTCACCGAACAAGGCTCGGAGAAGCTCTGTGAAGCCCTTGTTCCCTGCTTAGATAGCCTTAGCACTCTCCGAAAACACTTGCAAGCACGTTGCGAAGGCCTATGACCTACTCAAGCTCGCCAAAAGCTCCTGAAAGCCTGAGTACTGCAGACCAGAAAAACTCTGGCCGAAAATCTCTTGATAGAGGCTCCGACCCTCTCTCTCTAAAAACTTCCTTCACTGTTTTTACCCTTCTATAAAATAGTAAATTTTTCCCCCTTTTATACTCAGCAGTGCCACAAACTGCCCCTCACATGATTCAAAAGACACTACAGTCCTCATCTTCAGACAGCAATAAGACCAGGTTGGGGCGGGTCAAGCCCCAAACCCGAAGGAGTTATCGTCGCACGCTTTGTCAAGGGATTACCACCACGCACTTTATCAAAGGGCTATCGCCATGCACTTCATGAGGACTTATCGCCGTGAGCTTCACGAGGACTTATTGTCGTGCGCTTCATGAGGAATTATCGTTGTGCGCTTCATGAGGACTTATCATCGTGCGCTTCATGAGGATTTATCGCCACGCGCTTCACCCAGAGGCTATCGCCACATGCCTCATCGAGGAGCTATCGCCGCATGCCTCATCAAGGACTTAGCGTCGTGTGCCCTTCATTTAGGGATTAACGCAACATGTGCCATTCAAGGCCCAGTGTTGTGTGCATGCTATGGCACTCCCATCTATCATTTTGCCTCCTCATGAAGTTCATTCCATGCACCACAGTCTCACTCCTCATAAATGCCAGTCTCTAGTGATGGCTCTTCACCCCAGGGAGTCACATTCCCTTACCACATAATGGTCCGTGCTGCACGACCTTAAACTGCACAACCATGGCCTAGATGCATGACCCTAAACTGTATGGTCCAAACTATATGTCCTTAACTATTGTGGAGGTCTAGTTGCATGACCTTAAACTGCATGATCCTAGCTGCAGGACTTAAAATTGCATAACCGTGGTAGGAGTCACAAGACCTTAAAACTATTGTGCACATAGTCCATTCACATGACTTTAAGCTCAAAATGGACGTCATTATCCCCAATGGGGTTACACCTCTGCTCCTGACTGTAATTCCTAGTGGACTTGCATACAGGCCACTGACCCTTATCCCCCAGTAGGAGTCACATCCCTATTGTAGCCTATTATTCTCATGGAGTCGTGCTTACCCCTTTAATCCCCAATGCGTCTCTTTCGCTCTAACATCCCCATTAGAAGTCACATCCTATTGTGACTCGCTCTCCCCAGGAAGTTAGGTTCATCCTTATCTTTTCAATCCCCAGTGGGGTGGCATAGCAGAGGTACATGCATACCATTACTCATTATCCCCGTGGAGTCACACTGGTCTTCCTAATCCCCAGTGAAGTTCTCTTCCACTTACCATTACTCGTAAGTCCACCATCTTCATCTAAAGCACTCTGCTTGTGTATAGCCTTAACTATTTTATCCCCAGGGAGTCAAATTGTTATCCACAGACCTATCCCACATGGAGCTTCTTCCACATGGCGACCCACATAATGGTCAAACTATATGACCTTAAACTATAACAGATGTGCACTTGCATGACCTTAACTTGCATGGTCCGTGTTGCATGACCTTAAACTGCACAGCCTTGGTCCAGGTGCATGACCCTAAACTACATGGTCCAAACTATATGACATTAAACTGTAGTGGAGGTCTAGTTACACGACCTTCGTGCTACATGACTTAAACAGCACAGCCTTGGTCTAGGTACACGACCCTAAACTGTATGGTCCAAACTATATGACCTTAAACTGTAGTGGAGGTCTAGTTGCACGACCCTAAACTACGTGGACGCATGGCGATAAACTGATTTGCACAGGTCCCAGAGGCATGACCTTAAAGTCGCCCGCACACATGCACACATGCCCTTTACGTGCATCTTCACGCATGCCTTCCTAAACAGACCCATTCATGTGCACACACCACTTTCATTGCTTAACCAGAATTCATTCACTTCACTACTACCATCCATGATTCCTCACTGAGTCTCACTCATCCTCACAAAATGGCGAACCATTTCACCATCCAAACTCGTCGTCAACTAGTGGGTCAACACTTTCCACCCACCATTCATACATCATCCATCTTTCATAGGTAGCCTCATGCCATCTCCCCAAAGTGAGTCAAAATCACCACCATACTCACTTCATGGCCTCAACAAACTACCATTCACCACCATTGCGGTCTAGCTGTATGACCTTAAACTATAGTGCATGTCCTGGTCGAATGACTTTAAACAGCTTCGCATAGGTCCCAAAGGCATGACCTTAAACACGCATTCACAATAAAAAAGAGAAAAAGAAGAAAAATTAACAGGCATGGTGTATACCTGAACAAGGGAACGCCATGAGTAAAAATGACAGACGGGCATGGTCACGAAACCACGAGTAAAAGACTTCCGTAAAAATAAAACACGGGCACGATGAAAACCCTAAAAAGGGCACCATAAGCAAAAAAGGATGAAAATGGTAGATATGACAGCAAGGTCATGGGTAAAAGAACCAAAAAAAAACGGAGGTTGGTGAAAATCGTCTTTACGCCGCCACTTCTCCAGTCCAGGTGAAAACCCGTAAAGGGCGCTTAGACCAACAAAAAGCAGGTTGACGCAACATCACAGTCTCAGGCAGCATCCAATGGCAACACCAAACGGCTCACCCGGGAGTGAGAGCCCCATAAGATCTCCCACACTTTAATATCAAAAAAAAAAATGAGTCCCTGAGGGTGCAGGAGATGAACAATAAATCCCCCCAAAAATGCTAAGGACTCCCACGAAGGCAAGAAACTAATAAAGCCAAGGCCCAACCTGCAAGAGACTTCAAGCTGTTACCTCTCCTTCAGGCTGTTGGCTCTCCAAAAACCTTCCTTAGTCCACTGGCTAAAACCTTCAGAACAGGGCCATAAAAATCTTCAACTGAACCCGGCAGAATGGGGTCCATGAGGCCCCTTAGCCAACAAGCCCAAACCTTTGTGACAAGCTAAAATCCCTCAACTAGACTCCGCTAGATGGGATCTACAGAGGAACCCTGATCATCAAAAGCAAACCTGGTGCAGCAGCAAACACTGTTGACCAAAGGTTCATAGCACTTGGCCTCCAGATAAGACAGATTCTGACCAATGAGGTCCCTACAAAATCCTCAGGCTTTCAGAATCTCCAATAGTCCCTTGAGGGTGAGGACTACGATAGATCGCTCAAAATTCTATTCTCCCCCTAAAGTCTCCACTTATGGACCTGTACATTGCATCCAAACAATTGAGCATCCTAGTTGCAGTATTGCATGGATTTCTCCTTGGCGTTCATGTAGTCCTGTGGCAAGGAAGAAAAAAGAAATAAAGCCAGAAGAAATTATCCGAATGATTATACTTCTTGCTTCTCTTGAAGCACAACATTCGGCGGGGCATTCTGTTAGAAGAATTTTTCATCATCATGGGTCCCGATGCGAAAAAAAAGGGAGAAGTCGGTCAATAAAGCCTAACAAATAGTGAAAATTTTGACAGTCTCCAAGTGGCCCCAAAACTGGTCAAGATAATCATAAGCACTTCAAAAGGTCTCCTGTCAAGTTTCGTTGCAATCCAATATTTCTAGAGCAGTGCAGACCAAGAAGAAATTTCGATAGAATTAGCCTCTAGCACCCTGAAACAGACCCTATAACTATAAATATATTTTTGGTGTCTCAATTTACTATGGGACCACTGCCATTGGATCCGGCATGGTCGTAAACCCCTATGGGTAAAATTTCAGCTTAATCGGGCACTCCAGGACAAAGTTATGGGGAAAGACCAAAATAGGAGGAGCGCACACTATTCTCATGCGGCCACCCTGCAAGTAATCACTATTAAAGGGACAGTTACGAATAATGACTTTCAGGGTCCATATCTCACTCGTGTAGAGTCAGATTGCGCTCAAATTTTGTGAGAGTGTCCGTCTCGTCAAGACAAGCGTTTTGATATGTCGCACGCCCCGTGATGACGCCCGAGCGAGAAGAAAAGCTAGAGAGAAGTTTCTGATCCGTGAAGACAGTTGCAGGAAAATCAGCAACATCTCGTCTCATTCGAGTGGCCAAATCACGACACTCGTGACCCTAATCGACATGAAACCAATTTCATCATGTGCGTAAGGTCTAGGGCACTCTTAGTCCGAACCCCGTTCATGATGAACGGTCGGATTCTACACACGAAGACGATGGAGTGACTGTAAACTCCGATGCTAGAATCCCAGATTTCAGCCAAAACTCCAAAGTTGCAAAATCCTCGTTCGGACATGAAATCGAGCTGCGTTTGTTGCCACACAATTATGACGGCATGCCCAGTGTGATCCAACAAGGAAATCACAGAAAACATCAAGGAACGAGAACACTAACGATCTGAAGTTTCAAGATTCATCCAAATTTTAAGTCACATGATCTTGGCCTAAAAAATATGATCCATGGTTCAAAGTTGGTATCAACTTGACCGCCATGCCAAGCCCTATACAAAAACAATCATCTTTCGATTAAATGGGCATCCGAACAACCTCGGTTCATCCATGAAAGATCACGCAAGTTCTAGGGTAGCACAAGGACTGTTTTGAAATTCCATAAACTGTTAGGAAGGGGAAAATCTATCATTTTGCACCCTATTTTCTAATTTCTTTTAATTTAATTAAATCTTAATTTTCAGCAATTAGGTTTACTTTTGATCAATCTACCCATGTTTGAGCACAACTCTATATATATCACGTACTAAAATTGTACTGGAAAGACCTTGAAACCTTTGGCAAAAAGAGAACATGGCTTAGTAAAATTTCCATTTCGTCTTACTGTTGGGTCACGTTGTGAGAGAGAGAAACTTTTGAAACGGTACCCTTAGGCTCAAGGTAAATATTTCTCTCTCATATTACCTTTTCTTTTTTTCTCCTCTTCTCTGTCTCCTTCTCTCTCTTCTTTCGTTTCTTCTTCCTCGTCTGAGCCTCTCTCAGAGGCCATGCACAGCAGTGGCAGTGCTATGCATGCCTCTTTCTTTTCTTTTTCTCTCTTGTGGATTCATTGGTCACACATGGTGATGGCAGCACCATGCGTGAGCTTCTTTCCCCTCTTTTCGTTCGCCTCTATCTCTCAGCAAAGTTTGCAAACAGCGCTGCTCATCGCAATCCACAAATGTTTCCTCGACGTCTCAATGAGGAGCACTCACGGCGAAACCTGTTGCCACTTGCAGGGGTCTTCCCTTGTTGCGTGCCAATGGTAGACGGCGATGCCTATCGCCGTCCACGAAGGGTCACAGCAACACCTATCGTCGCTCTCAAGCTTCCTTCATGCGCTTAGCACCTATCGCCGCCCACGAGGTTCCTCCGTGCTTTTGGTGCCTATCGCCGTCCGTGAGCTTCCTTTGCGTACTCGGTGCCTATCGTCATCCACAAGCTTCCTTTGTGCGCTCGGTGCTTATCGTCGTCTGCAAGCCTCTTGCTTGCATCCCACGCCTATCTCCGTGTGCCTTAAAGGGAACTATCATCATGCACTTCACAAATGGCTATCGCCTCGCGCTTCACAAGAGGCTACTGACGCCCGTGAGGGGCTGTGTTGCCTTCAAGTGTTGCCAAACGGCGATTCCTAGCGCCGCCTGTAGTTCACTGCTCAACGTTTAGCCGTGAGCAATAGTGTGTAGCACCGTCCAAGGGTCGTGATACTGCTACTCCATGGTTGATGTTGGCGATGCTTAACATCGTTGAGATTCCATTTCTTCCCATCTCGTGCTTTCTTTCCATTCATTTCTCTTCTCATTTGACTAAGGGTAAACTCAGTCTAGCACTGCTATAATGGTCTGGCTATCGAGCAGTATTGCCATCATGCTGGTCCTGAGTGCCATGCCCCTCGTGCTGTCACACCAGATTAGGACAGTTTTATCAGTCTCGGTTTCGAGTAATATTGTCGTTGGCTGGTCTAGAGTACCATGCCCATCTTGCTACCACTCCGAGTCGGTCACTGTCCAGCTATCATGCTAGTCTCCCTTTGTCAATTTTTCTTCTCTTTCATATCTTTATTTGAGCCTTCCATTTCATCACGCTCTCATATGAACATACATTGCCCTAAGACAAGGGTGGGCCCCTTTGAACCACTTGTCTTGAAAATTAACCATGTTAGTGTTGTGCAGAAAACAAGGTGATCGTAGGTCAAGGGAGGCGATTCCGTACCAGCTAAAGCACTGAGGGGCTTTCTTCATCTAAGAGGGCGC
>NW_006499644.1:687120-707393 GCF_000471905.2 Amborella trichopoda | reverse complement strand
CCCGAGAGAGCGATCTCAAATCCTAGGTTCCCTAGAAACCCGAGATACGTGTCTCCAAATCATCTAGATTCGGAGGCGAGATCGAGGCACCTAACCACCTCCCACGAGCAGGGGAGCTTGGCTTAAATGAATTCTTGGTGAGGGGTGAGATAATCTGGCTCACCGAGGCTTTGTGTGAATCGCGGTGGCCTATAAGTGTCACCTTTGCTAGTGACCCCGTTCACTTTGTGGTTAGAGAAGACGGCGATGGGAATGTAAGAACAGAAGAAGGGGTGGGCCTCCTCCACTGCATGCATAAAACTATAGCCCAGACGGGGATTTGCCAACCCTAGGCAAAAGAATGGTGAAGACCTCGAGCCCGAAGTGGTCCTTTGCGGGCCTCCAAGTGCAAGGGGAGCACCAGTACCTGAAAGGGTACTCTTCTTAGACTGTGAGGTTGTTAAGTTGATACAGGGACACTTTGAAGCGTGCCTCCCTGCCGGCTGCCATTCAGTGCTCGGCGGGATATTATGACAATTGTTAGAACACGGTCAAGGTGTTGTTGGAAACTTGGAGCCATGTCAGCAATACATGGTTGCTTGGTCATGGGGAAGCAAGGATGTCTCTGCTAGACTTGTACTTCATTGGTGGGCTCCCGCTTATCGATGCTATGTATGACGAGTTTGTGCCCCCAAACTTGGTCATTTTTTGAGGTGAACGGGTCGGGAAAGAAGACCTACCAGCTAGATTGCAAGAGTTGTTTGGGATTTACCAACTGCTCTACTCCGAGACCAAGAAGGGACGCGTCTCCTTCACATAATGGGTGGCATTTTTTTTTGCAGATTGTGCTGATGAGGTTGGTCCAAGCCCGAGAAGGAAGGGAAGGCACTTACGAAGGGAGCCCCTCCGGTATTTGAGCTGCATAGGGAAAGACCACATCTTTCTGATGGCCTACCTGGTGCTCTTCTTGTGCAAGTTCGCTCTCCCCAACAGAGCGGACATTATTCGTCCAGGCACTTTCTATGTATCCTGTGACATGGCACGAGGGAGGGAGTATGCGCTCGCATAGCTGGTCTTGTGCAACATCTACTACGGCTTGGGGGTCGTATCCTAGGGAAAGATTTACCAGGGCGATGAAGGTGGGAACGACATAGTGGACAGTGAAGCCTTCTCAGGGGATTTCAAGACACCTTTCCCCATCCACTATGTGTATTGCTGTTTTGAAGCTTATTTCTCTAACACCTACCTCAGAAATATGGTGTTGAATGAAACAATGTACCCATTTCTCTTGAGGATCACTAGGCAAAAAGCGATCTTCCATACTCTTGGTCACACACATAGCTTATTCTACAATGACCATCTTCATATGAGTAGACTGGCCTTTCCTGTTGGGAACCTCACAGATTGTGATTTTGCCGATGAGCTGGGCAAGAGCCTGGATGGTGCTCCTACCACCCATAAGGAGCTGATTTATATGATGAGTGTGAGAGCTGGTGTGCTACCTTATCGTACCATTCACAGCGCTAAGCTTGAGGGGTATTTCCCTCATCGATTTTTCCGACAGCATGGTCTGGACTAAGGGTGTTCATTTTCGGTGTTCTTTGAGAAGCGGCATAGCAAAGCCGGTAGCAAGAAGAGGGACCATCTGATGACCCATTGTGAGACCTGGCTCCTGAGGCACATTCGCACAGCTTGGGCCACGTGCTTGGAGTTGACCTTCGTGGGGCGGCCTCATCAAATTGCTGCGGACAAGTCTCTGCCACAGTTTCTCAATATGGAGAAGAAGATAAAGAGCATTTTTGACAACCTCTCTGCTATATTTAAAAGGAAGGAGGGTCGGAAGGTTCCAAGGTATGAAGGGCGCCCGGTCAAGGATCTAAGCGAGTTGATAAGGAGCGGCCCTCACAGCAAGCTTGCTGCACGTTATTCTCAAGGGGGTATTTTTGAGGCTGCTGCACCCTCTCGAAAAAATGAGAAGAAGATGAAGTGGGCTGCCGCAACCATTCCTCATGCACCTGCTCATCGGGCTCCAAAGCGTAAGGGTCTCAAGCGTCGAGTGGTTCGAGAACCGGAAGATGGATCTTCGCCGGCTACTTCTTCGGAATCATACGTGTCTCCGGCTATTTCTACATCGCCTTCTGCTCTTGAGGATTCATCTTCCTCCTCTAGCTCTTCAGAGACTCAGGCTGGTGCCTCAGATCCTACTGCACCGATTGCAATTGTTCAGACCAGGAAGTAACGTCCGTAGTTGAAGGGGAGGGCTCAGTCCCGATGGAGATGAATGGGGCTGATGAAGCCGACCTTGATGAGGCGGTTGCTGAAGCTCAGGAGGTTGCTATGCCTACCGAGGAAAGGGAAGCCCCGATGATCATAGAAGAGGCTGGTTCCCTAGGGACTGAAGAGGGGCCACCCGAGCGGTAGAAAGTTGCTACCCCAGGTGATGTAGCTATAGAGGATGCAGAGACAGGAAATCCATAGGGGTCAGACTTTGAGGGCCCAAAGGTGGTACCCTTGGTTGTAGAGGAGGAGAGCCCTATGAGAGAGCCTGTAGTTGAAGTGGCTTCCATGGAGGACAAGAGCAAAGAAGAAGAGGGGGAAGGTGTCGAACCTACCGAGGCGGAGATGGTGGTTTAAGAAGAGGGGGAGAAGGGAGAAGACACCACAGGAGCAGAGGAGACTACTGTGATACACCATGAGATGGTAGCTCCAGGTGGGGAGATCACCCTTGCCCTGGTTGAGGCTGCGGAACCTACAGGGGGCAAAGCTACAGCACTTGAGAGAGTTGAGCCAGAAGAGGCCATGGGGAACGTTTGAGCAAAAGGGTTGTTGCTGAGGTTCCAGGGCAAGCTGAGGTTGTTCCTGAATCTGGAGAGCCTGAGGCCTTGGCTGCAGCTGGGGATTTTCCTGCTGTAGTTATACCTACTGTGCTGCCTAGACCCATCCTTAGTGGAATACTAGGCATTATCATGGAGGTGCTGAAGGTAGTTTTCAAAGTTGAAGGAGCTACCCCTTGCCGAGCTTGGGGAAGTGCTCCCTCAACAGAAGCAGCTTGCCCTAGGAGGCGCACACGAGGCCATCCCTTACTTGGACAACATTGTGAATGAGTTGGAGGGTAAAAGCTCTACGAGAGGATGAGACTGCAACGCGGTTAGGGTGCTCCCTCATGGAGTCCATGGAAGCCTCGCTGGCGCATAGTCGCCAACTGGTGGAGGCTCATCTACAAGAGAGAGAGGCTGCTATCTCTCATAGGTCTGCCGCCCTCATGGAGACTGTCACTGCACACAATATCAAGGTAATGACCCTGAAGGCAAAAAAAGCCAAGTGGGCACAGGAACTTGAAAAGCTGGAGAAGGAGACGACGGCCTGGGAAAGTGAGGATAAGGAGCTTGACCAGAAACTGCTTGACCTCAAATACTCCTTATGAGAAAAGCTGTCCTTGGTGGAGCATGAGGCCGGGTTGGTGGCCAAACTGAGAGGAGACCTCCAGCAGGCGACCACGTCGGTCAAAGAGTGCAAGAGAAAGGTCAATGAGATCATTGATAGCTTTTGTAAGGAAAAGAACACTTGTAATGCCCTCTTGATTTATGAATGAAATAGTTCTTTTCTTTTTCTGTGTGAGGCACATCTTTACTCTTTCTTCTCTTTTTTCATTGCTTCTGCCCTTTCATCGAAAAAGGATAGCCCACTCCTTGCTTCATCTTTTGATAGCTTCTCGCAACTCCAATGACCTTGAACAGGGGAGCAATTGCTTCCTCACCCCTTAGCATTTGATTGGACAGGGGCTCATAATTCATGGTTCTCATGATTTGGTGAGCCTGTTTGCTATAAATACTCCAATCTGAGGGAGCCTTAGCTTCGATTTGAGGTGCATTGCTTTTGAGCTCGTCATAGGTCTTAGTCTCAGGGACAAACTCCTTCAATTGCTTTGAAGCGATGCGCGTAACCTCCAACTGATCCTGAAGGCTGTGAACCTTAGTTCTTAGCTCTGCCATGGGGTCTTGTTCCTGAGAGTCGGAGGGTTGACTCTTGTCCACCTATACTTCTCCGAGAGCCTCTGAGAAGTGTAAGACCTCCTTTTGACTGCTGGTGATCTCCTTGCTTAAGGAGGACAGGATTTGGAGTACCTTTCTTGGTGGTTGGCATGCTAGTTCTACTTCTAGAAGAGCAATGGGGACATGCATGACCTTTTGTTGGTCTGGTGTATAGGTGACCCTTAATGCTAGAAGGTTTACCTCTAGGGCTTCCTCAGTCTCAGGAATTGCTTCTAGCTCGTCATTTTGTTTTAGCTAATTAGAAGTAAAGGGGGAAGCTTCATCTTCGAAAGAGGGCACCATGACCTCAGAGAGGTGGCAAGGTATACTTAGATAGGAGTCAAGGGGAGGATCTTGCCTTGTCTTTCCTCCTCTTTGAGCATGTTCTTTATCATTCACCCAAGGTCTTCAACATCCTCATGAGACGAGGGTTCTGACTATCTCACAGGCTTCCAATCATCATCTTTTTATCTTTCTGGTACTGGAAGGTCTGTGAAATAGCACTTAGCGTCAGCATAGTGAGTCTCGGCTACATGGAACGATCTCTTACCAGCATAGACCGTGTGTTGTCTCTCAGCTCGACTATACTTGAAGCATTGGTGGAGTATGGAAGGGACCACCCCCTGATCATGAAGCCACGGGCGGCCGAGCAAGACATTATAAGATGTATCAGTGTTAATTACGTGAAGCTGGGCATAATCATTCTAGTCACCGATCTTGAGGAGAAGACGAACTGTCTCAGCCGGCTTTTCTCCTTATTGGTTGAACCCTTACACAGTGATGTGGGTAGGAGTGAGGTCGTCAGATCTTAATCTCAGTCTGGTGAGGATCCTGCTTGGGAACAGGTTGACTGCTGACCCTCCATCCAGCATAATCTGGTTGATAGGGCAAGCATGTAATTCACCATTCACGAAGAGTGGGCGATTGTGAAATTTGCCTCCCGACTGTAGGTCATCTTCGGAAAAGGTGATGGCCAAGCACCCACTCAGGATACTTGGGTCCACCTCAATAAGCTCCACTTCAGTCTCGTACACTTCCGGGTTAGAAAGGGCTTGAACCAGGGCCATGTGATAGTCTCTGAATAGCATAAGGGCATCATAGATGCTTTAAAGGGCTGGAAGCTTTTTCAAATGCCCAATTACATCATATTTCACCTTATCCTCATTAACCTTCTGTGTTCCTAATCCAGTCACTGGTTTAGGTGGTAGGGTCAGTTTAGGAGCAGGTTTTAGTTGAGTTTTGGTTTGTGATACTGGTTGACTTTGTTGTTCGGCCGATGCGGTCTAGGCTGATGGTGAGGTAATAGGGATTTGTATTAGGGATGTAGAGGTTTCGGGTTGAGGTTTAGGGAAAAGTGAAGGATCAGGAAACTTGAGGACCTTGAACTTCTAAGGTGTGGGTTGGAGCTTCTTCCCTGATCTTAGGCTCATTTGCCCCATGTTGGATGCTACTTCTAAGATCTACACCATATGGGAGGCCTCCTTGGAACAGGAACTTGAGGATGGCTTGGACTTGGCTTGGGCTGTCAGGTCGTCAGCGACTGACAAGAATCCAGTCGCCTGGGCCAGAATCTTTCTTAGGCGCTTCTGCTGCGATCTGCTGATGTTGGTGCTTTTGAGCTCTTTGTTTAGAGTGTCAAAGTTTGGGCACTACCAAACTGTTCCTGTGAAAGAAATAGAAGAGGAGGGAGGAGAAGAAGAAAAAGTGGAGTTAGAATGTTCTAGGCTGCTTTTTTCATCATTGCCAAAATTGGACACGTGCAGGGGGTGTTTTAGGTCTTACCCCAGCTCTGACCGTTGGGGGGTGCTTTTAGTGTCGTCATTCGTATTGGATGAGTCTCGAGCAGCTAAGGACTCAGGAACGTCCATCTGGTTGAACAAAAGGGTAAGGCGAGTTGCGCATGAGATGAAGTCCCGTAAGGTTGGTAGTGGAGGAAGGGGCCTAAGGAATTCTTCCTTGACTGGTAGCTGATGAATATGATTCCTTCAGCGAGCTGACCTAGGGGCTCGTCTCTTTCTAGATCTCTTGGGTGGTGTTTGGACCATCCTATGGGGCTGATGAGTTGCCCTAGCTTGGTGGACTACCTCACGCTTCAGGGACTTGAGCCTACTTCATCCATGGTAGACTTCCCAGGGCTGAGAAGTCGAGGTCTTGGAAGGGTCCAGTGTAGACTCATAGGGGACCTGTAGTGGGATTTCCTCTTAAATGGGAGTGATGGCTTGGAAGCGTTCAGAGAGAACGGCACAGACAATGTGGCCTTTCTATACCTTCTCGGCAACTATAGCTTCGAAGCCAGAGCATTCCTTCAGCTCATGGCCCCATACCTGATTATATGGGCACCAAATATTTTCTGTACCCTGAGCAAGATTCTTAGATTTTCTAGTGGGCTTGGGAGTGATGATACCCTATTGGAGCATCGCCTCGAAGAGGGCTTGCAGAGGGTCTAGCTCAGCACTTCCTTGGGCTTGTGTCGGGAGATCTTCTTGCACTGGTGGAGCAGGGACTTGAGGGTGTCCTTCTGGGTTACCATGAACTTCTAGTGCTGCATCTTCTTTGCCAAGAGCTCGTGGAAGCCAGTGCATTCGCTCAGGTCATGGCCTTGTCTAACACTCTAGAGTGTGGTGGTTTACTCTCCTTTGCTCAGTGCGATACCTTTCCTGTGTCTCCTGTCCAGCTGGTTCTAGGTGTTGACCTCCGATTTAGGGTCATACAGCTGAACCACTGTGCGAAGCACTTTAACTTCATGTGGTCAGGATGTGCACTATAGTTTTAGGGGCATACAACTGGACCAACCCTACAGTTTAAGGTCATGCAACTGGACCATTGTTATAGTTTAAGGTCATGCAACGGGACCAGCACTATAGTTTAAGGTCATGCAACCAGACCAGTGCTACAGTATAAGGTCATGCAACTGGACCATTGTGCAAAGTGGTTTATCGTCATGTGGCCAGGACGTGCACTATAGTTTAGGGTCATACAGCTGGACTAATGTTACAGTTTAGGTCATGCAACTGGACCATTGTTACAGTTTAAGGTCATGCAACTGGACCAGCACTACAGTTTAGGGTCATGCAACTGGACCAGCGTTACAATTTAAGGTCATGCAACTAGAACAACGTTACAGATTAAGGTCATGCAACTGGACCAGCGTTACAGTTTAAGGTCATGCAACTGGAACAGCGTTACAGTTTAAGGTCATGCAATTGGACCGACGCTATAGTTTAAGGTCGTGCTACTGTGGGTTGCCAAATGTGAGGTGGACTCATTGGGGGATGAACTTGTGGATGAGGGTCTGACTCACTGATGATTATGACCCCAACGGTGATGGAAAGGTGATGAGGGTCGAACCTGCCGGTGTTCACACGATCGAGCCGACTGGGGAAGGCATGCATGCAAATTGTGTGGGTGCAGCGGCAGAAGGTTGTGCACGACAGCAGCATCAGCAGAGATTGTCGAGGCGCATACCGCAGTGGAGTACGCACGGCAGCGAACGTGCTTGGTGGTAAGGGCAAGGCAGCAAGCGGCATGGACGTGCTTGGTGGCAACGTACGGTAAGAGGCGCGCCCAGCAGCAGCTCATTGAAGTCGGAGACGCAAGGCAGAAGCATGTGACGAGCGACATGCTCGGCAGTAAGAGGCGCGCTTGACAGTTAGAGACACGCTCGGTAGTACGAGGTGCATTTGGCAGTATGTCGGGTTCGGGCTCAAGCCTAAACTCGACCCGGTCCAGCCCATCACCGTTTGACTTTTCAGAGGGGCACTCTTTGAAATCCCTTGGTATAAAAGGTGGCTTCAACCTCTTTTACCGTTTTACCTTGATAAAAATGGCTAAGAGTTTTTAGTAGTGAGAGGGAGTTGAGGCAGTGCAAGAAGGTTTAGTGCCGGGGCTTTGGGAATTCCAACAGCCACAGGGGTTTGCTATAGTTTTTCGGTGGGCAGCAGGGACTTTCGGTGATCGTCGGTGGTTTTCCAATCAAGTGGCTCACTGGGGAGCTGAAGGGTCACCGAGTAGCCAAGGGGTCGCGAGGAAATTGAAGGGCTACGCATGCCCATGCAGTGAGTCGTTGCGCATGTAGGCACAGCGCATGGAAAGTAAAGGGTCACCCATCAAGGAGGTGCCACACACGGAATTCGAGGCATGCTACGTGCACACTGGGTGATGTACACATGGCAAGGAGAACACGCATGTCAGCGGGCAAATGCACGTGATAGTGGATGCGCACGGCGGCGAACACACACGGCAGGAATCACACGCAGGTCAGTGAGCACGCATGGCGGTGAACACACACGGCTAGAAGTACCCGTACAGTAGTGAACACGCACGGCGGTGAGAATGTGCATGGCAGTGTTTGCGCATCGTGGTGAGTACAAATGGCGAGTTACGTGCGCAGCGGTGCATGTGCCAGGGGGCAGCATGCATGGCAGCGTGTGTTTTAAGAGGCATGTGCGGCGGCTTGAAGTCTTGCAGAATGTCAAGGTCTCAGGAAGAACCTGCCAAAGGTTGGCATTCTCGTAGGCGTTCGATCGGCCTTGGGAGACCCAATCTGGCTTGCAAAGTCTGTTGGAAGCCAAGTCCTCAAGCACAATTATGAACTCCAGGTTATTTTGTGGAAGGGTACCTACTACAATCAGGGCGTGCTCTCCATCATAGGCTGGTTCCTCTCCATCATAGGCCAATTCCTTGACAGAGGGATCTATTTTGATCATCTGATATACTCGATCTAAAGCCCTTCTCTTTTTCCTCTGATGTGAGAGCGGCAATGGTGATGAACTACTCTCTTTTCCTAAGATGCAAGAGCAATGTTGATGATCAACTGTTTTCTTTTCCTCAGATTCAAGAGCAATGCTGACGACCTTTTTACATTTTAAACTTTTTGAGATTACACACTTGTAACTTGTAACTTCTCTTAATGGAAACTTTGCTTGTTTACGCCGATTGTCTCCTCATTTTTTCATATTCTTGCTTCTACAACCTCTACATCTCTTTCTTTCACCTCTTTTTTTTTTTTTCTTTTTGACTCTTTTACCCATGATGCCCTTTCAGATTTTCACCATGTCCATCTTTTGAAACTTTTACTCACAATAGCGGATGGTGCTATCATGCCCCGTCATTTCTTTTGGACATTTTTGTCCGTGGCGTCCTTTCGGGTTTTTGCCACGCACGTCTTTTTCAAGGAGGCATTTTTTTAAGGTCATGCCTCTTGGACTGTAAAGATGGTGTATTTTATGGTCATACACCAAGACCTGAGGGCATGTTTTAGGGTCTTACCTCTGAGACCATAAGGGCAGTGTGTTTTTATGGTCATACACCAAGACCTGAGGGCATGTTTTAGGGTCTTGCTTCCGAGACCATAAGTCACAAGTAATACTTCTTCAGGTAGCACCCGTTGATAGGAGGCATTGCTTCCTTGCCGTCCGGATTAGCCAGTATATAACCTCCATTCTTTCTTGATCACGAAGGGACCTTCCCACTTTGGTTCAAACTTCCCCTTGCGTCACCCATGCATAACAATTGGTCATCTTACTGCTAGGACTAAATCACCACGAGTGAATGAGCATACTTTGATTGATTTGTCGAAATTCCTCTTCATCCCCCCGCGATGGAGCTCAAGGTTTTGTTGGGCCTCGAAACTCTTCCCATCAAGCGCGTCTCACTCTTGGTAGTGAAGCTTAACCTCTTTGCCTTCAGTCATATTCTGGTATATGGCGATGCCAAATGAAGGAAATTGAATCTCGAGGGGTAGTACCGCCTCACTCCCATAAACCAAAGAATAGGGAGTAGAGTCGGTAGCACTCCGCGTGGTGGTGCGATAAGCCCATAAAGCCTCGGGAAGCTTCTCGTGCCAATTTTTCTTTGTGCTTGATACTGACTTCCTTAGAACGCTACAAAGAGTCTTGTCGAACGCTTCGGCCAAACCATTTGCCCGAGGGTGGTACATAGTGGAATACTTCCTACAACGACCCAGACTTTCCCAGCCTAATAGAGTGCACGACGAAAGAAGGGGAGGAGTGTGCGCACGATAGTAAGAGAGAAGACATGCGTGGCAGTGAGTGTGCGCGGGAGTAGGCGTGCACGGCAGTAAGAGAGAAAAAGAGGAAGAGTGCGTGTGGCAATAACAGAGAGAGAGAGGAAGAGTGCGTGCGATGGAGTGTGCGCAATGAAGAAGAGAGACTGTGTGTGACGGTAAGAGAGAGAAGAAGATAGAACGCGCATGGCAGAGTGTGTACGCAGCTGTGAAGGAAGCAAAGAAAAGAGGGCACACGCGGCAGATTGAGCGTGCAGCAGAGCACCGTCGTGCATGACAGAAGAAGAATTTCACCGTGTGTGGGCACCATGTGATGCATGACAGCCACTTGGATGCCACTTGAGTGCCACTTGGATGCCATGTGAGCCACTTGTATGCCATTCTTTGACATTTTCCACCTGCCCACCGCCTCCCCCATGTTTTCTTATAAGTGTTTCTTTTCACCCCTCTCATAGAATTTTGCCTTCTCTCACAAAAACACTTAGAAACTCAAGATTGGGGAGCTTGGCCTTTGATGGAAGCTTGGTGGGGAACTTGGAGTCTTTTGGGTGCAAGGTAAGTAGATCAAACTCTCATGTGTCCATAATGTGAAATCATGAAGTTAAGCATGAGTTTTATAGAAATTGTGTGAAGGAATTGGGTGCATGTATGATTTGTGTTTTACCTTCCAGAAATTAGGTCTTCTTTGTATGATAAGTTTGGTACTGTTACCACTCCTGTTCATCCTGAAAATTTTTGGAATGGTGTTCTTATGAGTCTAGTTTAAGATAGAAAAGGTTTCATGTTGTAATCTAGAATAGATTAGAAGTTATGAAGTGATCTTTGAAGTATGTCATGGCTGTGCTGTAAAATTTCAAGAAAGTTTGATGTTTTTGTATCACTCTGTTGACCTATCAAATAACATCCAAATGGCACCAAACCACTTGCATTTGAAATATACATTTTTTTACTTTGATTTTGGTGTTGAAGTCCAGTTGCGATTCTTGCTATTTTGGAAGGTAAGCTTCAATTTGTGCATGTATGTCACTGTTAGCAGGATTCAGCAGAATTCAGAACTTGATCTCTGTTGTTATGAGATTTTGACTGGCCAATTGAGGTCCAAATACTTTTAAATTGCCTTTTCTGGAAATATAGGTGTTTCTAATTGAACTTTGATTTTGGAATCATCCCAGAATTCCTCATGAACTGGGAGTTATGCCTCTGTTATGAGGGGCAGGTCGCTGTTAGTAAAATGCAGAAAACTCTAGAATTGTTGTTTATGTTGTACCCAAGTGTTGACTAATCCAACGGTGGTGAATTGAATCCGAACCACTTTTGAATGAGCGATAACTGTGTCTACTTCAATTTTTGTTTTGTGACTAAGTTGAGATTCTTTATAAACTAGAAGCTATGTCTATTTTCTATGAAACTATCACGCGTAAATTAGTGGATGTTATGAAATAGTGAATGCTCATGATTTGAGACATGACACAAATATGATATAAACTAGAAGCTATGTCTATTTTCTATGAAACTATCACGCATAAATTAGTGGATGTTATGAAATAGTGAATGCTCATGATATGAGACATGACACAAATATGATATGAAGTACTATGCAATGGGTCATCCATTGTCATGGTGATGTGGTATGATATGATTGTGATGAGTGCTAGGTGATATGACCCGTGTGGTCAGCTATGTGACATATGAGATGCAATATGTGATGAGTGATTTATTGACGTGCTTTGAGCATATTGCATGACCATGAGATGATAAATGATTTATTGGTGTACTTTAAGCGTATGGCATCGCTGGCTATTGACATGGTGATATCTCTGGTCATATGAGATGTATGATTTCTCAGCATGCTCGTGTGCATCGCATTTCCTAGGATATGTGACTTCTCGTCGTGCTTTGAGCGTATTGCATTGCCTGAGATGTGTGACTAAGTGGTATGCTTTGAGCGCATTGCATTGCCATGATTGACACCAGTGAGGCGTGCCCGAGGTGATATGTGACTTCCCATTATGATTTGTGCATGATGTATTGCCTGAGATATGTAACTGGCTTGAGATAGGTGGTTGACCTAAGTTATGTGATCGGCCTGAGGTTTGTGATTGGTCTGTTGATTTTGCTATGCTCTATTGATGGCTTTTAATCTGTTAGATTATGTTGACCTATTGAGATTTGGATAGAATGCTAGTGCATATGATATCTGATATCCGAATTGTGCTTGCTCCACCATGAAAAGAATCATTCTATAATTGTGGTATGATTGCGATACATGACTCATGTTTTATGAGAATGGCATAGAACCTTGAACATTGCTGTGAGATATTATTCATAGGCAGGGAAGCATGATATTATGATTTACTTACTGGGCTTTTTAGCTCATCCCTTTGCTTCCTTCCTTGTAGATTGACTGCTGCTAGTTAAGGACAAATAGGCAGTGATCGTGAGTGGCAAATTGAAGGCCCATGCCTGACGAGAAGACCTCTTTGTTTTGTAGGTTTTAGATGGTTGTCAGTCGTACTATTGTTGTTTGTGAAGCTTTGTATTTTGTTATTAGGCCCTTAGTTCCGTGGATGAATTGTAATATTATGGGTATTGTATATGACTTTTGGAGAATGCATATGGATATGAATGGTTTTTATTTATCCAGCTTTTGTTATGTTTATGGTGGGTGTTTTTATCTTTTTTTTGTGGTTTGCTCTGATTTCTTTCTTTTGAAATGTGTTGAGCATGCTCCCACTTGAGTGGCGTTCGTGACCTCTATGATCGCGATCCCGTACCTTGTCACCCTCGGACAAGCCGTTAAGGGGTCAGGTGGCAGGATTGTGACAATTATGGTATCAGGGCAGCCATGATAAGATTCTTGGTCTAGAGAGTCGTAGAAGCGTCCTAGAGTAAATTTGAATCAGCTAGTGACTGGGTGCTCCTGTTTTAGGTCAAAGATGCCAAGGACTCATGCTAATAATGCGAGCTCCAGCAATAAGAATACCGAGGCCCTTGGTGAATTCTTCAAGGCCTTGGGGGCCATGATTCAAATAATGAAGGACAGAATGCCAGACCCCGTTGCCTTTGGCCCAGGACATCATGATAGTTGCCTTATAGGGAAGTTTAACAAGTTAGGGCGACCAACCTTTATGGGACATGGCAGAGTGGAGGAAGCCAAGAGGTGGTTGATGCAAGTTGAGAAAATCTTCAGGGTCTTGCAATGCACAGATGAGCAGAAGTTGAGACTGGGTACGTTCATGCTAGAAGGGGATGCCGAGCATTGGTTGCATTCAGTCCAACAAGCCTGGGAAGAAATGGGGACAATACTTAAATGGGAATAATTTCTAGGGGCCTTGAAAAAAAATTACTTTCCTGACTCGGTGAAAGAGAGAAAGGAAGTAGAGTTCATAGAATTGTAGCAAAGGAAGTTGACTGTGGAACGTTACGTGGCTAAGTTCTTAGAGTTATCTCGATATGCGTGCACATTATCAATACAGAGGCCTGTAAAGCAAGTAAGTTTGAGAGGGGCCATAGACCAGATATTCAAGGAAGGGTAATGGCGACCAATCTTAAGACTTTCTCCCCATTGGTAGATTTGGCCAGAAAGATAGAGACAGATTGCAATGATATAAGGATTGAGCTTTTCCCGACCAGGAAGACGCGTGTGGCAAGAAAAGTCAGATGGAGAAGGAGCATGGGTGGCTATGAGATGGTGTTACCACCGCGAGTGTTACTGCCACGGGTGTTACGTTGCGAGTCTTACCGCCGCGAGTGTTAGAAATAGAGTGAGAATAGACCGTCGGGACTGCTGGAGTAAGGTAGCCTACGAGGGACTTCCTTTTTTTTTCCCTCTTCTTTTTTTTGTCTTTCCCTTTTAAACACATGGCTGCGCTCCTTGTGCCACTTGGAGGTGGCTTGCTGCCACCTCACCCCCCTCCTTGTGCCACTTGGAGGTGGCTTGTTGCCAACTCACCTCCCCTTTCTCCTTACCCATATTTCAACCCGACTCTCTTTCTCTCTCTCTCGTAGATCCTTTGAAGCCTTTGCCAGGAATTGGAAAAGAGGACTGTAAGAAGGAGTTCTGTTGGAAGAAAGCACTGTTGAACCAGGTAAGTAGGTCTAATCACCATTGCTTCCATAATTTGTTGAACTATGAAACTAAAAAGGAATGATAAGAATGAAATGAAAGTGGGAAGTGACTATATATACATTGTTTTCACAGTTTTGATGTATCATTTCATGATGAACCTTAGTATTAAACATGAACCAATTGCTCACAAAAAATTGTAGAAAAGTGTTTATATGTGTCTAAATCAAGATAGAACAAATTTTGTGACATTGTCTACTGTGAATTGAAAGCTATGAAGTATGTTTATGCAGCATGTCTTGTGCCACTGTGAAATTTCTAGAAACATTTATATTTTTACCCAGCATTTGAGCAGTCAAATGAGGTCCAAATGACCTCAAATTACTGCCATTAGAAATATTCATGAGTCTACTACAATCTTCATGTTTAAATCGTGTTAAGATTCCTAATTAATGAAATGTTATGTCCTAATATGTATAGACATGTCACTGTTAACAGACTGCACTGAGTTTCATCACTATCACTATTGTTGCCATGGATTTTTACTAACCAAATAAGATCTAATTTTTCTCAAACACCACTGATATTAGAAATATCTCTGAGTGGGCTTAAAGTTTTATGTAGAAATCATTTCGAAATTTCTCCTAGATTGAAAGTTATGAAATTATTTGTAAAGGCATGTCCTTGTGGAAAGATTTTACTAAAATTCAGAACCATCACTTTGGTTGTCACGGACTTTTGAATGACCAAATGGAGCCCAAATACTTTCAAACTTCCATTTATGGGAAGATACGTATTTTCACTCGATATTTGGTTCTGGTATAACTTTAAAAGGCCTTATGAGTTGAAGTTATGATTGTGCTAAATAGGACATGTCACTGTCTCAACTGCACGACAAATTTCAGATGGACTGTCTCCATTCTAATGAGTTTGAAGGGCCAAAAGAGGTCCAAACTCTTTCCAACTACCTCCATTTGATATATATGTGTGTCTAGTGTAAAATGGAATCACCCCCGAATTCCCAATGGATCAAAAGTTACTACCCCATTTATGATCAGACGTTATTGTCTGAAATTACAGGAAATGTGAATTCTGATACTGAAATGTGGTATTGTGATACTGAAAATGCGATACTGTGATATTGTTACGGTTACTGTCATATTGTGATACTCTTACTGTCATATTGTGATACTGTAATACTGATATTGTGATACTGACCATTACGCAATGGGACACCCATTGGTAGTGGGGACTGTTATACTGTGACACACTGTGAGACTGCTATACTGTGACATGTTACAAGACTGACCACTATGCAATGGGACATCTATTGGTAGTGACACTGTTATACTAAGAAATACTGTGATACTGATATATTGCGACTTACTGTGATACTCATATACTCATATCTCACCCATCCCCACTCGGATCACGCTCAAATTTGGTGAGTATGTTCGTATCATCAAGACGACCGTTTCGATATGTGGCATGCCCTATGACGACACCCGAGCGCGGAGAAAAGCTAGAGAGAAGTTGTCGATCCGTGAAAAACGTGCAGGAGAATCAGCAGCATCGTGCCTCATTCAAGCGGCCAAATCACGTAGCTTGCAAAACCAATTCCATCATGAGCGTACGGTCTTGGGCTATCTTTGACCCGAACTTCGTACATGATGAACGAATGGATTCTGCACACGAAGCCAACGAAGTGACTACAAATTTCGTCGTCGGAATCCCAAATTTCGGCAAAAATTCCAAAGTTGCAAACTCTTCGTTCGGGCAAGGAATCGAGCAGCGTTTGTTGCCCCACGATCGCGACTGCATGCTCAATGTGATCCATCGAAGAAATCACAGAAAAAATCAAGGAACGAGCACACAATCGATCCAAAGGTTCAAGATTCAGTCAAATTTCAAGTCACATGATCGTGCCTTAAAAACACAATCCATGACTCGAAGTTGGTATCAAATCGATCACCATGCTGAGCCCTACAAGGAAACAATCATCTCTCGATCAACCGGACATCGAAACGACCTCGGATCGTCCACAAAAAATCATGCAAGTTCTAAGGCAGCACAAGGACTGTTTTGAAATTCCACAAATTGTTAGGAAGGGGCAAATCTATATTTTTCACCCTATTTTCTAATTTATTTTAATTCAATTAAATCTTAATTTTCAGCAATTAAGTTTAATTTTGATCAATCCACTCATGTTTAGGCACAATTCTATATATACTACGTACTTTTATTGTACACAGACCCTTCACTGGCTTAATAAAATTTTAATTTTACCTATTGTTTGGTCATGTCTTGAGAGAGAGAGGAAGGAGAGAGAAATTTTTGGGTCGATACCCTTGGGGTTACTCTCTCTTCTATTTCTCTCTTTCTCTCTCTTATCTTTCCATCTCCTCTTCCATAGAAGGCAGAAGCCAATCGCCGTCTATATCACTCTTTCTTCCTTTCTTATTCTCTCCTCTGTGGTCCCTCATGGCCACCCTTCCCCTCTATCTCCCAGCAGTCCCTTAGGCTCACCTATCTTCTTCTCCTTTTTGTTGTGTTGCCAGCACGACCACTTCTTCCATGTGGACCCTCAGGTCTATCTCCTCTTTCTTCTTCTAATGGTCCATCATGTTCATCCCTCTCCTCTTATTTTTCTACTCCTTCACAACGCCCTTTCTTTGGTGCACCCTCGTGGTGACTTTCTTCCTCTCATGTCCCATGGTCTCGTGAGACTAGCAGGCCCCAAATCCTTTTGCCTCTATCACCATGCGCCTCTTTTCCTAACCCTATCGCCCATGCGCTGCTTTTCTAACTCTATCGCCATGCGCCCTTTCGTAACCTAATGCAGATTGAGAAAATAAAACCAGAAAAAAATAAAAATAAAAGATAAAAGGTTGAGAGAATATACCCCATCTTAACGTCTACAAGGGCATTCACCCCAAAGTTGAGAGAATATATCCTCCCTCAAGGTCTGCAAAGGAATCCACTCCAAAAATATCTTCACAAGACCAAATTTTATTCAACTCATCCACCTTTTTTACAATGAAGGAAACCTCCCTTTAAATAGACTAAAAAGTAAGATAAACATTAACAATAAAAACTCTCTCTACGCTTTTCTTATTTTATCTCTTCTTCCCTATTTCTCTCTCTTCCCTTAACCTCACGTACCATCCCCTTTTATCCAAAGCCTAAAAACTATTTTTTATTTAAGGTTATCCTTTTACAAGCCAAAACCAGCTCCCCTAATTTAATCTTATCTATTTCTACTCTTAAACTAACCCAATCCAATTGATCAATATGCACAAGATAAATTAGATAAATTCATGCTCACCTAATTATCCATACGCACCCTATTCCTGAAGAGATAAATAAAAGAATAATTAAAATTTTAAATAACCCTAATATTATTTGCATCATTCTCCCCGAGTTGGGAGAAGCTTGACCTCGAGCTCAAAAGTCGATGATGAAGTCCCACCATGACCTCAAAAAGACTGATGCTTGCAATTGTGTTCCAAGAGTAATTGTTGAATATGAGCTTGGGCTGATTATTCCTAACTCGAAATGGGTCTAGCTCCAAAAAGACACCAAATTCAACCAATGAACACGCTTTACCATGAAATTTTGGGAGATAATTTTAATGTCAAAATCTCGTGATCGTTCTATACGATGTGGTGGATCTAGTTTCTTTATAGAACACGACGGATCTAGCTTGTTAATTTCTTCTTCATGAGAAAGATTGTTCTCCAACCATTGCATCTCTTGTTTCTTCTCGCGTAATTTAGTTCCAACATCCTCTAAGATGTTAGAAAACTTTTCTATAGCTCGTCCCCAACGATCTCAAGCTTGTTCCCAACGATCATCCATAGCAAATCTAACTTGCTTTGATCTACCTTGGTCTTTGTAGATCTAACTTCTCTGGATCTAACTTGCTCTCTGGATCTGACTAACTCTAATCTAACTTACTCTGATATCAATTAATGCAGATTGAGAAAATAAAATCAGAAAAAAAAAAGGAAAAAATAAAAAGATAAAAGGTTGAGATAATATACCCCCTCTCAAAGTCTGTAAGAGAATTCACTCCAAAGTTGACAGAATATACTCTCTCTCAAAGTCTGCAAGGAATCCATCCCAAAAATCTCTTCACGAGATCAAATTTTATTCAACTCATTCACTTTTTTTATAATGAAGGAAACCACCCTTTAAATAGACTAAAAGTAAGATAAACATTATCAATAAAAACTCTCTTTACACTTTTCTTATTTCATCTCTTCTTCCATAATTTCTCTCTTCCCTTAACCTCACGTACCATCCCCTTTTATCCAAAATCTGAAAACTATTTACCGTTATCTTTTTACATTCCTAAACTAGCTTTTTTAATTTAACCTTATCTATTTATATCCCTAAACTCTAATCCAATTGATCAATATGCACAAGATAAATTTGATAAATTCATGCCCACCTACTTATCCCTGTGCACCCTTTTCTTGTAGAGAAAAATAAAAGAATAATTAAAAATTAAAATAATTTTAATATTATTTATATTATAACTTGAAAAGATAAATAAAAAAATAATTAAAAATTAAAATAATCTTAATATGATTTACATAATAACCCTTCCGCCACGTACTTTTACTCTTCCCAACTCCACTGCCGTTTCCTTGCTCCCATCTCCTTTTCTCTCTCAACCCACTATTGTGCACCAACAGCCCCATCTTTCCCTACCATTCACCTGCCACGCTTCAGCTCACGCGGCAGTTTCTTACTCCTCCATTCCATCCACTCCAATTGCAGCCGCCATCTCCGTCCTTTTTTCTTCGATCACCACTCATCAGCCATCATCTCTCTCAAACCACTATTGTGCACCAACAGCCCCATCTTTCCCCACCATTCACCTTCACCCCTGCCACGCTTCACATCACGCAGCAGTTTCTTACTCCTCCCTTCCATCCACTCCAATTGCAGCCGCCATCTCGGTCCTTATCTTCTTCGATCACCACTCATCAGCCATCATCTTGCGGCCTCGCCTTGGCCACCAACCATCAGCAGCCAAAGCTCCGCCACTCTCCGGTGCTCTTCTTCCCCTGTTACCCCCTATTGTCCCCCTTTCTTCTCAGCTATCCTGTTCTCTCCCTGTACATCTTCTTCTTCACCTCTCAGCCACCTCCAGCTGCAACCTTCGTCTCTTTCGCGTTCATCAGTGGCCTCTCTTCCTCGCCACTATTTCTTTTTCACTCCCTCGCTCAGCTACTATTAGCTGAAAACTATCGCCATCACTACTTCCACAGTTGCCTCATCCTCACCATTAGCGCCTGTCACCCACTGTTGCACAAACATCCTCTTCTCACGCTTTCTTTCCTTCCATCAGTTGGTAATTCAAGCCACAACCTCCACCCCCTGCAGCCTCCTTCTCATCTTTTGCTGCTCCTCTCTCCCCCAACCCAAGCTCTCCCATCTTCTTCTCCAACTCCACTCGCCTGCAACCAGGCTGGGAAGTATCTCCGTCCCTGTCCTTCGCCCTTCTTCTCACGTCTCTCTTCATCTCCACCACTCTCGAGCTCCCTCTTCTCTCCCACAACCAGTCGCGTCTACCTCTCCCACATCATCAGTCACAACCTCACTGCTGCGAGCCATCTTCGCCACCTTCCTGTCCCACTTCTCTCCAAGCTCTCCAACTTTCCCGCAGATCTCTCCGCCCTTCGCCAGCCTTTCGCGATTGTCTTCCTGTTCTCCCTCTCACAAACAAAAAAAAACCCAATCGTAAGCTTCTCACGTTTCTTTCTCTCTCTAAACGTTCGAGCAAAATCTACCCTTTCTTTTCGCCCCCTTCTTTTCGTTTGAAGCAATGGTTTAAAAACCGGATCGGTGACCCGGATCGGGCTTTCCAAAAATCGATCCGGATCGGCGATTTCGATCGGCGAATCGGCGATTCGGATCGGAATCGAGTGAATCGGTCAGAATAAAGCTTCAAAAAAATCCGAAAAAATTATTAAAATTCATTATAAATATTGTTTTTTAGGAATTCAATAAAAAATGAGGGTACTCCATTAAGAATTTTCATGTTTTTTAATGAATATGCGAATATTGATATGTTCTTCCCTTGCATGAACCGCCATTCAACATTGAATTTACATCACACAAAAGGATAAACATAGAATTATGATGGAATAAGTATATCAAC
>NW_006499644.1:667223-682490 GCF_000471905.2 Amborella trichopoda | reverse complement strand
GAAAAAAAAAAAAAAAATAGTTCTTCACAGAGTCGTTTTACATAAGCGATTTTAACTCAAAAATTCACCTCTAAGTGAATAAATTACATCCAATTGAGTATATTTTCTGATAAACAACAATATAAGGAATCAAAAACCTAAATTTTTAACACATTATTTCTAATATATCATGAAAACAAAATCAAAAGGCGAAAAAAAAAAAAAACAGCGGAATTTGGTTCCGCAAATATCTCACTGTTCATATCAAATTTCTTGCTGTAATTGACCAGATTACGTAAAATTGAAAATTTTAAATCATACTAGACACAATAAAGATTAAAAACCCTAATTATTGAACTCATTTTGTTCAAAATATGGCGTGAAATAAATCAAATGGCGGAAAAAAGAAAAAAACCCAAAGTTCTTACTTGTTTTTGTGAACCGAAGCCTTCAATCTCCAAAAAACTCTGTTTTTCTCAACGATTATCACAAATTAGTAACAAAAGGTTTTGATTCACAGCTTTAAGATCAAAATGCCTACAAATTTTGAAAGATTCATGCGCTATTTGGCATGAAATTTCAGAAAAGGCGGAAACCCTAAACCCTGATTTTTTCGTGATCCAAAAACAATCAATTTTTCTACCATTTAATCCTTGAAAAAGCTGAATAAAGCTGTTTACAGCCTGCAAATCAGATCACATGCCAAAAAAAACTCAAAAAATGATCAAAAAATGACAAATGTGCAACCCGTGTTCTTCACGGACTCGCCGATTCCGCACAGTGAATCGGCGAGTCACTGTGCGGAATCGTCCGGTTCTCTCTAGAACCGGACGATTCTTGATTTTTAAACCAGTCATAGGCCAAGGGGCTTTCCAACGTGATCTAATAGGGCGTCCACGCGAGGCAGCCCGAGTGTGTCACGGACCCATGCGAGGTAAGTCCCGTCTCGCGACCCTAATTCCTCTCTCACTAGTTGGACACCTGCCCTCATTCTGTGAGCGAAGTTTCTGAGAGAGTGATCTCAAGTCTCGGGTTTTTCCAACCCGAGATACGTGTCACCTGATCACTTAGATTCTGAAAGGCGAGATCGAGGCACCTAACCAGCTTGGCGACTCTACTGGGGACACGCTACCCCATTGTTGGGTCGTTCTTGTTTGACCTTCCGTTCTTTTTATTCCTGCTCACTATAAACACAATTGTCTTTGGGGTTGCTTAACCCCTTCATCCGAGTCGGGGGTTTCGTAATCCCCGCACTCGTGAATCTTCATCAGGAACAGGTTCCGCGAACCTCGTGCCCGACCTTTCTCCTAAACATCGACCTTGTGTCGCGTTCCCAGGTCATCACCTTGATAAAGGCGAGGATGAAGCAACAAGTCCCTCACTTCCTACCTCCTTGCAATGGTGGACCTTCTGCCAACGCACATTGCATTGGTGGCGCACTTGCCACCACACTCAGCACGCACCTTGCTACCAATAATGCACTTGCTAGTCCCACTGCTCGGGGCTGCCCCTCCCTCTCCCGTGACTGACAATTTATCTGTCGTTGCTCCTGCAGGTTGTCGTGAGGTTACCCCCCATTCTCTATCACTTCGAGCCCCAGTAACAAGAGGTTCGACACCAGGAGGAGGTGGCTCTGAAGCCACCACCTCACACGCATCCACCAAAGCTAGTGGATCATCCATTCTAGCTACACCTCGGGGCAACCCTCAGGTTACCCCGATACATGGTCAGGGTTCGGGTCTTCTTGGACCTAGCCCTGCACCCCTTTCACATGCATACTACATTACTCGGGGCAATCCTCAGGTTACCTAGGGATACTGTCAGGGTTCGAGTCTTCTTTGACTTGGCCCTGCACATCCTCGGGGCAACCTTCAGGTTACCTCGGGACACCATCAGTCGGCTCTTCTTCGGACCGGCCCTGCACACCCCTCGTCTGCCAGAGCACACGAGGGGGAACCTCCTAGTACCCCCTCCCAGCAACAGCACAATGCTTGCTCGCTCTATGAGGGATGGTCACACGACCATTCCATCACACACACATGCTCACGACACCGAGCCTTTTAAGGCCCGACACGCTACTCGAGCCCGGGTTGACCACCAGGTCACCCGAAGTCCTTCTGCAGAGGGCGTACACACGTTAATCCCCCCACCCGCTTGGAGCACATCTTCGCATTGTTCATGTACGCATGGATCTAGCATTCCACTTGGTTCCAAGGGTAATCGCGTCAATGGGTTTGAAGAATAGTTTGCCTTTGCTCAAAGGCAGTACTACTTGGCCATGAAGAAGGGAAATCATGGTCAAGGCCGGAAATGGGGCTAGGATACCAAGACATTGAAAGCCCAGCTCTGAGGCAAAGGAGAAAAAGTGATTGAAGAATTCCCTCTCAAAGATGCAAGCCCTTGTCCCTCTCATTCCCCTTGATGCAGATGATGTTGGAAAAGCATGGCATGAGATGAACACTAAAAGGATTGATCGGAGCATGATGAGGCCGGTTATTTATGAAGATCCAAGCTTGACTCTGAGCAAAGGCGAGCCTCCAGATGGGGCAAAGAGTCAGTCTGACCCCAGTGACCCCGAGCCAGTTGAGAAATCACTTGATCAAACTCCCGAGCTCCTCTCAAGTCGGGGCACCGAGATCAAAGCCTTCTTCGAGCAAATTGAACTTGGGGCAGCTCATAGACTCGAATCAGTTTCCCCTAGACTCCTGATAAACCGGAAGGCACCGCTGCGGGGTAGTCCCGGTAACTCAAGTGAGACAGAAGCCGAACTCATCGAGGGCGTTGCCCATGATCCCTTGGTGATGAAAAATTCAAACTATGAAGGGACTGGTCTTCTTCCCATGATGCAAGAAAATTGTCCATCAGCTCCTCCCGAAGTCTACCTCAACATCTCAGCTCCCCGAGATGAAACTAAAAAGAGAACCGATACTCTTGAGCTGCTTCAAAGGGCTAGAAAACTCATTGTTGAGATCGATCTCATAAACAAGAATGGGACTTTTCCGTCGTTCACCCTCTCCCGGCCTTCATCGGGATTCACCCTAAAATCTCGGAGAAGTGAGGGACTCCCGTCCCCTTTAGATGGTTCTAATGAGGTGGCCTCCCTCACCCTATCTCATCCAAATACTCTTACCTTTGATGAGAGTTCGTCACTCTCATTCTAGGAAAGCCACTCCTCAGTACTTGATGGGATGAGTTGCAGCTCCCATGCTGGCAGCCCCACTGATATGGCTCCTCCATGCCCTGAAGGCACCATGATTCACCACAAAGCCAGCCGCATGCTTCCCCCATTTCATGCGTGTTGCATGTGCGCTCTTGACGATGATAGTAAGGCCTCATCCTTCACATTCCCGTTAGGTGATGAAGAGCTCAATTCTGATGGGGCGACATGCCTCATCCTCATCCACCCAATGACTCCTACCTCTGACGAGAACTCGTCATTCTCATTAGAAGAAAAGCATTCTCTAATAGAGGATGAGATGGTCAGCATTCCCTTCGCTGTCCACCCTAATGAAATAGCGCCTCCAGCTCCTGAAGACTCCATGATTCTTTATGAGGCTGACCACATATGGGCTCCATGTCTTGAAAGTGTCCTTGCTCCTTATGAGGACAATCACATGTTCTTTCGATATCTTAAAAAATGCTCCCTCAATGATGATGATGTGACCTCATCGTCTTTTGATAGTTTCACATTCTCATTACATGATGAGGATACCCAAGCCTTGGAAAATGAAGTAGGTCTGAGGGAAGGCCCAATGACCCTCGCCAATGATGTTGTTGAAGTAGCAGCAGTCGAATCCAATATTGTAAGCTTTGAGGCATGTAACGGGCACATAGAAGAATAGTCATCAAGTATGACAACTGTTGAAGCTATAGTAATCGACGAAGTACTAAAGTCCTATGGAGACGCATTTGCACAACTTAAGGCAACATTAAGGTGATTACAAGCTAAGATGAGGTCAAAAGATGAAACAATAGAAACTTTGGGCCAAGAGGTATTGGTGTCTTGTACCCCCTTGAGGCACTAAGCCCTCTTTACCGTCTCTCAATTACCTTGCTTGGTCATCGAAACGACACCATCAAAGGAAGAGCCACTCCCACCCTCGCCTCCCTCATTACCGTTCTCTTCCCCACCGACTCAGGTTGGGAACGAATAATTAGTGAAGGGCATGGTAGCCGAAGCATTGAAAAAGTACTGTATCCCAGTGATGGAAGAGTTGAATCGCTATCAAAAGCCTTACCCAGCATATGTTGACCAAACTCCATTTCCACCAGGCTATCAAAGACTCGACTTCCCCAAATTTGATAGTACTGGCTCATCGTGGCAATATATAGCCCATTGCATTGCAGCCTATGACAATACAATGAACAATGAGCACCTGCTGCTTCCGCAATTTGTGGGAACCCTTATAGGAGCAGCATTCAAATGGTACTCTCGGTTACTATCAGGGTCAATCTCATCATGGGCACAAATGGAGGAAGAGTTCCTTAAGCGCTTCTGGGACAAAGAAAAGAAAGTGCAACTCATTGAGGTAAAACAAAAGCCACACGAGTCAGCGATCTAGTACATCGAAAGGTGGTGCAATCTGGCCATCAATCTGACCACACCGATAGGTGAGCCACAAGAGATAAAATATTGCATAGACGGGATGCACCTAGAATTGGCTCGTTATGTCACTTCATCATGGCCCAATACATTCACCAAGATGGTTAACGAGGCGGTTCAAATTGAAGGCTTACTCAAACACCATGGTCTAGATGCACGACCCTAAACTGCATGGTCCAAACTATACAACCTTAAATTGTAGCGGAGGTCTAGTTGCATGACCTTAAATTGCACGGTCTAAGCTATACGATCCTAAACTATAGCACACGTCCTAGTTGCATGACGTTAAACTGCACAACATATGGTCTCGGAGGCAAGACCTTAAACATGCCCTCAAGTCTCGGCGCATGACCTTAAAACATGCCAAATTGATGGTCATGGTGGCATGACCTTAAACACGCTTCCACAAAAAGAAAGAGAGGAAGAAGATGGGCACGACGAAAACCCGCAAGGGTGTCATGGATAAAAATGTCAAAAAAATTGAATGGCAGACATGGTGTACACCCCCAAAGGCCACCATGGGCAAAATATGTCAAAAAGGAAAAAGAGGGGCCTAGGGAAAACCCACAAGGGAACTATGGGCAAGATTGTCAAAAAAAAGGGGGTGCGGTGAAAACCCCTCGGGGCACACACTCTCAAATGACGGGAGTGTGCTCCTCCCCTACGGGTCATCACGAGTAAAAATGTCAAACGTCCCTGTAGCAAGACGTTGAAATGCATGACATATAGTCCATTTGCACGACTATAAACTGCTTCCTGTTCCTACACGTCTCCATAGGTTACTGCGTGACACCCTCCTACACATTCTCTACTACATCCTTCTTCACAAGCCCCCCGTGAAAGGACACCACCCCTCCGACGTGTCCTCCCTAATCAAGGTGTACCTCGGTTGTGATTGTGAGGCTTCAAAGCAAAGCATGCACTTCAAAGCATGCGCCTGCCTCCAAAGCCATTTCACAAAGAGGTGTACCACAGTTTTGACAGTGAGGTTTCGAAGCAAAGCTTGCACTTCAAAGCATGCGCTCACCTCTACAATGCCATACCACAAAGAGGTGTACCACAGCTCCGAATGTGAGGTTTTGAAGCATAGTATGCAACCGTCCAAGCATGCGCCTACCTCTACAAAGCAATATATCAAAGAGGTATACCAAAGTTCCAACTGTGAGGCTACGAAGAATAGCATGCGACAGTCAAAGCATGCGCCTGCCTCTATAAAGCTATATATCAAAGAGGTGTACTATAGTTCCGACTATAAGGCTTTAAAGCAGAGCATGTAACCATCAAGGCATGCAACCACCTCTACAATGTCATATCACGAAGAGGTGTACCACAGTTTCGACTATGAGGCTTCAAAGCAAAGCATGTAAGGCATACGCCCGCCTCTACAAAGCAATATCTCAAAGAGGCGTATCGCAGTCTCAACCATATATCCCTACACCTAATAAGGCGCTTTTGCCACCCATTGTACCCATTCCACACATCATCATTGCCTCAAGACTCTTCTGGCCTCCATATTTCTAGTTGAGCCACATCGCTCATAGCCCCTTTAAGCCTCCATCATGCACCTTTAACTACCCATGACCCCACTTCTTGTTATGCGTGCCATTTTTCCAGACATTGTTACTGTCGGGCGTGTTCTACCACTATCCCTAGTGGGGTTACACCTGTGCTCCGACCTGTCATTCCCGTGGAATCATATTTACCCCATTAACTCCCAGTGGGTCCGCTACTCACCGAACCACTTACATGGCGACCAACCTAAAATGGTCTAGGTGCACGACCCTAAACTGCATGGTCCAAACTATATGATGTTAAACTGTAGCGGAGGTCTAGTTGCGTGACTTTAAACTGCATGGTCCTTGTTGCATGACTCTAAAACAACACGACTGTGGTCCAAATGCCCGACCCTAAACTGTATGGTCCAAACTATACGACCTTAAACTGTAACGAAGGTCTAGTTGCATGACCTTAAACTGCACAGCCACGGTCCGTGCTGCATGACCTCAAACTGCATAACCATGGTCCGTGCTACAAGACCTTAAACTGCACAGCCGTAGTCCGTGCTTCATGACTTTAAACTGCATAGCCGTGTTCTATGCTGCATGACCTTAAACTGCATATCCATGATCCGTGCTACATGACTTCAAACTGCACAGCCGTAGTCTGTGCTACATGACCCTAAATTGTACAGCCGTGATCCGTGCTGCATGACCTTAAACTGCACAGTCGTGGTCCAGGTGCACGACCCTAAACCACATGGTCCAAACTATATAACCTTAAACTGTAGCGAAGGTTTAGTTGCACGACCTTAAACTGCATGGTCCTAGTTGCATGACTTTAAACTGCATAACCGCCGTCCAAGCTATATGACCTTAAACCATAGTGCACGTCGTGGGAGCATGACGTTAAACTGCTTCGCACAGGTCCTGGAGGCACGACCTTAAACTTGCCCCCACATACGCGCACACCACCTTTACGTGTGCATGCACCACTTTCATTACCTCCCCAATGAACCCATTCACTTCACTACCATTATTCATCATTCCCCAGTGAGTCTTACCCATGCTCACCAAAGGACGAGCTATTTCGCCACCCATACTCGCTGTCAGCTAATGGGTCACCACTTTTCACCTACCATTCATACATCATCCACCTCTCATAGGTAGCCTCGCGCCATCTCCCCAAAGTGAGCCGAAACCATCGCCACACTCACTCCATGGCCTCTATAGACTGTCATTCATCACCACTATGGCCCAGCTGTATGGCCCTAAACTATAGTGCACGTCCTAGCGCATGATGTTAAAAGGCTTCGCACAGGTCTCGAAGACACGACCCTAAACATGCCTTCACAAAAAAAATAGGCATGGTGTACACTTGGACAAGGGAACACCATGAGTAAAAATGACGGACGGGCATGATCACAAAATCATGAGTAAGAGAGTTCTATGAAAACAAAAACCCAAAAAAGGTGAAAACCCCAAAAGGGCATCGTGAGTAAAAATAGATGAAAAGGGTGGACAAGGCATCTAGGTCATGGGTAAAAGAGCCAAAAAATAAAACAAGTTGGTGAAAACCGTTTCTACAGTACCACATCTCTTGTTCAAGCGAAAACCCGCAAAGGGTGCTTGGATCGACAAAGCAGGTTGACGCACTACCACAGCCTCAGGCGACACCCAATTGAAAAACATACATGATTCTATGAGGTCTACCTAAAATCCTTAGCCACCAGCATTCAATAACAAAACAAAATGGCTCACTTGGGAGTGAGAGCCACATAAGATCTCCCACGTTTCACCTCCACAAACAACAAGAGTCCTTGAGGGTGAGGGCGACGATCGAAAGATCCCTCCAATATGTTAAAAGACCATCACGACAGCAAGAAACTGACGAAGCCAGGGCCTAACCTGTCAAAGACTTCAGGGTTATTCCTCGCCATGAGATCGCCTCGCCTAAAATCTTCCTTAACCGACAAGCCCAGAGCTTCGAGACATGCCTTCGACTGGACTTGGCAGGATGGGGCTCACGAGGCCGCCTCGCCAAAATCCACCTAGCCGACAAGCCCAGACTTTCAGGCAGAACAGAAGCCCCCGATTGGACCCACTAGACGGGATCTACAAAGGTACCCTGATCAACAAAAGCAAACCTGGTAGTAGCGAACAATGTCGTCCAAAGGTTCATAGCACTTGGCCTTCTTATAGGCTTGATTCTTATCAATGAGGTCCCAACAAAATCCTCAAGTTGTCAGAATAAAAAATTGTCCCTTGAGGGTGAGGACTTCGACATGATCTCTCAAAAATCTCCTCTTCCCCAACAAGTCTCCACGGGTGGACCCGTACATTGCGTCCAAACGTCCGAGCACCTAATTGCGGCATTGGGTGGATCTCCTCAGCATTCACGTAGTCATGTGACTAACCACGGGAATTTTCCTAAATGATTGTACTTTTCACTTCTCTCGAAGCACAACATTCAGCGGAGCATGCTGTTGGAAGATATTTTTCATCATCATGGGGCCCCCGTTCAATAAAAGCCTAGCAAACAGTGGAAATTCCAACAGTCTCAAAAATAGCCCCAAAACTGGCCAAGATCTTCATAAGGTCTCTCAAAATTCTCCTCTCAAGTTTTGTCGAATTCCGAAATGTCCAAGGCAATACAGATTGAGAAACAATTCTGGCAGAATCAGCCTCAAGCACCCTGAAACGAACTCGTATAACTAGAGCTATATTTTCGGTATCTCAATCTGGCAGTAGGACTGCTGTCGTTGGATTCGGCACGGTGGAAAACCCCCAGGGGTCAAATTTTAGCTTAAACGGATGTCCATAAAATGTTATAGGCAAAAGAGAGAAATAAGACGAGCCGCGTTTTATTCTCGTGTGGCCACCCTGCAACTCTACATCATTAAAGGGATAGTCAGGAACAGTGACTTTTGATGCTCATATCTCACCCATCCCAAGTCGGATCGTGCACAAATTTGGTGAGCATGTTTATCTCGTTTAGATGAGCGTTCCAATATGTGGCATGTCCCGTGACGACGCTCGAACGCGGAGAAAGGCTAGAGAGAAGTTGCTGATCCGTGAAAAAAGTGAAAGAAAATCAGCAGCGTCATGGCTCGCTCGAGCAGCCAAATCACGCTGCTCGCAAGCCCGATTGATGTAAAACAAATTCCATATTGTGTGTAAGGTCTCGGGCTATCTCTGACTCGAACTCCGTACATGATGAACTGTCAAATTCTGCACACGAAGCCGATGAGTGGACTGCAAATTTCGTCGTCGGAATCCCAGATTCGGCAAAAATTGCAAAGTTGTAAAATTTTCATCCGGGCAACGAATCAAGATGTGTTTGTTGTCCCGCGATCATGACAGCATGCTCAGTATAATCTAACGAAGAAATCACAGAAAAACATCAAAGAACGAGCACGCAATCGATCCAAAGTTTCAAGATTCACTCAAATTTTATGTCACATGATCGTGTCCTAAAAACACGATCAATGGCTCAAAGTTGGTATCAAATAAATCGTCATGTCGAGCTCCACAAGAAAACAATCATCTCTCGATCAACCGAGCATCGGAATGACCCGGATCATCCACGAAAAATCATGTATGTCCTAAGGCAACACATGGACTGCTTTGAAATTCCACAAATTATTAAGGAGCAAATCTGTCATTTTGCACCCTATTTTCTAATTTTTTTTAATTCAATTAAATCTTAACTTCCAACAATTATATTTAATTTTAATCAATCCATCCATATTTGGGCAAAATTCTATATATACTACGTACTCTCATTGTACAAAGACCCTTCACTAGGTTAATTTTTTTTTATTTCGCCTATTGTCGGGTCACGAGAGAGAGAAGAAAGAGATAAATTTTTGGATCGGTACCCTTAGGCTTAAGGTTTCTTTCTCTCTCTCTTCTATTTCTCTTTCTCTCTCTTCTCTTCCTCTTGCGGAAGCCTATCGTCATCTGTGCCACTTTTTTTTCCTTTCTTATTCTGTCCTTCCCTCTCTGTGGTCCCTCATGACTACCCTTTCCCTCTATCTACCGACGGTCTCTCAGGTCCACCTATCTTCTTCTCTTGTTGTGTTGACCATTTCCTTTATGTGCACCCTCGGGTCCATCTGATAGTCCCTCACGTTCATCACTCTCCACTTCTTTTTCTCTACTCCTTCACAACACCCTTTATTTGGCGCACCCTCGTGGGCTCCTTCTCACGTCCCATGGTCCCGTGAGACCACCAGGGCCCAAATCCCGCCATCGCCATGCGGCTCTTTTCCTTGACCCTTTTTCCGAACTCTATTGCCGTGAGGCCCCTTCCTACCTCTACGCCGTGCGCCCCTTTTTTAACCGCATCGCCATGCCTCTACTCTTCCCAACTCCACTGCCGTCTCCTTGCTCCCATCCCCTTTTCTCTCTCAACCTACTATTGTGCACCAACAGCCCCATCTTTCCCTACCACGCACCTGCACCCCTGCCACGCTTTATCTCACGGAGCAGTTTCTTACTCCTCCATTCCATCCACTCCAATTGCAACAGCCATCTCCGTCCTTATCTTCTTCGATCACCACTCATCAGCATCATCTCGCGGCCTCACCTTGGCCACCAACCATTAGCAGCCAAAGCTCCGCCACTCTCCGGTGCTCTTCTTTCCCTGTTACCACCTATTGTCCCCCTTTCTTCTCAGCTATCCTTTTCTCTCCCTGTACTTCTTCTTCTTCACCTCTCAGCCACCTCCAGCGGCAACCTTCGTCTCTCTCGCATTCATCAGTGGCCTCTCTTCCTTGCCACCCTTTCTTTTTCACTCCCTCGCTCAGCTACTATTAGCTGCAAACTATCGCCATCACTACTTCCACAGTCGCCTCATCCTCACCATTAGCGGCTATCACCCACTGTTGCACAACCGTCCTCTTCTCACGCTTTCTATCCTACCATCAGTTGGTAGTTCAAGCCACAACCTCCACCTCATCACCCCCTGCAGCCTCCTCAACTTTTGCTGCTCCTCTCTCCGCCAACCCAAGCTCTCCCATCTTCTTCTCCACCTCCATTGGCCTGCAATCAGGCTGCGAACTATCTCCGTTCCTGTCCTTCACCCTTTTTCTCACGTCTCTCTTAATCTCCCCCACTCTCGAGCTCCCTCTTCTCTCCCACAACCAGTCGCCTCCACCGCTCCCACATCATCAGTCACAACCTCACTGCTGCGAGCCATTTTCGCCACCTTCCTGTCCCACTTCTCTCCCAGCTCTCCAACTTTCCCGCAGATCTCTCCACCCTTCCCCAGCCTTTCGCGGTCGTCTTCCAAATCTCCCTCTAACAAACAAAAAAAAACCCAATAGTGAGGTTCTCACATGTCCTTATCTCTCTAAACGTCCGAGCGAAATCTACCCTTTCTTTTCGCCCCGTTCTTTTCGTTTGAAGTATTCGTAATCTTCGTTTTCATCCAACCATTTCATTCAAGTAACGCAACAAAACTCTCTTTCTCTCTAAACTTTAAAACAAACAGTACCGCAAAAGCTCTCTCTATGTAAACGTTAACAATCCAATATCCAACTTCAAGTCCCTTTCTTTCTGTATCTAAGTAACTTTATTTATTTTTATTATTATTTAATTCCATACCCTCTTTCGTCCTCTCTCTGCATTTAAAAAACCCAATGAATCAATTCTTTTCTTTTAATACTTTATTAATTTACTTTATTTTACTTCTTTTACTCACCAACCCTATTTTTATTTATTTTATTTTATTTACGCCATTTATTTTATTTTATTCCACTTTATTTTATTTATTATTTTTTTATATTATTCCCATTACCTCATTCTATTTTATTTTAATTATTTATTTTACTTTATTTTATTTACCTCTTTTATTTTATTTACCCATCTTATTTTATTTCATTTTCTTTTACCCTTTTTATTTTACTTTCCTTTACTTCATTTTAGTCTAATTCATTTTATTCTTATTTCATCTTAACTCCATATTCTAATCTCATTTTATTTCAATTCATCTCTTTCATTTTCATTTCATCTCATTCCACTTTACTTTTCATTTCACTCCATTTTATTTTATTTTATCTTCGAAAAGTTCGAGTCCCCAGGCCAACTTATTGGGACGTCTTACGTATGTGTGTGTTTGCAGAAAAGGAGAAACATGTCAAGGGAGACGATTCCAAACCGACAATAGGCCAGGGGGCTTTCCAACGTGATCTAAGAGGGCGCCTACGCGAGCCAGGCCAAGTGTGTCACGAACCCACGTGTGGTAATTGGTGAGGTGCCTCGATCTCGCCCTCCAAATTTGGATGACAGGGCAGTACGCCTCTTGGGTTTCAGAAGAGATCGGGGACGTTTTGAGATTACGCTCTTCGGAACCTCGTTCGAGAACAATGGTAGGTATTACCAACCGATGCGAGAGGAATTTAAAGGTGGGTTTGGGACTTACTCAGGTTGGCTCGAGTAGGTGCCCTCTTAGATCCTGAAAAAAGCCCTTCAGTCGTAAAACTTATTTGGAATCGCCTCCCTCGGCTTGTATTCTCTTGTTTTCTGTAATCACATATATATAGAAAATTTTATACAATAGGTGGGTCGACAGACCTCACCTTGCCTCTTTGGTGAACGTACCCAAGCGTACACATTCATAAGAAGAAGACAAGAATAAGAGAAGGAAGATGGGGGAGCGAAGAATTTGACTAGGTGGGGAGATCAACACAGTGACTAAGCTGGTAGGTAATTGGTCTGACGTGGCAGTAAAACGGGCTCAGTAACTCAGACAGGCTCAACAGAGTTACTACTAGACGTCAATACCGATACTTACTAGCTAGACACGATGGTTAGTCTATCGTGGCAATAAGTGGGCACGGTAATTCTGACACAACAACATTATGGCTAGACGACAAGGCTACCATAAGAGGCTAATCTCAACCCCTCTTAGTCAAACAAAAGGATAACATAAGGCATGGAAGTCATAAAGAGAGAATAAAAAGTAAGAGAATAAGAGGAGAAGAGAAAGAAAGAGAGGAAGGGAAAGAAAGGAGGAGAAGAGTGTGAGAGAAGAGAGAAGAAAGGAGAGAGGGAGAAGGACACAGTTAGCACCAAGCGTCGCCGGCTATGTTGAAAGAAGAAGAGAAAGAATACATAGTCGGCACTAGTCCTTGTCGGCTGTGTTAGAAGAAGAGGAGAGAGAGGACACAGTCGACGCTAGGTATCGCCGGCTGTGTTCGAGAGAGAGGGGGTAAGAAAGAGAGAGAGAGGACAAAGTCGTTGCTAGGTATCGCTGACTGTGTTAGAGAGAGAGGGGGCAAGAAGGACACAGTTGGTCCTAGGCATCGCCGCCTGTGTTTTTTCTTTAAGAAGAGAGGAGAGAGAAAGATACAGTTGGCGCTAGGCATTACCGATTGTGTTTTAAGAAGAACGGAGAGAGAGACACAGTCGGCGCTAGGCGTTGCCAACTGTGTTCTAAGAAGAGAGAGAAGGTGCAGTCGACGTTGAACTTCATCGGCTAGGCTAGACAGAGGAGAGAGAGGGGACGTAGTCAACTCTAAGCTTCCTCGATTGTGTCTAGACAGGGTAGAGAGAGAGGGGATATAGTCGGCACTGAGCTTCACCGACTGTGTCTAACTAAGGGGATAGAGGATGAGAAGAAGAGAGAAAAAGAGATAGAGATGGGACTAAGAAAGAGAGATAGATAGAGATGAGAAGAAGAGAGAGAAAGAGATAGAGATGAGTAGAAGAGAGAGAAAGTGAGATAGAGATGAGAAGAAGAGAGAGAAAGAGAGATAGAGATGTGAAGAAAAGAGAGAAAGAGGGGTGGAGAGAGAAAGAGAGGAGGAGAGAGAAAGTTACCTTATCGAAGGGTATCAGCCCTTTTCTTCTCTCTCCTCTCTCTCTCTTTAAGATGCACGCACGAGCTTAAGAAAAAATGAAGTCTTTATTGAATCTTTAAGAATGAACCTAAGGGGATTTTACAATTTGGCTTTAAATGCTTATATAGAATTGGGCCCAAACATGGGTGGATGCCCAAAAACTACCTAGAATTGAATATAATTATAATTTAATTGAATTTAAAGAAATTCTAAAAATGGGGACAAAATGACTCTTTTGCCCTTACCAAACAATATGTGGAATTTTAGAACAGCCCCTGCTGCTGCTAGAGAATTTGCGTGATCTTCCATGACTAATCCGGGCTTATTCTAATGCTCGTTTGATCGAAAGATAATTGTTTCCTTATCGGGCTGAGTTTGGCGATCAATTTGATACCAACTTCGAGCTATGAATCATGTTTTTGAGCCATGATCATGAGACTTGAGTTTTGGATGAATCTTGAAAACTTTAGAACGATTGTGTGCTTGTTTCTTAGTGTTTTTCTTCAGTTTCTTTATCGAATCACGCTAAGCATGCCGTCACTATCAGATTTGTCGTCTTGTGTTTTTGGTTGAAATCTTGAAATCTGGAGGCCGGAATTTATAGCTGCTTCAACACCTCTATGTGTGAAATCCAACTGTTCATCTTACTTGAGGTTCAGACCAGAGATAGCCTCGGACCTTATGCACATAATGCAATTGATTTAATGTCGATCGGACATGTGAGCGTCGTAATTTGGCCGCTGGAGTGCGGTGTGCTACTGTTGAATTTTCTGCAACTTTATTCACGGATCAACAACTTCTCTCTAGTTTTTCTCTCTGCTCGGGCATCATCATGTGGCGTACCACATATTGAAATGCTCGTCTTGACGAGACGAACACGCTCACCGAATTTGACATCAATCTGACTTGGATCGAGTGAGCTATAGGCCCCGAAAGTCACTGTCCGTGACTGTGAAAACAACCACCTTTAATGGCATTTTGGTGCAGGTTGGCCACACGAAAATAGTGTGCGGCCGACCTGTTTTTGGTATTTTACTCATATATATGTCTTAGAGTGCCCGATTAAGCCGAAACTTGACCCATAGGGATTTTCAACCATGTCGAATCCAGTGGCAGTGGTCTCATAGCTATTTGTCACACCAAAAATGTAATTTTAGTTACGGGGTCCATTTCAAGGTGCTAGAGGCCTATTTTGCCGAAATTGTTTCTCTGTGTTCACTGCATTAGACATGTCTGATCGCAATGAAACATAGCAGGCGGCCTTTTGGAGTGCCGATGTCACACCCCAAGAATTTAAAATACTGTTATTCTTGAGATGTGACAGACAAAACATATATACATA
>NW_006499644.1:609305-657382 GCF_000471905.2 Amborella trichopoda | reverse complement strand
GCTTTTGAAGTTCAGAGTACCACTTTGGGTCTCGTCTACCGAGCCCAGTCGAGGGCAGAATCTATTGGCATATCCCGAAGGTCTGGTTATGCCGGTTAGATGAGCTGACGTTTCTAGCAGGTTCTCCCCATGCTTTGTCATTTTCTTACCTTTGGAGTATTTATTTCTAGAGTATGTTTGTGACCTCGTGGGAAGAATGTTTTTCCTCATGAGACTTGTCTTGCCATCTTGGCGAGTCTTCTGTCTTTCGTGTCCTTTTGCAACTGGACTCAGGCTGCCATAATCTTTTCCTTGAAGCTCATATTTTAGGAGTCCTGGGATTTATGACACTAAGGATTCTTTTCTTTTGAGTGAGGGCTAGAGTCGCTTGTTAAGACGAGAGCGGCATCATTCTATTTAATTGTCCACGCATCCTTTTTGGACTTTCGCTTGAACTTGGGAAGAGGTGTCGTAGAGACGATTTACACTCAATTTCTTTTTATTTTGGGGCGCTTTTACAAATAACCCTTCAGCTATGTCCATCCTTTTCATTCATTTTTACTCACGATGCCCTTTCGGGTTTTCACAGTGCTCGATTGTTATTCACAGAACTCTTTTACTCATGGTTTCATGACCATACCCATGTTTGAATATATTTTTCAGCACCTTGGTCCTTGGTAGGAAAGCAGGTTAATAAAGCCTGCAAAATAGTGGAAATTCTCGACAGTCTCAGAATGGCCCCAGAATTGGTCAAGATCTTTATCAGCACTTCAAAAGACCACCTGTCATGTTTCATCACCATCAGACATGTCTAAGGTCGTGAACACAAAGAAACACTTTCAAAAAAATCGGCCTCCAGCACCTTGAAATGGACCCCGTTAACTATAACTTTATTTTTTTTGTGTTAAACAGCTGTGGGACCACCGCCATTAAATCTGGTACGATCGTAAACCCTTATGGGTCAAGTTTCAGCTTAATCTGGCACTCCAGGACAAAGTTATGGGTAAAAGACTATAAAGGGTAGGCCACACACTATTCCCGTGTGGCCTTATTGCACCAGAATACCATTGAAGGTGGTTGTTTTTACAATCACAGGCAGTCACTTTCAAGGCCCATATCTCACTCATTTCGAGTAGGATCACGCTCAAGTTTTGTGAGCTTGTTCGTCTCGTCGAGACAAGCATTTTCATACGTGGTATGCCTCGAGATGAAGTCCGAGCAGGGAGAAAATCTAGAGAGAATTTTTTGATCGGTGAAGAATTTACAGAAAATTCAGCAGCGACACGCCTCGCTCGATGAACCAAATGGCGATGCTCGCACAACAGATCGACGTGAAACCAATTCCATTGCGTGCGGAGGTTCAGGGTTATCATTGGACCGAACCCCATACATGATGGAATGTCAGATTTCATGCACGAAGCCGACGAAGTAACTGAAATTCCAGCTGCCGGATTCTAGATTCTGGCCAAAACTCAAAAGTTGCGAAATCTTCGTTTGGGCTCCAAATCATGTTCCGTTTGTTGCCACGCGATCATGATGACATGCTCAGTGCGATTCAATGAGGAAATAATGAAGAAACATCAATAAATGAGCACACAATTAATCCGAAGTTTTCAAGATTCATCCAAGATTCAAGTCTCATGATCATGCCTCAAAAACATGATTCATGGCTAGAAGTTGGTATCAAAATAATCGCCTTGCCGAGCCCTACATGAAAACAATAATCTTTCGATCAAACGAGCATCAGAACAACCTCGGGTCAGCCACGAAAGATCATGCAAGATCTCAGGCAGCAACAGGAACTGTTCTGGGATTCAACACATTGTTAGGCAGGGGCAAAACAGTCCTTTTACACCCATTTTTAAAATTTCTTTAAATTCAATTAAATTGTAATTATTATCGATTTTAGGTAGTTTTTTGGCATCCACCCATGTTTGGGCCTAATTTTATGTAAGCATACAAACTTAAATTGTAAAAGCCCTCGGTTCATTCTTTAATCATTCAATAAAAATTTCCATTCTTCCTTGAGCCTGTGAGTACGTCTTGAAGGGAGAGAGAGGAGAGAGAAGAAAAGGCTGATACCCTTTGAGTAGGTAACTTTCTCTCTCCTCTCCTTTTTCTCTCTCCTATTATTTTCTCTCTCATCTCTATCTCTTTCTCTCTCTTCTTTTCTCTCTCTTTCCCCCATCACAACTGGCACAAGCCTAACACTGGTTGGTTCTCCTCTCTCTCATTCCCAACGTCGAGTGGGGTTCTCTCTTCTCTTCCTTCATTCCCAATGTTGGGTGGGGGTTTTCCCTCTCCTCTTCCTCCTTTGTTCCCAACGCCAGGTGGGGTTCTCTCTCTTCCTCCTTCATTCTCAGCATCAGGTGGAGTTCTCTCTCCTCTTCCTTCATTCTCAACGTCGAGTGGGATTTTCTCTCTCCTCTTCTTCATTCATCCCAACACCGAGTGGGGTTTTCTCTAGTGGGGCTTTCTCTCTCCTCTTCCTCCTTTATCCTAACATCAAGTGGGGTTTTCTCTCTCCTCTCTTTCTTAAAAGTCGACGAACCCTAGCGCTGATTGGATCGCCCTCTTCTCTCTTATAACAGTCGACGAAGCCTAGCACCGGTTGGATTTGTCTCTCTTTTGTTACAGTCGACGAAGCCTGGCGTCGGCTCGATCTCTCTTCCTTGCTTCTCTCCAATTGCAACCCACGTAAGCTTAGCGCCGGGTGGTTCTCTTCTCTTCCTCTCTTCTCATCTGACACAGTCAGTGAAGCCTAACATCGGCTGCTTTCTCTCTTCTCTTTTGAAACAGTCGGCAATGTTTAGCACCGACTGTATCTTCCTTCCCTCTCTCTTTTATCCTCTCGTCTCTCTTCCCTCCCTCTGTCTGTTCCCTTCTTATCTTACCTCTTTCTTTCCCCCATAACCACCATGCTACTATTCTTTCATTTGATTAAGAGGGATTGAGGTTAGCCTCTCATGGAAGTCCTATCGTCTAGCTGTAATGTTGGTGTGCTAGGATTATTTGACCCGCTTTGTTTGCCATGACAAATTGATCATCGTGCTTAGCTAGTAAGTATTGGTGATGACGTCTAGTAAAGATCCCGTGAGCCGGTCTTGGTACCGAGCTCGCTTTGCTACCACGTCAGTCCAATCGCTCGCTAGCTTGATCCTCTCACTCTGTCGAACTCTTCTCTCCCCCGTCTTTCTTTTCTTCTTCCTTTTGAATGCCCATGCTTGTGTACGTTCATCGAAGAGGAAAAGGGTGAGGTCTGACCCACCCATCTTACAACCATTTCCATATATGTGTGTGATTGCAGAAAACAAGAAGAATACGAGCCACAGGAGGTGATTCCGAACCAGTTTCATTACTGGGGGGCTTTCTTCGTATTCTAAGAGGGTACCCACGTGAGCCAGCTCAAGTAAGTCCCGAACCCACCTTTAAAGTTCCTTTCTCACCTATTGGTAATACTTGCCCCCATTCTCAAATGAGGTTCTCGAGAGAGCGATCTCAGAAGCGTCCTTGGTCGTCCATTGAAACTTGAGACATGTGCCGCCCGATCATCCAGGATCTAGAGGCCGAGATCGAGGCACCTAACCAGCTTGACGACTCCACTGGGGACTTACTACCCCTTAGTCGGATCGTTCTTGTTTGGCTAATTTCTTCTTTTATTTTTTGCTTTCATTATATTTTTACATTCACTTATGGCAGCTGTATTTTGTAACCCATTAATCCAAATCGAGGATTTTCTTATCCCGGTATTTGAGAGTGTCCCTAGGAAAAAGTTCCTTCAACTTCGTTCTCGACCATCCTCTTGAGAAAAGACCCTTTGTATAGCTCTCAGGTCTTAACCTAGACCAGTGTGAGGAGGGACATGAAGTTCCCTCACTCCCCATCTCTTCGCTCTGGTGGAACTCCACCAAGGCGCTCTGCATGGGCACCACTTATGTTGCCCCTCACAGTATGCACCCAGCCACCGGCAAGTCACTTGTCAGTTGTGTTCCGAAGGTATATCAGAAGGCTACCCAGTCCCTTTCTGCAAAAGGCAAGCAAGTTACCATTGCTTCTGTGGATCGCCATAAGGCTATCCCCTACATTTCTGCACCACTGGTCTCTATCCTTAGAGGCTCAAAACTTCAAGGCCGAAACCCCATGGTCTCCACCCCCCACACACACAACACGGCTTGTGGATTATCCACACGAGCCACACCTCGAGGCAACCCTTTTGTTACCTCGAGTCCGTGTCCAAGATCGAACCTTCCAAGGCCAGGTCCTGCGTGCGCTACTCATATGCATCTCACTGCTCGGGGCAACACCATTATTACGCCAACCCGAATACACATGAGGCGACTTCCTCGTCCTCCTATTATGCACATACCAGCGCACCCTGTAAGAGCTAGGCCTACACTTATTCTCCTACAGACACTTGCTTATAGTTCTCGACCTCCTAAGGCCAGGTCACTGGCATGAGCCCGGGTGGACCCCCGGGTCCCTCGAAATCCTTCTTCAAGGGGCATACACTGGTCACCATCTCGGGCGTCCCCTCACCCTCGACTCAGGCCTCCTCATGAGTCAACCCTACCCCTGCCTGCTCCTTCTTCATCGAGCAAGCAGCTTCAGCCTTGGTACTCGAAGGTTTTCCCCAAGAGTACCATACTGAACCAACCCCATCACTTAGGTCGTGTCTTTGAAGCTCATAAGAGACCTCGACCCATGGACCTCACGGAAGATCGAGTCCTTCAACCTCCCCGGCCCAAGATGATTCCACTTCCTGACCATCATTCATTGTCGCACTTGATGAAGAACTCTTTCTTGTGCAAGAAGAGTTGACCAGCCGCGACAGAGATCTCAGCTTTGGCGCGAGGTCCATCAAAACCTCAAAGCTAAATGCGATAGAGGTCTGCAAATTTTGATTAGGGAGGAGACCAAGGCGGTCAAAATAGCCAATTTTGACGATCCTCTTCACCTGAATCCCTTCTACCCTCTTCAGACGAGAAAGCTTGAAGAGGAGCTCCATGAGCCTTGTGCTGTGGTTACGGTTGTAGAAGAAGACCCATCCACTCAACGGCCCCGATCCCAAGACTATCTTGAACCGGCTCAACAACCACGGTCCCAAGACCGTCGAGAACCAGTCCAAACGTGATTCGTGTACAAGAGTCGAGTTCAGTCAGGGCATGCTGACCCCCTTATGACTGATCTACCACGTACGACCCATCAAGCTCGCAAGCCTTCAGTTGCCATTAATGTTGACCTCCCTAGAGAAATAGTCAACGTAATGGTCATAAGCGGGCCCGATGATACGCAGGAGGATTGCATGAACAAGTTTGAGGATATGGTACACGCAATGATAGAAAAGATCAATCCTATTGACGCTGCACACCATTCGGCTAACCATGAGGTCAATTCCCATCACTCTGATGGTGTACCTCCATGGCAGGCCCCTCCATCTACCTCATAAGACAATTCTATCCCTCATCCGGTCTCTTAGTCAGATATTGACGCTATGGTCACCCATAGGCTAAAGAACAAAAAAATTCCAGGCATACAGGGTGCGACGCCTTATCAAAGACCATACCCCTCCAATATTGATTAGTTCTTGTTCCCCTCAGACTATAAGAAAGGGAAGTTTCCTCTTTTTAATGGAACCACCTCCCCAAACTAGCATATCGCCCACTTCCAAGCAACATGTCGGGAAACAACAAGCTGACGGGAGACTTCTTCTCCGCCAGTTCGTTGAGAACATCGATGACCCAGCATTCCAATGGTATGCTCGACTTCCTCCAAACTTAGTACATACATGGGAGGAGATGGAGAAACTGTTCTATCAACGCTTCTATGAGGTCGAGAGAGAGCTTCAAACCATTGAACTTCTCACCTTGATTCAAGACCCTGATGAGCCCGTGGATCAGTTCATATCAAGATGGAGAAACTTAACTTCCCGCCATCCTAATCCTATGCTTGAGAAGGAAGCAGTCCAAACTTACGTGCGGAACATGCGACATGAAAGCGCTCTACATGTCGAGGCCTCCAATCCGACCTCCATGTTAGAGTTGATCTCTAGATCAGTTAGCATAGAAAGTTTGTCACGTCATCATGGTGGGACATGACAACCATCTACAAGTTCACCAAAGAACTGGGGCAATGGTAACTCTCCGAATAATACACGGGGTAGCCAACAGAAGGGGTAATCAGTGGTAATTAATACAGCCGTCATGGTCACTGTTTCAAAGAAGGCTCCCTCCCAAACCTTGGACCTCTCTGAAGAAGTAAGCATGACAAAGGTAACATCCCAGGCTGGCAAACAACAACAGTCGTACAATCAGGTACCTCCACCTGCTCGGGCATCATCATGGGGCGTACCACATACCGAAAAGTGCGTCTTGATGAGACAAACATGCTCACAATATTTGAGAGCAATCGGACTTGGAACGAGTGAGAGATAGGCCCCGAACGTCACTACCCGTGACTGTAAATACAACCACCTTTAATGGTGTTTTGATGCAGGGTGGCCACACAGGAATAGTGTGCAGCCTACCCCTTTATGTATTTTACCCATAACTTTGTCCTGGAGTTCCCGATTAAGCTGAAACTTGACCCATAGGGGTTTTCAACTCTGTCGGATTTAATGGCGATGTCCCATTGCTATTTGACATACCAAAAATATAGTTCTAGTTACAGGGTCCATTTCAGGGTGCTAAAGGCTGATTTTGCCGAAATTGTTTCTTTGTGTTCACTGCCTTAGACATGTCTGCTAGCAATAAAACTTGGCAAGTGGCCTTTTGGATTGCTGATGAAGATCTTGACCGATTCTGGGGCCATTTTGAGACTATCAAAAATTTCAACTATTTTGTAAGCTTTATTAACCTGCTTCCTCTTTGTTCCACATCGAGGACCAAGGTGCTGAAAAATGCGTTCAAACAACCTCGACTACCCCGCCTTCTTTGAACACGCAAGGGCTGTGTCTATGATTTGGAGCAGGGAGTCCAAGGATGGAAGGCAGCCGGGGTTTTTTCCTTGGAGGCTGGAGGCCTTTGTCTAACATTAAGACTTTGCCCCGAGTTCCTTTGTGGGCCCCATGTGCACGGCTGACCTGAGGCTGGCTCAACAGGGAACTCTTAGGGAAGACCTTTGAGTACTAAGGCTCGAGGTGTTTGCCTGGTGTCTGAAGAGTGACAGAGGAAGGAGCTGGTTCATGACTCCGTCTGAGTTGAGGTTAGAAAGGAACCTACCAAGACGGTGCATGTGCACCTTTAGAATTTTTCGTCCAGGTGACTTGGGGGTCGACCCCGGCCTAGTCAATGGGTTTGACTTAAGGAGATCGAGACCCATGAGCTTGTATCTGTGAGGGGTGAGGCACAAGCCCATCTCTCACAGGGTGAAGCTGTGTGTGTTGGGAGGGAGGATGGAGTTGTCGACCCTCATGTGCTTGAGGTGGTGTAGAGCTAGCGCTACCCTGGGCTGTGGAAAGAAAATGCATGATGCATGTAGGATTCGACTCAAGAAGGCCTAGCCCTGGATGTGAGCTCAAGGCAACTTGAGGGTTGCCCCGAGGTGCGACTCGAGTGGATGGACCATGACCCCTTGAATGTGTGCAAGGGGTGAAGATCTCAGAAGCTCTGCCTTTATGTGCCGACCCTCACGGTGTGGAGGTTCGGAGTGGTGAAGGAGCATAAGGGGTTGCCTTTAGGCAAACCTTAGGAGCGACGACAACTCGCTTGCCTTTCACGGGAGTGACAGGGGCAGCCTTCTAGCTTTCCTCAGCAATATGACTAGCAAGAGACTCTTCAGTAGCATGGTGTGTGTTATATGTGGTAGCAAATGTGGCACCGATACTAGTGGCCTTGGTAGAGGGTCCACCAGGGCGAGGCAGCAGGGAGGCGGGGACTTTTAAGTCCCCTCTCGCACCGATCCAGGTGAGAACTTGGGAGCCAGACCGGGAGTCCTGACTCAGGAGGAGAGTAGGGAAGGAAGCTTGAGCAGTTCGCTTCCCTGGGGACAGTCACGAGTGTGGGGATAAGAATGTCCTCAACTCGGATGAATGGGTTGAACAACTCAGGTGCCATAGAAATTAATGTAGAAAGTAAAAGAGGATACTGGTCAAACAAGAGCAAGCCGACTACGGGGTAGTAAGTCCCCAGTGGAGTCATCTAGCTGGTTAAGCTCCTTGTTCTCGACCTCCGGATCTAGATGATCTGGCGGCACGTATCTCAAGTTTTTGGCGAACCCAGGATTTGAGATCGCTCTCTCAGAACCTTGCTCAAGAGCAAGGGCAGGTGTACCAACCGATGAGAGAGGAATTAAAAGTGGATTCAAGACTTACTCAGGCTGGCTCCGGTGGGCGCCCTCTTAGATCACAAAGAAAGCCCCCCAGCTGCTTTAGCTAGTTTAGAATCGCTCCCTTGACCTGCATTCCTCTTGTTTCAGCACAACACTTCTATGGTTAATTTGTAAGACAAGTGGGTCAAAGAGACCCACCCTTGTCTTAGGGAAACGTACATTCTTGCAAGAGGGTGATGAAGTGTAAGGTTTAAATACATATAGAAAAGAGAAGAAAACTTGACAAAGAGGTGAGACTAGCATGACAACCGGGAAGTTATTGACTCAGAGTGGTAGCAAGACGAGCATGGTTCTAAAGACTAGCACGACGACAATACTACTCGAAACCGAGACTGATATGGCGGTGCTAGGCTAAGTCTACCCTTAGTCAAGTGAAAAAAGAAAAGAGAGTGAAAAGAATACATGAGATGGCAGAGAGATGAGGTCTTGATGGCGCTAGGCGTCGCCACTCACGATTGTGTAATAGCAGCGTCATGGCCCTTGGGCGGCGTTCGACGCTATTGTTCATGGTTAGAGAGCGAGAAATGAACTATAAACAATGCTAGGTAACGTCGTTGGCAACATAAGAAGGCAACACGCCCCCGAGCGGGCGACGATAGTCTCTGATGAAGCATGCGACGATGGTCATTCATGAAGCTCACGGCGGTAATCATCACGAGATGCAAGGAGATAGGCATGGGAAGCAGGAAGGACGATGATGAACGCCGAATATGCAAAGGACGCTTCGTGGACGGTGATAGGCGTTGTCGAGGCTTCTAGCAGGAGGCGATAGATATCGCCGTCTACTATAGATGCGCAATAGGGAAAAACCCCTGTGGGCAGCAACAAGTTTTGTCATCTGGTTCTTCACTGAGACGCCAATGCTACATCTATGGACGACGTTGGGCAGCGCCGTCTACAGGCCTCACTGGACAAAAGAGATAGAAGAAAAAAAAGGGATAAGGAGACTCACGCATGGCACTGCCATTGCCATGCACGACCTGTGTGACCTCAGGGGTGGCATGCACGGCAGTGCCACTACTGTGCATGACCCCTGCGAGGAACTCATATGGAGAAGAGAGAGAAGAGAGGAAAGAATAGAGAGGGAAGAAGAAAAGGAAAGAAGAGAGAGAATATTTACCTCGAACCTAGGGGTACCGATCCAATATTTCTCTTAGCTCACTCTCTCTCTCAAACGTGACCCAACAATGAGAAGAAAGAGAAACTTGTATTAAGTAAAAACTCTCTCTTGTGAAAGGTTGAGTCGTTTGGTGCGTACAATGCTGGTACGTATATATAGAATTTGCCCCAAACATGGGTGGATGATCAAAAGTAACCTTAATTTCTGATAATTAAGATTAAATTGAATTAAAATAAATTAGAAAATAGGGTGTAAAATGACATATTTGCCCCTTCCTAACAATTTATAGAATTCCAAAATAGTCCCTATGTTGCCCTAAAATTTGTGTGATCTTACATGACTGATCCGGGGTCGTTCTGATGCTCGATTGATCGTAAGATGCTTGTTTTCTTGTAGGGCCCATCATGGCGATCGATTTGATACCAACTTTGAGCTATGGATCATATTTTTAGTGCACGATCATGTGACTTGAAATTTGAATGGATCTTGAAACTTCGAATCGATAGTGTACTCGTTCTTTGATGTTTTTCGATGATTTCTTCTCTGAATTATACAGATCATGCCGTTACGACCATGGGACAACAAACACAGCTCGATTTCATGCCCGAATGAAGATTTTACAACTTTGGAATTTTGGCAGGAATCTGGAATTTCGACGACAAAATTTGCAGTCACTTTGTTGGCTTTGTGTGCAGAATCTGACCGTTCATAACGTACAAGGTTCGGGTTAGTGATTTCCCGTGACCTTACGCACACGATCGGACTCGCGAGCGGCACGATTTGGCTGCTCGAGCGAGGCACGACGCTGCTGAATTTTCTGCACTCTCTTCACGAATTAGCAACTTCTCTCTTACTTTTCTTCTTGCTAAGGTGTCATCACTAGGCGTTCCACATATCGAATTGCTCGTCTTGACTAGACAAACATGCTCACCAAATTAGAGCACAATCCGAGTTGGGACAAGTGAGATATGAGCATCAAAATTCACTGGTGGTGATTGTCCCTTTCATGATGTGGAGTTGTAGGAAGGTCGCACGGGAATAGCGTGTGGCCCCTCGTGTTTCACTCTTTTGCCTATAACGTCTTCTTGTAATGTTTGTTCAAGCTGAAATTTGACCCTTGATGGTTTTCAACTGTACCGAATCCAATGGTGGTGATCCCACAATGATTTGAGACACCAAAAATGTAGCTCTAGTTTGGGGGGCCATTTCAGGGTGTTAGAAGCCGATTTTGCTGGAACTGTTTCTCAGACTACACTGCTTAGATATGTCGGACTACGACATAACTTGGCAAGCGACTTTTGAGAGACCTTATGAAGATCTTAGCCGATTCAAGGGCAATTCTGAGACTACCAGAATTTCTACTGTTTGCTACGCTTTTATTGAGCGGGGGCCCCATGTTGATGAAAAATACATTCCAACACTCCCTCCTTGAGAAGGGCACGCAACCAGTCTACTATGAGAACGACTCTCGATCAATGCGTGCAAGTCTTGGATTGGATGCCCTCTTCCATTCAAAGATAGAGTCGAGTTTATCAAAGATGCTCCCGGTCTTTTTCTTCATGGCAAGGAATTGCACCAAAGTTTCATCAGTCGCTATCCCTTGAGGGATACTAAGAGCCTATCAGTTCCATGGATAACTCAAGTCGAAAACCTCGCCAAGAGTGGGAGCATTGACAATCCTCCTCCGTCTAATCTCTTGACAATAATTGTCATTTTCCCCTTTACAGGGGGGAGCAGCATCCCAGTATCCCGATCCCGATCTAGTAAGCCTCCACCAGCGTGCATAGGCCTCCGTCACCCAAACCCTTCTGCCAAAGTGGAGTAGAACATACTTGCTAACATTTGTCGCCTCCAAACATGTGGACCACACGGTCCGTACATACTTTGGCAACCAGCATTCGTGAAGAGTCCCAAGCTCTTCCTTCTTCTCGGTGTTTACTCTGCCATAGCGCTTTTCGAAAAACACAAAGAAGGGGTAGCTCTAATCAAGCCCATGCTAACGAGTGAAGAGATGAGGGAAGTACCCTTCCAGTTTGGCACAGTGCAGGGGTTCGATAGGGCAAAAACCCCCCTCTAATGCTCAACATGAACATGAGCTCCTTGATAGTCGTGGGAGGGCCGTCCAACTCCTTCCCTAGTTCATCAATAAAAGCATGGTAGCTCCCAATAAGAAATGGGACCTGTCGCATGTTTGGGAGTCATTCCCGAGCAAGCTCCGAGCCTCCCCAGGGCTATGAAAGATAGCCTTTTGATAGCAATTCTCATCAAGAAGGGGCACATGTTCTCCCCCGAGCCCTGACTCCTAACATAGGTGGAAGGGAAATAGGCCCCTAACCACCCATAGACATAATGGATGGGGAATGGAGCCTTAAAATCTCCAAGAAAAGCTTCTCCCTCGACAATGCCATTTCCCCCTTCTTTGCCTTTGTAGGCTTTTCCCCTGGAGATGGCACCCAGTCCGTGGTAGATGTTGCATAGGACCGGTTGAGTGAGAGCGTACTGGCATCCCCTCGCCATATCGTAAGCCACATAAAGTGTGCCTAGTTGAATGTCATCTGCCCCTCCAGGAATAACGAATTTTCATAAGAATAAGGCAAGGTAAGCGGCCAAGAAGACAGAGTTGTCACAAGCCTCAGGTTGATAGATGAGAGACATCTCCTTAACAACTGCCTTCCCCTTTTTTCTTGAAGTATCTCGACCATCCTCAAAGGAATCCCCGCTAAAGTATTTCACCCATTCAGTTAAGGTTACCTGACCATTGCTAGACATGGAATGAAGCAATTGGTATGTCTCAAAAACTTTCTGAAGACTAGCAGGAGGTTCCTCTCTCCCTAGTCGAAACTACCAAAGATGATCGAGTTCTGAGGCACGAACTCGTCATGCATGGCCCCGATCAGTGAAAGGCAGCCAATGAAATGAAGATCCAATAAGGAGATTCCTGCCTCCCCGTGCCCAAGGAGCCATGTGTTGCTTACTTGACTCCATGTCTCCAGCAATACTTTAACAGTATTGGAGCACCGATTATACTAGCTAGCTGAGCACCAAACTGCTACTAGCAAAGAAGCATGCTCAATAATGCTTCTATATGACCCCAGCACTTGGATGGTTCAAGAAGAATATCCTTTCAAATGTTGGTGCTCCCCCTGCACTTGGAGACTAGAAGAAGATCATATCAGCCCTTTAGTTTTCACCATTCTCTTCCCCAAGGTGGGTAATGGCATTGGAGGCCACATTCCTATACATGCAATGAAGGGGGCCCACTCCTTCGATATGGACATTTTCATCATCATCATCCTAGACTTCAAAGCGAACGGGGTCAGTAACAAAGTTGATGCTGAGACGCCACTATGGCTTTCACAATGCATCAATGAGCCAAATAGGCTCGCCCCTCACTAGACTCTCACCAGTAAACTCACTTGTGCTGACCTCTACTCCCCTCGAAAGGTTCTTCACATTAAGGATCTTGTGAGAAGGCCTGGTCATCTTGTAAAGTTTTAGGGACTCATCCCTGTGCGCAAATTACTAAGGCACAGGTTAGTGTCAACTGTGTTTTCCCAAACCCACCGCCGTCTGCATTCTCAGATGCCTAACATCGTTCGTGTTCACTAACATCTAGCACCATTCGTGTTCACTAATGCTTAGCGTCGGCTGTGTTTGCCAATGCTTAGTGCTGGCTATGTTCGCCAATGCCTAGCACCGACTGTGTTCACTAATGCTTAGCGTCGGACGTGTTCGCCAATGCTTAGCGCTGACTAAGTTCATCAATGCCTAGCGTCGATGGGGTTTTCGAAGGACTATCACCGCTTGTGTTAAATTCTCCCATAAATGCCACAGATGGCACACGTATCACCTCGAGTCTCAGTGTGCTGCCTAACAAATGCCGACCGTGACATGGATAGGCACATGTCCTCACACAAGTGGTCAAACAAACCTTCGTCTCTCAGTGAAGGTTCACTTCCCAACGGCTTTTCGCCTTCCCGCAACGTTTGGTTTCTCATTGGGAAACCACTACCACTGTCGAAAATCGATTGTGACACCTCTTCTTCTCCTTCCCACCACTGGAATCTACTAAAAAACCAGTGGAAGTGCACGGACAAGGGCGACTTGGACACTTTTCCCCTTTTTCCAATAACTCTTAAACCACTGCTAGAACCTCAGCTAGCCGAAAAATTGCTTCCCTACTTCAAACCCTGTGAAAAACCCCTATTCTCCCTGTGTACCTTTGTCTGTATTCCCTCTTTTAGCCGGAGACCTCTCCTTCTCCCTAGCAAATTCCTGCAAACTTCATGAAAGACCCTGCGTGCACGTCAAAAATGCACGCTGGAGTCTCTTCTCCTCTCTCACTGTGAAACTTACCATTTTACCTTCGGTGGAAAACAGTAAAAATGGGGTTTACCCCCTTATATATAGGCAATGTTTCCTTTAAGTGCCCCTCACAAACCAAGAATGCCAGGCAGGTCCTTGAAGAACAAGCGATGATGGGCTAGATCAAGTCGGGCTCTGACCAGAGACCCGAATATAGTTTACCACCGCCCATGAAATCCCATGTGTCCTAGCCCAAGATCGGGTCGAGCTCGAGCCAGAGACCCGAACACAAGTCATTGCTGGCTATGTAATCTCAACCCATCGCCAACTGTATAATCTCAACCCATCGCCGACTGTGTAATCTCAACCTATCGCCAGCGGTGTAATCTCAACCCATCACCAGCTGTGTAATCTTAACCCAACGTCAGTTGTGTTCACAATGTTCAACATCGACTGTGCTTTAAATCACCCAACACAGGCTGCGCACAGCGCCAGTTGTGTTCTCAAACATTTATCGCCATGTGTGTTGCTGTCACCCGTACTGGCACTGCATATGTCAATGCCGCCATTGTCCATGACCATTGTTGTACGCTCCCCGTGCTAATGCCGCACATGTATCAGCACTTGGTTTCTGTCATGCACGTCTCACCACTATCCCCAATGGAGTTCTGCGCAAGCCATTACCATTCATCCTCAGTGGAGTTGTACCCAGGACATTGTACCCAGGTCGTGACTGGTCATCCCCCATGGAGTCAAGAATAGGCTATTATCGCTCATCTTCAGTAGGGATTACACTCCTGCTATCATTTTATCCTCAGGAGAGTAACGATTGTGCTTACCTCTTTAATCCCCTATGGGGTGAGTCTCACACCAAACTATCTTATCCACAAAAGTCGAGTTACCTTCCATGGAGTCATAATTGTCCCCTAATCCCCAATAAATTCTGCTTCCCATCTAAAAACCTTGCTACCATTTTATCCACAGGAAGTCAAATTACTATTCACAAACCTATTCCCCATGAAGCTTTACCTACATGGTGACCCACACAACGGTTCATACTGCATGAATTTAAACTGCACAACCTAGGTCCGTACTGCATGACCTTAAACTGCACAGCCTTGGTCCATTCTACATGACCTTAAACTACACAACCTTGGTCCATGCTGCATGAACTTAAACTGCACAGCCTTGGTCTAAGTGCACGATCCTAAACTGCATGGTCCAAACTATATGACGTTAAACTGTAGAGGAGGTCTAGTTGCACGACCTTAAATTGCCTGGTTTGTGCTGCGTGAACTTTAACTGAATAGCCTTGGTCCATACTGCATGACCTTGAACTGCACAGCCTTGATTAGTGCTGCATGACCTTAAAGTGTGCTGCCTTGGTCTAAGTGCACGACCCTAAACTATATGGTCCAAACTATATGACCTTAAAATGTAGCGGAGGTCTAGTTGCACGATCTTAAACTGCATGGTCTTAGCTGCATGACCCTAGACTACATAGCCATGGTCAGTGCTGCATGACCTTAAACTGCACAACCTTGGTCTATACTGCATGACCTTAAACTACTCAGCCTTGGTCCATGCTGCATGACATTAAACTGCAAAGCCTTGGTCCGTACTGCATGACCTTAAACAGCACAGCCTTGGTCTAAGTGCACGACCCTAAAATGCATGCCCAAACTATATGACCTTAAGCTGTAGCGGAGGTTTATATGCACGACCGTAAACTGCATGGTCTTAGCTGCATGACCCTAAATTGTAGAGCCATGGTATGTGCTGCATGACTTTAAACTACACAGCCATAGTTTGTGCTTCATGACCTTAAACTACACAGCCTTGGTCCATGCTGCATGACCTTAAACTACACAGCCTTAGTCCGTGTTGCATGACCTTAAACTACACAGCCTTGGTCCATGCTGCATGACCTTAAATTGCATTGTCTTGGTCTAAGTGCAAGACCCTAAACTGCATTGTTCAAACTATATGACCTTAAACTGTAGTAAAGGTCTAGTTGCACGACCTTAAATCGCATGGTCTTAGCTGCATGACCCTAAACTGCATAGCCATGGTCCGTACTGCATGACCTTAAACTGTATAGCCATGATCTTTCCTGCATGACCCTAAACTGCGCAGCCATGGTCCAGGCTGCATGACCTTAATTTTCACAACCATGGTCCGTGCTGCATGACCTTAAAACTACACACTCATGGTTCCTGTTGCATGAACTTAAACTACACAACCATGGTCCAAACTATATGACCTTAAACTGTAGTGGAGGTCTAGTTGCACGACCTTAAACTGCATGGTCCTAACTGCATGACTTTAAACTGCACAATCACGGTCTAGATGTATGACCTTGAAACTGTAGCACACGTCATGGCCGAATGACATTAAAAGGCTTAGCATCATGGTCCAAACTATAGAGCTCTTGTTGCACGACCGTAAAGTACACGGTCTTAGTTGCATGACTCTAAACTGTATAACCACAGTCCAAGCTATATGACCGTAAACTATAGTGCATGTCCTGACCGCATAATGATGAACTGCTTTACACAGGTCCTGGAGGCATGATTTTAGACTCGCCTTCACATACGCACGCACACCCTTTACATGCATCTTCATGCACGTCTTCACTAATCGACCCAATCGTGTGCGTGCACATCACTTTCATAATTCCCCAGTGAATCCTTCCATTATTATTTATCATTCCCCAGTGAGTCTTACCCACGCTCGCAAAATAACGACGAACCAACCTGCCATCCATACTCGTTGTCAGCCAGTGGGTCTCCGCTTTTCACCCACCATTCAGACATCATCCATCTTGTATAGGTAGGCTCGTGCCATCTCCCCAAAAGTGAGTCAAAGCACCACCACACTTACTCCATTGCCTCCATAGACTGCCATTCATCACCACCATGGTCCAGTTGTATGACCTTAAACTGTAGTACACGTCCTAACCGCATGATGTTAAAAGGCTTCGCACAAGTCACGAAGGCATGACCCTAAACATGCCTTAACAAAAAATAACAGGCATGGTATATACCTAGACAAGGGAACACTATGAGTAAAAATGACAGACGGGCATGGTCATGAAACCATGTGTAAAAAAGTTATGTGAAAATAAAAACCCGGGCATGATGAAAGCCTCAAAAGGGCACCGTGAGTAAAAATGGAAAAATAAGGGTGAACATGGTCGAAAGGTCATGGGTAAAAGAGCCCCAAATAAAAAGGAAGTTGGCGAAAATCGTCTCTATAGCGTTGCTTCCCAAATCCAACTGAAAATCCGCAAAGGACGCTTGGACCAATAAGCATGTTGATGCAGCACTCGTCTCCGTAGCCCACACTCAAAGAAAAAAATCCCTAGTGTAACAATACCAGGACCCCAAAAAATACGAGCTTCAAGGAAAAGATTCTGACAACCTGAGTCCATTCTTAAAAAGGACTCGAAGGATAGAAAACTTGTCAAGAAGGCAAGACAAGTTTCATGAAGAATAACACTATTCCCATAAGGTCGCTAACACACTTCAAAGTTGTTGAAGAAGCCCAAAGAAAGCCAAGTCATTCATGACTTTGGACCTGCTATGCAATAATTAGGATTGAATCCTCAAGGGACGCATCGAACAGAGAAGAGAGGTATCTTGATTGTTGAAACTGCTAGCAATGGGCAGGAGTTATAACCAAAGCCAGTAACCTCGATAAACTGAGGTACCCTGCCCACCAAGGAATATCTGGTGCACAACGTAGATGGACACCAACCAAAGGCCCCTTAACAAACCATCCAGAACAAACAAAATCCTCTCAACGTGGACCAACACCAAAGGATACAAAAACCTAGACTAAATGGGAAAAATGCCCTTCAACATGGCACTCGACTGCTAGATGGGCCTAATTCTGACCAACAAGGTCCCACAAAATCCTCAGGCTTTGAATCACAAACAATCCACACGAGGGTGAGGACTTTGATAAGATCCCTCAAAACAGTCTCTTCTCCCCCTAAAGTTTCCATAGATGGACATGTACATTACATCAAAACATCTGAGCATCCTAGGTACAGCATTGCGTGGATCTCCTCGACGTTCATATGGTCTTGCGGTTAGGAAGAAAAAAGTATTAAAGTCGAAGGAAATTTTTCAAATGTTATCCTTCTCACTTCTCTTGAAGCGCAACATTTGACAGGGCAAGCTGTTTGAACACAATTTTCAATGCCTTAGTCCCTGAAGCAGAATAAATAGGATGCAGGTCACTAAAGCGTCGACATACAGTTGAATTCTTGACAATCTCAGAATTTCCTCATAACGGGTCAGAATCTTTCTAAGCACTCCCAAAGGCCACCAGCCAAGTTTTGTCGCAATCAGATATGTCTAAGGCAGCATAGACAAGGAAACAATTTCAAAAAAATTAGCTTCTTGCACCTTAAAATGGACACCGTAGCTAGAACTTTATTTTTAGTGCGTCAAACAGCTGTGGGACTACCACCGTTGGATCTCGCAAGGTCAAAAACCCTAATGGGTCAGGTTTCAGCTTAATCTAACATTGCAAGACAAAGTTATGAGTAAACATTAAAAAGGGGTAGGCCGCAGTCTATTCCCATGCGGCCTCCTAGCACCAATCTCCATTAAAGGAGACTGGAGTGTATAGTCCCGAGCAGCAACTTCGAAGACCCATATATCACTCTTTCTACGTCGAATCACTCTAAAATATTAGTGAGCGTATTCATCTTATCAAGACGAGAGTTTTGATATGTGGCACAACCCGTGACGATACCCGAGCAGAGAGAAAAACTAGAGAGAAGTTGGCGATTCGTGAAGATAGTTGCAAAAAATTTAACAGCAACACACCTCGCTCGAGCACCCATATCACGGCCCCCGCATACACGATCGAGGTGAAACCAATTGCATTATATGCGTATGGTCGAGGCTAATCCTGGTTCGATCCTCGAGTACGATGAACAGTTGGATTCGGCACACGAACACATCAAAGGTGTTATAGATTCCAACAGTCAAATTTCAAGATTCTAGCCAAAAACCGAAGACGACAAAATCTTCGTCCAAACACAAAATCAATCTGTGTTCGTTGCAACGTGATTGTGACGGCATGCTCAGTGTGATTCAGTGAAGAAATCAAAGAAAAATATCAAGACACGAGCACATAGATCAAAAGTTTTCAAGATCTATACAAATTTTGAGTCGCAAGATCGTGGCCTAAAAATACCATCCATGGCTCAAAATTGGTATCAAATCGATCGTCATGTCGAGGCGGATAGGAAAGCAATCATCTTTCATTCAAACGGATGCTAGAGCAACCCCGAATCATCCATGAAAGATCATGCAAGTTATAGGGCAGCAGCAGGGACTGTTTTGAAATTCCATCTATTGTTGGGCAGGGGAAAAACAGTCCTTTTGCACCTAATTTTAGAATTTATTTTAATTCAAATAAGTTGTAATTATCATCAATTTAAGAAGTTTTGGGCGTACATCCATGTTTGGGCCCAATTCTACAAGTACATGTTAAACACAATTGTCATAGGACCCTTGATTTTTCAATACTCATCAATAAAATTTGAGAGTTTTCACGTTCAAATTGTGGGTATGTCTTGGAGAGAGAGAGAGAGGAGAGAGAAAAAAAGGTCTAGTACCTTTCGATGAAGGTAATTTTCTCTCTCCTCCTCTCATCTCTCTCCTTCTCTCATCTCTCTCCTCCTCTCATCTCTCTTTCTCTCTCCTCCTCTCATTTCTCTCCTCCTCTCATCTCTCTCTTTCTCTCTCCTTCTCGCATTTCTCCTCCTCTCATCTCTCTTTCTCTCTCCTCCTCTCTTCTATCTCTTCATCTCTATCTCTCTCTTTCTCTCTCCTTTCGTCTATAGCTCTCTTTCCTTTTTCCTCTCTAATCTTGTTTATCCACTTTCCTTCTCTCTTCTGTCTTTCTTTTCTTTTTTCATCAATTTCCTTCTCTCCTTATTCTCTCTCTTTCCTCTTTGTTCATGCATGGCAGAGCCTATCACTTGGAATGATGTATTCTTGTTTCTAGGACCTAAACAGTGAGCCAGACCTTAATCTGAGTGGCAGGCCGGGCTTTTGTCAAAGTTTCCTTGTCTTCTTCTCTATCATGGACGATAGATGCTCATCGTTATCCATGTTTTCTTCCACTTCTCAGACCCCTATCATGGACGGTGGATGTCATCATCGTCTATGTTTTCTCTCTCTTTCCTTTTTTTTATTATGAACGGTAAAAGTTCATCGCTGTCCATGTTCTCTCTCTTCTAATTTCTCTATCATGGATGGCAGATGTCATCACTGCCCATGTTCTCTCTCTTTCCTTTTCTTTTATGTCATGGACGATGAAAGTTCATCACCATTCATGTTCTATCCCCTAATTTCTTTGTCATGGACAATGGATGTCATCGACGCCAATGTCTTCTCTCTTTTCTTCTCTGTCATAGACGGTGGAAGCTCATCATCATCCATGTTTCCTCTCTCTTTTCTTCTCTATCATGGATGGTGGAAGCTCATCGTCGTCCATGTTTTCTCTCTCTTCTTTTATCTATCATGCACGCAGCTCATCATCATCCACATTTTCTCTCTCTTCTCTTCTCTGTCATGGATGGTGGAAGCTCATAGCCGTCCACGTTTTCTTTCTCTTCTCTTCTCTGTTATGGATAGCAGAAGCTCATCGTCGTCTATATTTTCTCTCTCTTCTCTTCTCTGTCATGGACAGTGGAGGCTCATCGTTGTCCACATTTTCTCTCTCTTCTCTCCTCTATCATGGACAGCGAAAGCTCATCGTCGTCCACGTTTTCTTTCTCTTCTCTTCTCTGTCATGGACGGTGGAGGCTCGTCGTTGTCCATGTTTTCTCTCTCTTCTCTTCTCTATCATGGGCAGCAGAGGCTCATCACCGTTCATATTCTCTCTCTTCTCTTCTTTGTCATGGACAGCAGAGGCTCATCGTCGTCCATATTTTCTCTCTCTTCACTTCTCTATCATGGACAGTGGATGCTCATCGCTGTTCATATTTTCTCTCTCTTCTCACTCCTCTGTCATAGATGGCGGAAGCTTATCGCCATCTATGCTTCCTCCTAATTTCTCTCTCCTCTGTCATGAACAGCAGAAGTTCATCGCCGCCCATGTTCCCCTCTCTCTTTTCTTCCCCTTTCTTCTTTCTTCTTCTCCCTTTTCTCTTCTTTCTTATTGCCCCTTTCTTCTTCTTTTTCTCTCTCTCTCATTTCTTTCTTTTTCTTACCTGCACGACATCGGTAGTACTATGCATTCCTTTCCCTCTCTCTTTCTTTTCTCTCTTCTTCTACTTTCCCTCTCATTTGATCAAGGGAGGCTAAGTCAAACACTACCATGGTAGTCTCGTCGTCTAGCACTATTGTTATTGTGCCAGTTTTAGTTACCATGCTCGCCTTATTGCCATGATAGGCTAGCCATCGTGCCAAGTTGGTCGATGATTATTTTGTCGTCTAGTAGTATTGTCGTTGTCCCAGTCTAGTTATTGTGCCCATCTTGCTGCCACGACAGGTTAATCACTAGCTGATCTAGTTATTGTGTTTGTCTAGCCACCTAATCAAATTCTTATCTTCCCGATTCTTCTATTCTATCTCTTTCTTCTTCTTTCATCTATTCCCTTTCCCCTTTTTCCTCTATTGAATGTGCATGACTATGTGCATTCCCCCAAAGACAAGCAGGGGTCACTTGACCCACTTGTTTTGTAAATTAACCATGTGTGTGTGATTGTAGAAACATGAGAGTACAGGTTAAGGGAGGCGATTCCGAACCAGTTCTACGACTGGGGGGCTTTCGTTGTGATCTAAGAGGGCGCACATGCAAGCCAGCCTGAGTAATTCCCGAACCCACCTAAAATTCCTGTCTCATTGGTTGGTATACCTGCCCTCGCTCCTGAGCAAGGTTCCAGAAAGAGCAATTTCAAAGTCTCGAGTTTCCTCGAAAATTGAGACGCATGCCACCAAATCATCATGATTTGGAGCGTGAGATCGAAGCACCTAACCAAGCACCAGTGGCACTGTTGCAGGCACCAGGTCCCTGGGGCTCCAGAAAGTCTTTTTTCTCTTTTAGACTTCTTATTTTCCTCTCCATTGAGTTTCAAGGAACATAGTTCTGATGACATTTGCACTGTCTTCAGCGATATTTGCAATGCCACCAGAATTTTGTCTCCCTGATTCTCATTTGAAACTATCTGAGACCCTAGATCTTTGGCACCATTGACATTGGGGCCAGGATTATGTTGCCCTGGACAGTCTTTCCTTGATTAGTAGCATTGATTTATCGCTTTCCTTCTTTCTTGTGCCTCCTCAGCATCCCTGTTTTTGAGGGACCCCCTTCCCTCAACCTATCATGCACCCCGAATAGGGCTACACTTGACTCTAGGCGTGTTCAAGTCGTAGTCTTCATTTCGACCGCGCTTCGGTCCCCTTTGACTTATAACGCACATTACCCTCCACTTAGTCATTGCTAGGGCGCCTAGACCGTCACTTTCACTACAGCTTGAACTGGTTTGTCGTATCGAAGTGATTAAGTGCCTCATGTTAAATTTTTCTTGAGCACTACATTGATTTACTGACACACTCTCACGGGCACGCGTGCTGATTTACCACACTCACACTTATGCACCCGAGCTCCCGAACGTAAAACTTCTTTCAAATCAGTTTTTCGAAAAACATGTATCCGACCTTCATGTTTCCAGAGTAGGCGCCTAGTTCCTAAAGGAAGAGCAACTGAGATCGTGGGCCCTCAATGGGAGTACACCCTCTACATATACTCGGCCTCTAAGAACACCCCACAATACTTTGTACCCATGGTTGCTTATAGGAGTGGCCCGAACCAAAGGTGGGTGTACCCTGATACTTTACCTCATTTCTAATCTAGATCTTACCCTAGGTAGGAACTCTAAGTCTGTCCTTACCCACTAGCAGTTTAGAGGTACCCATGTCTTTTCGCTTGAAGTTTGTGTTGAAGTAGCGAGATGTATTACGACCCAAGTATGGTGGCGAGAGAGTCGGACACCGAGTCGAACGCTAACTAGTACCAAAGGTCGGGTATGTCATCTGGTCCTCCATCGAGATAGCGCACAGCTATCCCGTGGGAGTATGGGATCCAACCTTAGCCTAGACCTGTAGTTAGGTCACCTAGTCGTTCGTCCAGAGACCAACTAAATCACCGGTCTGACTCTAGGGATCGTCAGGTTCATAATCCCCCTAAGCACCCTAAACAGCTAAGGGATTTGGTTGGGTGCAGTCCTCCAACAAGCCAGAGTACTACCCCCATCCCGATGCAGGATGCAAGGTAGGGTTTTGCTTTCAGTGGTGGTCAAGTTAGTGATTTAAGCATAAGTGATCATCTTGTACTAATAGCTCCCCATCCACCCAGTAGAGAACATTCCGCTAGGGGTAGTGCTACAGGATCTTCTAGTCTCCCCAATAGCCGTAGGGCTGACCAATCTCCTCTTAGGGCCGCTCAACTTTGTACTAGGCTAGCACCCAACCCAAGTGTAGACCAGTTTCCTCTAGGGACGAACCAACCAATGGTAGATAATCTTGTAGATCCAACTAGGATAGCTTAAGCTGTTCTCCAGGCCAGGGGAAATCCTTGCTTAGGGCATGCAACCAACTTCTCAGCCCAACATAATATAAGGCCCCCTCAACCTGGTCAAGCACAACCTGATTCGAGAATGGTCCTAAACCGACTTGCCTTTGACCCATCATATTAGTTTTACAACCCTCAAACAAAGGAAACTCATCCCATGACACCGATATACCTGCCACCGCACCAGCTAACTCCTCTACACCTGGCTAGTCAACCTGCCACTTTAGGAAGTAACCCTTAGGTATCATCTGCACAGGCAGACATGAAATACCAACCCTTGAAAAGGCAAATGAAAATCACGGCCACGCTTCATAGATTGGGGATCGATGATCCCATTCTCATCGAGCCTTACGACGAGTCGTATTTGGATGGATTCATCGACCTACCCATGAACTTCTTGCCTCCAGAATTCCAATATGGCTTTAGTGTCAAAGGTGACCCACGCCTTCACATAATGATGCAGGGAGAAAATAACAACTAGAATAATTTTAAAAAAAAATATTGAAAGAATAAACCCTCTCTCAAGGTCTGCAAGGGAATCCACCCCAAAAACAAGGTCTGCAAGGGAATCCACACCAAAAACAAAGTCTGCAAGGGAATCAACCCTAAAAAGATCTTATCATAAGATCAACTTTATTAAACTCTTTCTGAACATTCTCTAATATATTAAACTCTTATTCTTTGATTTGTTTACAATGAAGGATCTTTTCCCCTTAAATACATTTCAAATAAAATAAATATATAACTAAAAAAATCCTAAATAAAATAAAGCCTCTCTCTAAAAAATACGTACTTCTCTATCTTCTCTCTCTTAACCTCACCTCACATGCCATCTTATATATGCGCACTTTATCTATGCACACTCTCTAAATTTTTATCTGCATCATTCTCTCCGGGTTGGGAGAAGCTTGACCTTGAACTTATCGAACTCAAATCTATTATGGTCCTTCTCAAAATTTGGTGATGTAGTTGTTGTACGTCATATTTGACGTACTTGCACCTCCCACACAAACAAGGAGTGAGCTGGAAATAGCTTGGTCTTGCGGGTACACAAGATACCGACTGGACAGAGTTGTGCCATAAAATAAAGCCTCGTGACATACGACTAGGGTATAGTGCCATCGTACCAAGGAATTACCTTACAATTGTAGCCCTATGTTAGCGGCTTCAAAACTATACCAAATCATCACCATTGCATTCAGAATATCGAAAAACCCGTTGAGACCAAATTTGGGCTCAATCGGACCACCCGAAAGGGGTCTACGCCCATGCGACCTCGCATCAGGCGGGTTCACACTAGTGTAGTGCGACTTCACCAAACCAGTCCCCAGACATGGAGACTGCAACATCGTTTTTTGGGACCATCGCGCTCGCCTTCTCACCTTCGCATCCATAGCAGTGAGCCTTCATTGCACTTATTAGCCTCGCGCCCACCGGCTCTGTCGTGCGCTCCCATCACCGCATGCTCGCCTACCTGCCGCGAACACCATCGCCATGCAGCCTATCGCCGCACGACTCACACTGTCGCGCACCCCATTGTCGCGCGACCCTTATTTCCTTCTATTGCTGCAGGGTCCACACTCTACTTATCCCGACGTGCATTCGACTGGCCAAGATACTCTAGGTCCTTACAAGCACCGCATGGGTTTTCTTTCTTTCTTCTCTTCTGTCACAACCGGCGTAAGCCTAGCGTCACCTGGGTTTTCTTTCATTCTCCTCTTTTGCCACAGCCAACACAAGCCTAGCACTGCCTGGGTTCTCTTTCTTTCTTCTCATTTGTCACAGCAGGCACGAGCCTATCCCCGCCTATGCTTCTCTCTCTTTCTTTCCTTCTTTCACAGTCGGTGAAAGCCATCACTGTCAGAGTTTTCCTTCTCCTCTTTCTTTTGACAGCCGGCGTACGCCCATTGCCACCTGCATTCTCTCTCTTCTTTTTTTATTTCACAATTGACAAAATCCAATGTCGTCTGAGTTTTCTCTCTTCTCCTCTCATTCCCGTCTGCGTCTTCCTCCTCCTCCTTTCCTTCCCTTTCTCTCTTCTTCTCCTCTCATGGTTTTCTCTCCTACTTTGTTTCTTCTTCTCCTTTATCTTCTTCTTCCTCTCTTCTCCCTCTCTGTTCTTTTTCTTTCTTTCTCTTACTCTCTCATTTGATAAAGAAGGGTTGAGACAAGCCATTGCGTCTAACTAGTCAGTATTGGTACAGTCGTCTAGTAGTAACTTTGTTGAGCCGGTCTAAGCTACTAAGCCTGTTGTGCTACCACGACATGTCGATTACCTAATAGTCAGGTCACTCTGTCGTTCTCACCACTCGATCAAATTCTTCTCACCCCAATCTTCATCATCTCATTCTCTTCCTCTTTTTGAATGTGCATGCCTGTGTACATTCGCCTAGAGGCAAGGTGGGGTCCCATGACCCACTTGTCTTATAACATTTGCCATATGTGTGTGATTGCAGAAACAAGAGAGTACATGCTAAGTTTTACAACTAGGGGGTTTTCTTCGTGATCTAAGAGGACGCCCACTAGAGCTAGCGCGAGTAAGTTCTGAACCCACCTTAAGTTCCTCTCTCATTGGTTGGTCCACCTTCCCTTGCTCTTGCGCAAGGTTCTCAAAAGAGCGATCTCAAAGTCCCAAGTTCCCCTGAAACCCGAGACGCATGCCGCCCGATCATTTGGATCCGGAGGGCGAGATTGAAGCACCTAACTAACATGTTCTCGCAGTTCTCGGCCTCCTAAGGTCAGATTACCTGGTCTAGCCCGGGCTGACACCCAAGTCACCCAAAATGCTATTCCAAGGGGGGTACATACGCCACCTTCCCAGGCCACTATGTGCTCCCGACCCAGACAGCATCGAGAGCTAGTTTCCTCTTCTTCTGCCCTTTCTCCTCCAGGCAGATATCTCGAGACATGGTACTCGAAGGTTTTCCCTAAGAGTACCATCTTCAGTTAGCCTCATCAGGTCGACTTTGGCTCTAGAGCCCACAAAGGAGCTCGGGGCAAAGGCCTGATGATTGATAAAGTTCTTCAACTTCCAAGGAAGCAGCCAAAACTGGCCCCTTTCCAAGGTCTGCATTCGCTGCCCCATCTTATGGAAACGGCCCTCTCATGCTCTAAGAAGACGGGTCAACCTCGACCCCAGTCTCATTTCTAGAGAGAGGTCTATCGCAGTCTAAAGCTCAAGCAAGACAGAGGACTACACATTCTGATTAAGGAGCCGACCAAAAAAGTCGGGGCATACCTAGCTCTAAGGGTCTCCTTCCTCGAAATCCCTTCTACCCCCTTCGAATCATAGAGACTGAAGAAGAGCTACAACAATCATAGAAGATGACCCATCCACTTAGTAGCCATGGTCCCAAGACCATCAAGAACCGGTCGTTACCTGCTCAGCATACAAGAGTCGAGTCCAGTCGGGGCATGCTGAGCCCTTACTGATCGATCTGTCACATATGACCCGTCAAGCTCGGAAGCCCTCAAGTGTACTTAAAGCTGACCTCCCTAGAGAAATGGTCAACGTAATGGTTGTAAACGAACCTGGCGACTCGCAGGAGATACGCATGGAAAGGTTCGAACAAATGGTGCAAGAAATGACAGAGAAGATTGATCTCGTGGAAGCCACTCGACACTCGGCTAACGACGAGGTCAATTCCCATCATTCAGATTATACAGCTCCAAGGGAGTCTCCTCTTCCTGCCTCATAGGACAATTTTTTCCCTCACCCTGTCTCACAAGCGAACATCGATGCTATGGTGACTCACAGCCTAAAGAGCATACAAATCCTAGGAATACAGGGTGCAATGCTTTACCAGAAGCCGTACCCCTCTTACATTGATCAATTGTCGTTTCCCTCATAGTACAAGAAAGGAAAGTTTCCCCTGTTCAATGGAACCACATCCCCGAACTAACATATCGTCCACTTCCAAGTGGCATGTCGAGAGACGACGGCTAATGGGAGGCTCCTCCTCCATCAGTTTGTTGAAACCCTGGATGGCTCGGCCTTTCAATGGTATGCTCGGCTTCCCCCAAATTTAGTACATACTTGGGAGGAAATGGAGAAACTATTCCACCAGTGCTTTTATGAGGTCGAGAGAGAGGTCCAAACCATCGAGCTTCTGACCTCGACTCAGGAACCAGATGAACTCGTATATCAATTCATAGCAAGGTGGAGAGATTTGGTCGCTCACCATCCCAATCCCATGCCTGAGAAGGAAGCAGTTCAGACCTGTGTGTGAAACATGCGACCTAGGATTGCTCTACATGTTGAGGCCTCCAAAATTACTTCCATGTCAAAGATGATCTCTAAGTCAGTTCACATTGAGAGTCTGTCACGCCACCATGGTGGGTCACGACAACAGTCTTCAAGCTTGGGAAACAACCGAGCCAACAGTAGTTCTCAGACCAACACCCGGGGCAACCAACACACAGGGGAAATCAGTGTAGGTGTTATCGTCAGTGATCCAAAGAAGGCTGCCTCTCAAACTTTGGAACTCTCCAAAGGGATAAGCATAACAAATACAGCACCTCTCAGACAAGTAAACAACAGTTATCATATAACCGGGTACTCCCACCTACAAACCTTAATCGAGATGACTATTGGACCAGAAATCAGAATAAGGTTTATCCTTTTGAAAAGGAATGGGTTCCCGCTCTACTCCGTCTATTGTTGGAACATAACATGATTGAGCTGCCCGAGATCAAGTTTCTTGATCAAGCTGGCCTCGATACGTATGCAAGATACTGTGCTTATCATCAAATGGTAAACCACTCCACAGAAGAATGCTACACACTTAAGGACCTCATCGAGGCTCTAATCTAGAAGGGTCAGATCAAGCTCGAAGAACTCAAGAAAGCATTCGGGGCAACAGAAGTGTCTCACACAGTGACAGTTCAAGAGGAAGATTAGGCACCCAGCATCCTTTGCCCCTTGTTTCCTATGATGCTTCAAGAAGGCCTCATCATGCCAAAATCACCAAGACAACCCAAGCACCAAGCTCAAAGAGCCAAAGGTCTCCGGTTTCCATATCATCAGATATGGGGGCATGACCTGACCTAATGCTCTGACTGCCACAAGCTATTAATGAAGAAAATACAGAGAGGCCAAGAAGTTAATGACTTTCCAGGCAGGGATCCCCAAGTCTCTCCTCCACTGGTACAAGAGGACCCCTTGACCCATAACCCGGGAAATGATATTTATCCCTATTTGAGCGATGATCCAACAATGACTCGTCACTCCTAAGCTTGCAAGGTAACCCAAGCACCTTGCACAGGGGACCGAGAATCACTGGTGCCCATACCATCATATATGGGGCCATGAACTGAATGAATGTTATGGGTTCAAAGCTGTGGTTGAGGGAAAAGTCTAGAGAGGTTACATCGCTTACACCGAACACCCTCAAATCATTAAGTCCATCTAAGAGGACGTTTCAACACAAGACTTCCGGAATAATGCCTCTGGTCTTGCTGAACCCTCAACTTCCCAGCCATGAAAAGTCCATCACGGGCGGAGCAGACTCAAGTCTTTAAAGCGAGAAGCGATTCGTCAAGTTAGGGTTGTTCACAAACTTAGCAAGATGGACCATGCACCTCCAAAGGTGACTAGAAGAAGATGAGCACCAAGGACTGCTCCTCGGAAGAACAAGGTTCCTCAGCCACCGGTCGAGCATGAATTTCTCAAGCCTCTTCCTCCCTTGCCGACTTTAAAAGACTTCATACCGGACACCATCGACCTTATTCCTTCGTCTCATCAAGAGGATACCCTTGAACCATCTCTTACTCGGGGCACATTCAATGAGGGTGACGACATTAAAAGCACCCCCCAACAGTTTAAGCAAGGGATAGACCTAAAGACTCCCTGCACACTTCCAACTCTGGTGATGACGTAAAAAGTTGCCTAGATTGGTCTAATGAGGGGAATGACCTTAAAGCCCCCACACCTACTAACTCTTCTTCTTCCTCTTCTTCTTCCCCCTCCTCGTCTTCTATGTCTCTTGCAAGTACAGCCTTGAAATGTCCAGACTGTGAAACTCTTGACAAAGAGCTTGAAGGAACCAACATAAGCAGGACGCACCAGAGGTGGCTGAAAAAGACGTTGGCCCAAGCCGCTGGATTTTTTATAGTTGCTAATGTACTGACAACTCGTGTCAAGGCAGAGCCATCTTCATCCACAAAGAAGCACAAGAAGTCAAAGTCAAAGAAACCACCCCAGTGGCCTCCTGAGCCTGACTTTGAGAAGAGACTGAGAGAATCGAGGGGGCAGAGCATCTACTCTCAATAAGCTTGCCACATGGTGCAAAGCTCAAAAGCATCACCAAGCATGGGGAAGATGAGGCTAAGGTCGGAGAAAAACTGCAACTTCCACCTCAGAAGTCAGGCATTTTGAAGTTTCCTAGTTAGCCACTCCTCCCTAATTCAAATACTTCAAACAATTTACTCATCCTCCAGCTCCCAGGGCTCCTTCCTCGCCCAAGTACCCCAAGAACTCCACCTCTCCTCCAATTACCTGGGTTGCCACTAGTCCTTATACCCAACCACCTCCTAAGCCTCAACCTCAAACATCCACTTAGACTACCCAAACCAAACCGTTTTCGCAACCAGGTCTGCTAGTAGCCCAAAAAAAACCTCTTCCACCTAAACCTATTCCTTAACCCATTATACCACCAAAGCCGATGATAGGACCAAGAACACAAAAAACTGACGATGAAAAGGTGAAATATGATGTGATACGGCACCTACGAAAACTTCCAACCCTTCTCAACATCTATGACACCCTCATGCTCTCAAGGGATTACCGTATGGCTTTAGTTCAGGCTCTTTCCAATCTATAGGTATACGAGACTGAGGTGGAACTTATTGAGGTTGATCCAGCATTCTTAAGTGGATGTATGGCGATCACAATCGCCCTCTCTTTGTGACTGGTGAGTTACATGCATGCTCCATCAACCGAATTATGTTGGATGGAGGGTCAACAGTCAACCTTATCCCAAGGAGAACCCTCACTCATTTGGGATTAGGGTCTGAGGATCTCACTCGGACTCACATCACAGTCCAGGGGTTCAGCCAGTCAGGAGAGAAGGTGGCTAGCACGGTCCGCCTTCATTTCAGGATCAGTGAATTAAATGATTACGCTCAATTTCATGTGATCGACACTGACACATCTTACAACATCCTTCTCGGCCACTCGTGGCTCCATGATCAAGAGGTGGTTCCATCCACATTGTATCAATGCTTCAAGTATAGTTGAGATGGGAGACAATATACGGTCTATGCTGATAGAAGACCGTTTCCTGTAGCCGAAACTCACTATGCTAACGCCAAGGATTACTTCATAGATTCGGTGTCACCTCAAAAGTCAGGAGACGGTGATTACAAGTTTGTGAAGAAGATGGAACCTTGGCCTCTTGAAGATGTTGAGTTGAGGACATCGGGAGAATGCTCATAAGCATGTTTAAAGAGGAAGAAAGACAGGGTAAAACTCTCCCTGTAACTCCCATTCATCCCAATATGACATCAACCATCCTTGAAGAAACTCCATCTTTGCCTGAATATGAGGCTTTTCCCTTTGCTTCCAATTCTGAACTACTTGTGCAAGAAGAAGAACTAGAAGTCACCCTTGAGACTGAGCAAGTCATGGGGATAGAGTTCCCGGTCCCAAGGGTCACCTACATGCCGGACTATCAAAAAGTCTTGGATGTCCCCATTGCACTCTTGGAAGCGGAACTAACGCATCAGCCACCCCGAAAGGTTTTGTGTTTCCCTGATTCTATTGGAAAATAACAGTTACGGAAAGGACAACCCTCTTGCCCTCAAGAGCAAGATCTCCTAGCAGAGTTAAGCGGCGAGGTTCGCAGTCTCCAAAATCAATTGGGTGTTATGCATATCACTTCAAAACAATTAAAGGAGTTCGTGCCCGAGACCAAGAGCTACGACAGGGTTGGAGTGAATGCACCTTGAACATAAGCCAAAGCCCATCTTGATTGGACCATTTACAGTGAGCAGGCTCGACACATTATGAGAATGATGAATTATGAGCCCATGTTCAATCAAACATTAAGGGGAGAAGAAGCAACTACTCCCCCATTCGAGGTCATTGAAGCTATAGCGACTTGTCATAAAACAAAGCAAGGTGTAGGGTATTCCTCCAGGACCTAGAAACAATGAACAAGAGCAAGAGCAAGAGATAGAGTACAGAGAAGCAAATGGAAAAAGAAAAAGTCACGCATCATACTAAAGAAAAAAGAGAATTTTATTCATAAAGCAAGGGGATATTACAAGTGTCAGAATAAAAAAAGGAAAAAGAAAAATAAAATAAGATGAGACTTTCAAAATCTATCAATCACTTCATTGATCTTTCCCCTATATGCTACAGCTGATGTCTTCGCCTACTGGATGCATCCCTTCAACTCTGCCACCATCCCAACTCATGCTCCATCAAGGCCGTCCCTTCTTCCAAGGACTATTCAAGGGTAAAAATATTATTGGTAAGCACCTTATCCTTTGCTTCCCAAGCTGCAGTCTCCTCCTCCAACTTACTAAGCTCTCGCGTCAACTTTAATATCTCCGCCTTCAAGGTCAACACCTTGTTGTGTCGGGAGATGGCCTCCTCAACAAGATCGGATCTCTGAGAGACTGTAGCATGCATTTCCTTCAATTGAGCTTCTACCATTTCGTGATGGTGTATGAGTGAGGACTCCAAAGGGGGCAGTTACGAACTCTCTAGCATTGTGCGGTCATTTCCTCTTGCAAGGACCTTATTCTCCACCCTTCTAGCGTGTTCAGAGCACCATCGAAATATGGGATGACCTCTGGTGCACCCCCTAGGAGGGTGATCTGCCTTAACTTCTGGATTGCACTGTAAAGTTCAGTAAAAGGCAGATCCTTAAATCTCTGCATCCCCAGACGAAGAATATCCATGATTATGTCGAACGTCCCACTGAAACTAGGCTGCTGCAATAGAAGGACCATCAGTCTCAACGGCGGGGCTCGAAGGGATGATAGCCATGTCAATCACTGGCTCTTCTCAAGCAATTGTGAAGCCCAAAGTCTCATTATTTGTAGAGCCAGAGGGGGCCCCAGTCTCAAGCTACTTGGTCACCACGGTATTAGCGTACACACCTGGCCCTTCGGCCTCACCATTAGTAGGCTTGGTCCCTTCATGACCAGCCTCTTGTCCTTGCCTCTCGCTTTTTGGATCATAACCGTCACGACCCCGTTCCCTGACTCCTACCGGAGGGCGACAGAGCTAGGGATCGTGACTGGAGGTCACGAACGTCACTTAGGTAGGAGCAGCTCAACACATTAAAACATGGAATCCAGAGCAAACCACGAAAGAAAACTAGAATCCATTCATTAACAAATATCAATCCAAAAGGTACAACTATTTCATTCATTCATTATCAAAAGTCTTTACAACTTCTTCGAGGTGCTACTGGCCCAAAAATAGACAAAAGGAAGTATACATCATATTGCTGAAACCACCAAAACATACTATGAAGGTCTTCAAAAAATGGCTTCTCAAAACTTTTTAATCTTGGGCTTCAGATCCCCAAACTGTCACCCAACTTCACTCTACAGTTATGAAAATAAGATGGAATGAGCTTAAATCCAGTAAGCAGATCTACACCATTGCATTCTAACTAGCATGATATTGATAACAATATGCAATGCACATATATACGTATATATACACATATATCAACTGAAGTCCCTCAACATGTTTTTCACACACTAACAGTAATGTGATAAAGGCAATTCAATACATAATGCATAAATCACAATCATCTTACTTAAAGCAAAGAAATAAGGACAACAAATCACAAATACAGTTAAAAGAAAATGCAGAATGCTTACATAAGACAGGAAAACATATCTAATTACTCCTGAAGTTGAAGCCAGATCGGTTAGGTTAAGCCAATGCTGAACTTGGGATTTATATCCTCACTCATGAGGGTGGACAATGACAAGTGGGTAAATCCACTTTGTAATGTCCTCACTCATGCCCCAGCATGCTTTGGGGTTTTGATAGGCAGTGGCCTTGTAAGACACGACCCTCTCATTATACCATTCTGATGAGAGAGCATTAAATACTATTAGGTGACCCAATGCGGAGTGCCTACATAGATCTGGGAGGGGGGCGACCCTCCCTATTACTCACATCATGAGTCCTATCCTATCATGGGGAGTTAGGGGAAGAAAGCAGCTACCGGTACGATCATTCACACAGTAGGTACCCTTCCCAATAGGCAGCTGTCAGCACCATCATTTACACAGTAGCTACTCATTCACATAACACATAAGCATCGCAGCTGCTGGCACCATCACTCACACAGTAGGTACCGTTCCCAACAGGCAGCTGTTAGCACCATCATTCGTATAGTAGGTGCCCATTTACGTATCACATAAATAGCATGATACCATCATTCACACAGTAGGTATCCATTTACATATCACATAAATAGCATGATACCGTCATTCACACAATACCTATCCATTCACTTATCACATAGAAAGCATGATACAATCATTCATACATTAAGTATCTATTCACATATCACATAAATAGTATGATACCATCATTCACACAGTAGGTATCCATTCACATATCATATAAATAGCATGATACCATCTTTCACACATAAGAGAAAGAAGAGGAAAGGAGAATGAGGGAGAGAGAGAAGTGAAGAAATAGAGAGAAAGATAGAGGGGAGAATAGAGAGAAAGAAGAGGAGAGAGATAGAAAGAGAGAAGAGAGAGTGGTCTGGTGGCTTAGCCGTCGGTCCGATTGATGGGAAAGAAGGAAGGAGAATGCGAGAGAGAGAAAAGTGAAAAAGAGAACAGAAAGAAGAGGGGAAGAGAAGAAGAGAGAGGAGAAGGAGAGAAGAGAGAAGAAAGAGAGAGAGAAAGAGAAAAGAGAAAGAGAAAGAGAGAGAAGGAGAGAAAAGAGAGCGAGTTGGTGGCTTAGATGTCGATCCAATTGACCATGAGAGAGCGAGGGGGAAAGAGAGGAGAGAAGGAAGGAGAGAGGAAAATGAGAGAGAAGAGAAGTGAGAAGAGAATGAAGATAGGAGGAGAGGAAGAAGAGAAAGAATAAGAGAGGAGGGAGAGAGAGAACGAAAGAAATAGAGAGAAAGAGAGACTAAAGAAGAGAGAGAAAGAAGAGGAGAGAGAAAAAATAGGAGAGAGAGTGAGCTGACAGCTTAACCATCGATCCGGTTAAAGGGAGAGAAGGGAGGAAAAGGAGAGCGAAAAAAGAGAAAAAAGATGAGAGAAATAAGAGGGGAAGAGAAGAAGAGTGAGAAGAGAAGAGAGGAGAGAAGGAGAGAAAATAAAAGAGAAAGAAGTGGGGAGGAGAAGAGAGAAAAGAGAAGAGAGAGAAAGATAAAGAAAGGGAAGGAGAAGAAGAGAGAGAGAGAGAGAGAGAGAGAGAGAAAAGAAAGAGTGAGAGAGAGAGAAAAAGAAGAGGAGAGAGAAAGAGATAGAGGGAGAGAAGAGAGAGCGAGCCAGTTGCTTAGCTGTCGGTCCGATTGATCGTGAGAGAGTGAGGGGGAGAGATAGAGAAAAAGGTGTTGAGAGAAGAGAAGGAGAGAGAGGGGAGAGAAAAGAGAGGAGATAGGAGATGAGCGGAGACAAAGAAAGGGATAAGATAAGAGCGAAGACAAAGAAGAGGAGAGGAGAGGAAGAGAGAGAAGAAAAAGAAGAGAGGAAGAAAAGGAGAGAAAAGAGGAGAAAGCGAGAAAGCAAAGATGGGTAGGTGGCTTAGTCATTGGTTCGATTGATCATGAGGGAGAGAGAGACATGAAGAGAAAGAAGAGGAGCGAGAAAGAGAAAGAAGACAAAGAGAGAGAAAGGGAGAAGAGAGGGCAGGTCGACGGCTTAGCCGTCGGTCCGACTGACCATGAGAGAGCGAGAGGGAGAGAGGGGAGAGAAGAGAAGAGAGAGGAGAATGAGAAAAAGAGAAGAGAGGAGAAAGAGAAAGGGAGAGAGAAGAAAAAGAAGAGAGGAAGAAAAGGAGAGAGAAGAGAGGAGAAAGGGAGAAAGTAAATACGGGTCGATGTCTTAACTGCCGGTCCAATTGATCATGAGGGAGAGGGAGAGATAGAGAGAAAGAAGAGGAGAGAAGAGGGAGATAGAAAGAGAAAGAAAAAAGAGAGAGAGAGAAAGGGAGAAGAGAGGGCACGTCAGTGGCTTAACCACTCATCTGGTTGACCGTGAGAGAGTGCAAGGGAGAGAGAGGAGAGAAGGGAGGAGAGAGGAAAAAGGAGAAAAAGAGAAGAGAGAAGAAAGATAGAGGGAGAGAAAGAAGAGAAGGAAGAGAGAGGAGGGAGAGAGAAAGGAAGGGGAAGAGAGAGAAAAAAGAGTGAAAAAGAGAAGAGAAGAGGAAGAGAGAGAGAAGAAAGAAAAAAAGAGGAAGAGAGAGAAAGGAAGAGAGAATAAAAGAAGAGGAAGAGAGAAGGAAAAAGAAGGGAGGAGAAAGAGAGAAAGAGAAGATGGACGTTGACCGATTGATCATGAAGAACGAGTGAGAGAGAAGAAGAGAAGGGAGAGAAAAAGAGAGAAGAGAGGGGAAAGAGAGAGGAAGAGAAGAAGAGAAGAAGAGAAGAGATGAAGAGAAAGAAAGAGAATAAGAGATGAGAAAAAAGAAGAGAGAGAGAAAGAGAAGAAGAGAGGAGAAAGAGGGAGGAAGAGAAGAAGAGAAGAGATGAGGAGAGAGAGAAGAGAGAAAGAAGAAGGAAGAGAGATAAGGACAGAAAGAAAGAGAAGGGAAGAGAAAGAGAGAGAGAGAAAAAGAGAAAGAGAAGGCAGTCATCGACCTAGTTAGCCACGAAGAAAGAGTAAGAGAGAAGGAAAGAAGAAAGAAAGAGAGGGGAGAGATGAGGAAGAGGAGAAACAGGGAGGAAGAGAAAAATAGAAGAGAGAGAGAAAAGAGAGAGAAAGAGAAGAAGGGACGAGAAAGAAGTGAAAGAGAAAGAGAAGAAGAGAGGAGAAAGAGGGAGGAAGATAAGAAGAGAAGAGATGGAGAGAGAGAGAGAGAGAAGAGAGAAAGAAGAAGGAAGAGAGAGAAAAAAGAATAAGAGAGAGAGGGAGAGATAAGAGAGAAAGGAGAGAGAAAAAGAGAAAGGAAATGAGAGACGGAGAAGTCAGGCCAAAGGTTTAGCCGCCAACCCGATGGATCGTGAGAGAGTAAGAGAGAAAGAGAAGAAGAGAGGAGAAAGGAAGAGAGGGAGAAGAGAGATAAATAAAGAAGAAGAGAGGGATTCAAAGAGAGGAAAGGGGAAAGAGAGAGAGGGGCATGAGGGAAAGAGAGGAAGAGAGAGATAATGGGCCACTAGCCAGATTGATAGTGAGGAGAGGGCAAAAGGGAAAAAGAGAGACGATAGAAGAAAGAGAGAGAAAGTGAAGAGGGAGAAAGAGAAATAGAAAGAGATTACCTAGTCAGATCCTTGGACCAGACCGACGGCTAGGTTTGGAGTGAAGAATCTCAAGTGAAAAATGAGAGATTCCAAGTGAGGAGTGCGAAGTTCTAAGGGTAGTGGCTTGTGGGAAAAAGTTTTCTATCTCCTCTCTTTGGATGGAAAGGGGTAGAGAAAAGTATTCCAAACCAAAGAAAAACTCAAATTGCAATCCTTAAGCTCAGGGGTCAAATCTCATTAATTTTCCCTTTTTTTGAACCTAGGGTTACAAATGATTATATAGAGATCCGTTTGAAACAAGGGTGGATGCTCAAAACTAATTAAATTGCTAAAAAATACAATTTTCATGAAATAAATTTGAATCCCTTTTTTTTAGGCAAAATGACTATTTTATCCTTACCCACAATCTTCCAAATGACAAGTTGGTCCACAAAAAGTGGCCATGAACCATGATGATCTTTCGGGGTTCGTTTCGAGTCCTTCCGGTGACTTTTCGATGAAAAGAATGATGTGAACGTGACGTGATTGTTGTGACATGTCTTTTGATCCTTGAATCAAAGCATTGAGCTCTTGGCAAACTTCATCAAAATATGAGAAATGTGCAATCTTAGATCTCGGATCTTGGCCTTTCTTTGCCCTTTTTTATCAATCCTTTTATTGTGGATTGACAAGGAAATCATCACGATTGTTTGGCGAAGAGAATGGCTCGATTTGGTGTCTGAATCGCCACTTGCCTAATTGAGGAACTTGCTGGAACTTGGATTACGATAACCAAAAAATGCTTCTTTTTTTACCTTAAAATACAGCTCTTCTAGCTAATTATCATGCGCAATGCTTAGCACGAATCGATGCTCTCGGCCTCATGGTTGCAATGGACCCGATTTCAAGCCGATCTGATATCGGGGCATCATGATGTGGCCATTTGATTGAAGAGATCTTCTTCTTCTAAAAATCTGCAACACATGATTTTTCTTAAGCAAATTCTCTCTTAGATTTCTCTCGTTTCCGGTCGCATCATGGGTCGTACCATATATTAAAACGTACACACCGATGAGACAAAGATCCTAGTGAAATTTGAGCTTGATCTGACTTAAGATGAGGAAGTTATGACCCTTCAAAGGTGATCTCGAAAACACGTTACATAGTTTCCATCTATGAAACTAGTGAGGGTGCAGAATAGTACGTAACCCACCCCTTTTGGGTAAGTTGATCAAAGAATCGTCCAGAAGTATCCGAATGAGCTGAATATTGATATTTGAGGGGTTTTCGGACCTTCTGAATCAAATGAAAGAGGTTTGGTATTCATCTGAAGCTCCGATGATAGGGTTGTAGTTATAGGGTGCATTTTCAACATGTTAGAGGCCAAATCTGAAAACTGGTTTTGTCTCTTATCCACCTTAACATCGTCAGATCGGGATAAAACTTGACGGGTGTTCTTAGGGAGTCATAGGCTACCTCTACATGCTTTTTTGGACCAATCTATTGTCTCTAAAAAATGTGCTCCAGATCAGGGTTTATTTCAATAGTGCTTTTATGACCTATATGCATTTTGGTACCTACAGGCTTAAGTCGTGATTGGCTTCCTCCTTATTCAGCTCGAGGATACTAGTGTTGAAAAATACCTTAAAACAACTTGCCCTGCCGATGTTGTGCTCCGAGAGAAGTGAGAAGGACAACACTCGAAATCAAAATTGGTCCTTCGGCTTTCATTTTTCTTCTTGACCACCGGCATCAGCGGACCAGCAAAGGGGAAATCGTGTCAAGCTTCTTCCCTGGGGGATGACCAAGGTTCTTAGATGATTGGCAGCCTTACTGAAGCGCTTGTAGACCCAGTGACGTCAAGACTTTGGGGGAGAAGAGATGTGAACTACTGGTGGGGGCCTTGCTTAAGGGCTTTCTTCCCACTTCAGGAGTCCTTTCTTTTTAGTTCCAACAACTGGGGGCCTTACTTAAGGGCTTGTAGACCCGATTAGTTAGAATCGAAGTTTGTCTAGCAATCGGGGGCCTTGCTTAAGGGCTTCCTTCCCAATCAGTAAAGTTTTCCTTTTTTTAGTCTTTTGGTGGGAGCCTTGCTTAAGGGCTTCCTTCCCACTTCAGGATGTGGTTTCTTTTCTAATCTTCTGGTGGTGGCCTTGCTTCAAGCTTTCTTCTTACTTCAAGAGATTTTTTGTGCTTTGGATAGACCGTTGAGGGCCCTTAATGGGGTGCATGAACTGCTACACCAGGGTTTGGAGTTTGTTTGACAGATGGGGTGCCTCTTTGAGCCCCAGTCTACCGGATTCAGTTAGGGGCTTTTTGTTGGCCATCCCGAAAAGTCTTGACCATCGATAGGTAGGGGTTTTGGCGAGGCATTATCTTTGAGGCTTGAAGCCCCAGTCTTACCAGGTCTAGTCAGGGACCCTTTGTTGGCCATCCCGGAAAGTCTAAACCATCAACAACTGGGAACTTTAGGGAGACTGCTACCTTGGATGTCGGTGGAGGTATTAGTCTGGCTTAACAGTCAATTGCCTTTTGGGAGCGTCCTCGGCTTGTTGGCATGACTATCTTGTTTTTGGTGACTTCTTGGAAATGAACTCTTTTAACATGGAGTTACGGCTGGCTGTCTTGTTGATTTTTCTAAATTCAGATTCTTCTCATGGATTGATCCAGACTGTTGGAATTTTCTTAAGCTTGTTTTTTTTTGTTTCTAGTAGCAGGATACCCTCTTATGGGGGAATTGGTTCCCAAACTACCAGGCTTTCTTGTCTGGATTGCACGCTAAAGCCGCCTGTGAAGGCGAGCGCTGCATCAACCTGTTTATTGGTTCAGATGCCCTTTTGGGTTTTCATTTGTATAAAGGGGAAAGCGACACCTTGGAACGGTTTTCACCAACTTCTTTTTTATTGGGCTCTTTTACCTGTGACTTCATGGCCACGTCCTCCTTCCTTTCCATTTTTACTCACGGTGTCCTTTCAAATTTTCACCATGCCTGGCTTTTTCTTTACAGAATACTCATACTCATGGTTTTATGACCATTCTCGTATGCTATTTTTACTCATAGAGCCCTTGCAGGTTTTCACCATGCCCATTTTTTCCTTTGAGCACTTTTACCCATGGTTTCATGACCCTATCTACTCATATTTATTTACTATTACGTATAAATAAATGGAATTGGTGTTGAATGATGATGGAAGTGAATAGCGGTTTTCAAGATGAAGATGGGTAATTGGGGTGGTAGCACTCATTGTATTTTAAAATGAGGCTCAAAACGTGGTAAGGGTTCACCAAGGATCAAAGTGAGTTTGGGGTAGTTTGACTCACTAGTGAATGATGTGAGTTTTTAGGAGAAATGAATGGAATGGTGATGGAAGGTACGATTCACTTGGGAATGGAGTGAGTCTTCATGCATGATGAAGGGTTGAAAGCGGAATGTAAGACTCATTGGGGATAATGGTATGGAGCTTTTGTGGGGGGTGTATGAAGTTGTAATGGAAGGTGCTGCTTACTGGTGGTTGGAACGAGCTTCTGGGTGATGAAAGTGGTTTACTGGGGGGATAGCAAATTTCAGGCATGACGAAGGGAATGGTGAGGTGAAGGTGGTTTGATTGAGAGCATGGAGGTGGACAGTGGTTTTGAGAGGGAAGATGGGTTTGGGGTGGTTTGACCCACCAGGGAATGGAGTGGGTTTTTATGAGAGATGAAGGGGGTTGTGATGGAATGTACGACTCATTAGAAGTGGAGGGCATAGACCACGCAACTCACTGGGGATGGTGAGTGGTGAGGTGGTGTGACCCATTGAGGATGGTGAGTAGTGAGGTGGTGTGACGGTGGGCGATGTGGCTCACTGGGGATAATTGGAGCTGCAGCACGCATGAGTGAGGAGCACATGGGGGATATGTGGGCTTGCAGGTGGGAGAGTGAGAAAGGAGGTGGTAGGGCTCCAGTTCGAGGTAGAAGGCCCAGCCTGGCCTATAGCAATGAGGGGATTGTATGTGCAGAGATGCACGTGGAAGAAAGAGAGGCCCCGGGCTCGAGAACATGGCAGAGGGCCCAGCCCGGCCTGCCGTGTGAGGAGAGGAGCATGCGCGCTTGAGTTGCAGGAGAGAGGCGACAATTCCAGGCTCCGCTCGGGACAGGAGGCCCATACCGACCCATTGCAACAAAGGTGGCATGTGCGCGTGATGGGGGTACGCATGGAAGAGGGGCAGAGATTATGAGCCTAGGCTTGGGCTTGGCAGCCCAGCCCAGCCCACTACAGTGAAGGCGGCATGTGCGCATGGTGGAGGCACTCGTGGAAGAGGGGCGGAGATTCCGGGCCCAGGCATGGGCTTGGTGGCCCAATCTGGCCAACTGCAGAGAAGGGAAAGAGCGCGTGGCAGCGGCTCGAATGGCAAGATCCCAGGCTCAGGCTCGAGCAAGTGGCCCACTGCGTGAGAAGAGAAGAAGATAGAGAAAATAGGGTCCATCAGGCCCTATGGGCTCGGCGGTTTGATCTGGAGACTCGTTTTGGGCGGCGGATGTGGCCTTCTCTGCTCGAAAAAAGTTTATGCACGTCCTGGTGTTGGTTTCGAGCGATTCTAACACCGTTTGACCCCTTGTTACTATTTTCCCCAGAGTTATTTTTGGTTCAAAGAATGGGTCTAAGGGCAGTGAGGTCTTTTTGCTCATTGACCTTCCCAAAACACCCTCCATCTTTATTAGAAATGACGTAGAGGCATTCATGGACATGAATGGAATGCAAGATTTGTGAGAGCCAGTAATGGAAAGGCGAAAGAGGACCTTTATGGAGTGGGGTATAAAAAGGTGGAGTGGGGCCATTTTGGGTCACTCTTACTCGTTTCAAAAAAATTAGAGAGGGAAATTGGGAGAGCAAGCAAGGTAGGGCCTATGTGGTCAGGGAGCTTTGAAGCAGGCCCTTACCTTCGCGCAGATGGCCGGGGCATCCGGCACCAAGGAGTTCGGTGAGTCCCTCTCTCTTTCATGCTTTATTTTCCTTCCATGTGCTCCTAGTGCTTATTTTAACATAGTTAAATGCTCCATTTTTTTTAGCACTTAAAAGAAAGCCTTCTTGCATATCTTGGTGCACTTTTAATCACTTAATTATCGTTTTTGGCACTTTGTAAGCATCTTCAGCACCTTTTGAGCATTGTGAAGTATTTTAAGCACTTTTGAGCATTCTGAGTGCTTTTCAAGCATTTTAGCACTCTTTGAGCATTTCAAGTTCTTTTCAAGCATCTTAGGAACTCTTCGAGCATTTTAAGTGCTTTTCACACATATTAAGCACTTTTAAGCATTTTAAATGCACTTCAAGCATTTCAAGTGCTTATTTAAGCATTTTTTATGCTCTTAGAGTGCTTTTAACACTTTTTGGGTACTTTTAATGCTATTGAAGCACTTTTGATGCCTTTTTTAGCATTTCTGCATGAACTTCACCTAAATGGAAGGGGGCTCTGCTAGGGTCCATTTGGCTTGGGTATGTCCCACAGTTCAGTTCCTTGAACATTCTCCGGGGAGCCTTAACTCCTTTGGGCACCTTTTTTTGTCAGAAGTCTGGTTTACAAGGGAGACCAAGCCCTATGTCTTCTTTTCTTTTGCTTCTCTTTGGTTCTTTTGCGCCCTTGACCTTTCTCTCCTCATGCGTTTTCAAATGACATACCCACAAGCAGGAATATACCTAAATTGGGTGAACTTGGGACTGACACCTTTATAGGTGTTAGTTTAGTTAGGGGAGAGCCCATATGGCTCACAAAACCTGCTTGTACTCTGGAGTGGCCTCTAAGTGTCACCTTCACCAGCGAGACTGCCCACTTCCATGTTTGTGAGACCGATGACGGGGAATCTATAGTCTGAGAAGAGGGGATTCCATTATTTCTTATCCTGCACCACAATCTAGCCTCTAGTGAGGATCTCCCCACTCTCGAGAAGCGAATGGCCAAAACACATAGGTTGGTTTGGTCTCCTCACGGGCTTCGCATGCAAGGGGAGCATCAGTTCCTAAAAGGGTATACCCCTTGGACCTTTGAAGTGCTCCACATCTACGAGGACGTCCTCAAGCTTTCGCCGTTGTTCACAGTCGTACAGAGCTCTGCCAAGTACTTTGACTGTTACCCAAACACCATGAGGGCACTTCTAGTGACTTGAAGCCATGTTAGCAACACATGGCTCTTTGGTCATGGTGAAGGAGGGATCTCCTTGTTAGACCTACACTTTGTTGGGGGCCTGTCACTGATGAGGGCCATGTAAAATGAGTTTGTTCCTCACAACTTTGTCATCTTTGGCAGGACACCGCTGGGGGGTGCAGCACCTCCTCCCGGCCTTCGAGAGATGTTCGATATTTACCAGCCCCTCAGCTCACAGGCCAGTGATGGTCAAGGGAGTCTTTACCGTTAGGTGAGATTCTTCTACGGGGAGCACCCTGATGCCATCGAACTGGAGCATTGCGTTCTGGGTGGCAATAGTAACGAAAAGGCGGAGGTTATTTGTGCCACTTTTGTATGCCGATCCGTGAAAGACGGCGTATACCTTGTTGCCTACTTAGGCCTCTTCATCTGCAAGTTTGCTCTCCCCGAGTCAAGTGACACGATCCGGCAAGGCTGCTTCTTCGCGGCTTGCAACATGTTGCGCGGGCGCCAATATGCCCTTGCACATCCGGTCTTGTGCAATATCTATTTTGGCCTTGGGACAATTCCTCGGGGGAAACCTTTTAGAGGGGGAGATGGCCTGGGTTAGAGGGAGGAGAGGCTTTCCATAGGAATTTCAAGACAGCATGCCCAGCCCATTGTGTGTTTGGCTGGCTCTCGGTGTATTTCCCAAGAACGTACTCGACGAACGCTGCTTTGACTGGAATTGTATGCCCTCAACTTCTGAAGATCGTTGGGCAAAAGATTACATTCCATACCCTTGGCCAAGCACACAATTTATTCGGCGATGAATCCTTCTTCACACGTCGTAACCTATAGGTGGCTACATTGATCGTGCTTTTGTGGACCAGCTGGGTCACGAGCTGGATGGCGCCTCTACCAACATCTCTGAGCTGATGTTTCTTTTGAGCATAAGGGGAGGTATCCTGCCCTTTAGAATGCCATTTGGCTCTAAGCTTAAAGCATATTATCCTCATCGCTTTGTCGGTCAGTATGGGCTAGATCAGGGATGCCCATTTCCTGTCTTATTTGAGAAGAGGTATGCGAAGGAGGGTTCTAAGAGGAAGAAGGGTCACTTGGGTACCTGTCGTGAGTCGTGGAAGGCGGTGCATGTGAGAACAGCTTGGGCGACATGCCCCGAGTGCACAGAGGTAAACAAGTTCGTCATCCCTCACTATTGCAGGGTAGGCCATGCCACGGAAGCTTACTGACGGTGGTGGAGGATTACCAACAGCTGGTATTTGCAGATGGACCACTCTTGGAAGGAGGAGAACAGCAGTTGGCGTCATGACACTAAACAAGTGAAGAACTTCGTGCCTCCAGCGTTTGAGAAGCTTTTCGAGCTGGAGTACCCTAGAGATTGGGAGCAGCTTGGGATGCCCCAGATGATGATAGTCAATGAGGAATCACCATAGGTCCTTGCTCTCAAAGAAAGGATATGAACCCTCTTCGACAATCTTAGTTCTATCTTTGAATGGAGACAAGGCCGAAAGGTTGGTGGTCGAGAGGGACGTCCCACACAGGATTACAATGCCCTTCTAGGCAGCGGTCTTCATTCACTGCCCAATGCTGGCTTTCGGTTCGGCCATGCTATGGAAAGGCTTGCGCCACCCTAAAGATAGAAGAAGAAAATGAAGAAGCCAGTGACCTCGGATGCCTCTGAGTCTTCACAAGAGCCTTCTCTTCGACGAAAGAGTGTCAGGCTGACCAAATCACATTTTGTGTCCCAACTTGTGATCAGTTCTCCTCGCCCAGCCTCTTCTGAGACTAGAGTTGTGACCCCAGCTGTCGTGGGGGCCCTAGATCTTACCAGTGCTCCTTCTGTATCAGAGGGTAATCCTTCAACTATGCAACTGGTGCGAGTGCTGATGCCAATTACACCTTCGTCCTCCAGGAGGGTTAGCTTTGACTTGACTTCTTGCCCAAAGGAGGGCGACCCTCCTCCAGTGATGGAGACGACTAGCTCAAAGGAGAGTGACCCTCCTCCAGTATTGGAGGGTAATCCTTCAACTATGCAACTGGTGCGAGAGCTGATGTCGATTACACCTTCGTCCTCCAGGAGGGCTAGCTTTGACTTGACTTCTTGCCCAAAGGAGAGCGACCCTCCTCCAGTGATGAATACGACTTGTACAGCTAGCATGGCCATTGGTAGGGTCACGGACGTTATCCTGGGGAAAAACCTTGACTTCATTGTGGCGCTCGAGTAACCTGTGGCCGCTCCTCATTTTGATGCAACTGATGTAGCTGAAGCCCTAGTTTCATGTCATCAGACGTCGAGTCCCATTTGAAGCCAGAAGGGTCATTTAGTGTGGGCCTTGCTGATGCACCCTCAGAGACGGCTGCCTCTCTTGCCGTTGTCTTTTTGGTTGAAGTGATTTCGGCCTCAGGTTTGTCCACGATCAATCCACCTTCTAGCACAAAGTCTGCCATGGTCATGGCTATGCTATGGTCGAGTCTCCAATCATTAAAGGGACGGTCCCTTGTGGAGCTTGGTCCTGAAATTGTTAACCTTCGCAGTTGCGCCGTGGCACTGAGCATTTTAGGCTATGAGAAGGAAGTCTTTGCTCATTTTGACAATCTCGTATGTGAGCTGAAGAGTTGGCGGGCAGAGGCTTTAAGAGAAGAGTCAGAGGTGAGCGAGCTACAGGGAGCTCAACTGGCCTTGTTGGAGGCCTTGCTTTTGCAGCATTGCGAGCAAGTAAATGCATGCATTAAGAGGAAGGCCACTCTGATAGCTCAAAATTCCACCTTGAGTAAGCAAGGGACAGCCCATTTGACCAAAATGAGGGCTTTGAAGGCAGAGATACTTAGGATGACAGAAGAGAATAATGAGCTGGAGAGAGAGGTGAACCAGTGGAGACCAGAGAGCCAAGTTTTATCTGACGAACTGGCTGGGCTCGGTCTCACCATCAAGTCTGAACTACTTATGTGTCACAGGCCACCCAAGTAGTGACTGATCTCAAGGAATGTGCGCAACAGGTTATCGCGCGCTCTGAGACGGCAAGAGAAAAAATTAATGAGGCCGTCAATCGTTTCTGAGGATGATCTTTTTCTCACCCTTCGTTAACTACTTTTTGCCCTTACTTGAACATGGACCTTGATAGAATACATGAAATGAAATACCACTTTTTGTTTTATTCTTTATATCACCTTCTCTCGTTCTTGTGGTTTGTATTCTTTTGTTGCTGGCCGCTACTTCTGCGGACTGTCGACAGCCCCTTTTGTGGACACGAGCCACGAGCCTTTGACTTAAACGCCCTTTCGGGTCTTCGTTCAGGCCCTTAGGGTATGCGCCATTTCTAATTTTCGCAAAACCCCGTGAGAGTTTTTGTGGTGCTTTTGCCCATGGTTTTTACACCATTTTCTCATTTTTACTTCTGATTCCCTCTCAGGTTTTCATTTGTGCTTGATTTTTATTTTATTTTATTTTAGACATCTTTTACTCACGATAGCTAATGGTGCTACCATGCGTCATCATTTTTTCTTTCTTTTATTTTGACCATCTTACCCATGACGCCCTTTCGAGTTTTCGTCATGTCTGTCTTTTAAGGAGTTGACTTTTAGGGTCATGCCGCCAGGACCGCGATGGCAGTGTGTTTTTAGGGTCTTAAACCAAGACATGAGGGCATGTTTAGAGTTGTGCCTCTGAGACCGTAACGATAGTGTGTACAGTTTGACAAGGATATGGCCAAGAGAAGGAAGATTCTGAAGGCGGAGGTGATGGGGTGAGAGTTCAAAAGATGACAGAGGTGATGGGGTGAGAGTTCAAAAGATGACAGTGATCATTCGAGAAGGGCCCCTATACTGATTGTATGTCAGGTCTCATGTTGCTGAGCAGAGGAGTGAGAAATGTCGATATACTCAACTCCCTTTCTTGTGTCGTACTGGGCAGCAGCCACTTCAACAGCTTTGAATGGGGCAATCATTCATTTGCCGTCTTTTAGCCCTTGATTGGTCATGGGCTCATAATTCATCTACCTCATGATTTGATGGGCTTGATGGCTATATAGGCCCCATTCCGACAACACCTTAGTATCTTTATAGGGCGGACCTTTAGTGACCCAAGGGACTTCGGGATTTTGGGTCTTCGAGATGAACCCCAGTAATGGCTTCGAGGCTGTAAATTTCAAAGGGACCTCTTCCACCTTAGTCTTCCCTCTTATGATGACCTCCAATTGACCAAGGAGTTCCTGAGCTTGCTTCCTTAGATTAGCAATAGTGGCCTGATCCAAGGGGTCAAGCTGAGGAAGAGGAGTGAGGAGCCTGAGATGGTGATGAGGGAATCTCAATTGTAACCGAGTGAATCAAGTCCCTTTTCGTCAAGGAATCTGGAATGTGTAAAATGTTTTGGGAATCCCACACGTAGGCTGACCTTTGGGTAAGGCAAGCACTGTCTTCTCCTCTGAAAGAGGATGGAATGTGCAAAACCTTGTGGTTGGCTTGGCTAGCTTCAATGGTCCACCGTGATGCTTCGGCTTTTAGCTCATATAAACATATGAGCCCAACGGCCCAGATTGAATCTGGGTTGATCTGACGATCATGACCTCATTTCGTGTTTGAATTTTAATGTTTTTTTCACGAGTCCAAATAACTTGAAATTTTAGACGTCCATTCTTCTCATCAAGATGCACCTAATAAAAATATTTTAAAAATAGTTTGTAAAAAATAAATTGATCAAAATACCTATGAAACGTTTCAAGGGTATTTTGGTCAATTTATTTCTTACAGATTATTTTTTTGATATTTTTATTAGATTCTCCTATTTTTTAAGAATATATACCTAAAATTTTAAATTATTTGAATTTTAAAAAAAAAAATTAAAATACTAAATGAGATCGTAACTGTTAGATCGGCCCAGATTTAATCTGGGCCATTGGGCTCATATGAACACATATCTTGGGTCATAAAAATATTGACCCAAAATTTCAAAAACATATCGTGGGTCAAAAAAATCTTAGTTTTATATCTTTTAACCACGTAAGCTAACTTTATCTCCTTTAAACCTATTTTTTTGCCACAAACAAATATAAGAAAGACATACACTTTCTAAACACCATCATTTCTCTCTATTCATATGATTTTTCCCAAAATCTCTCTCTACTTATTTTTCCACGCTCTTTCCCCCGTATCTCTCACTCTCTCTTTCCCCCCCCCCCCCGTTAGAGTGACAAAGAGGGTGAATGTTAGAGAGAGAGAAATTTAGGGGAAATATATCACGTAAAG
>NW_006499644.1:561918-594750 GCF_000471905.2 Amborella trichopoda | reverse complement strand
CCAACACCTCTAGGTGAAAATGAACAGTGATTTTACCTACTCTCTTCATCATCCAAATTTCATCGCGTGGTCACAGTTTTTCGGTAATGTTTTAATTTTCATTACTTTTTTACAAATCCAAATTATTTGAAATTTGGAGCCTGTGTATATCTTAGTGAGACACACTTAATAAAAATATGAAAAAAATAAATTTTCAAGATATAAATCGACCAAAATATCGTCGAAATCTTACATGGGTATTTGGTCAATTTATATTTTGTGAATTATTTTTTTTCATATTTTTATTAGGTGCGCTACTAAGATGTATACACACTCCAAATTTCAGATCATTCCTTTTAGTAAAAAAAAATAAAAATTGAAATACTAACGGGCAATTGTGACCATACGATGAAGTTTGGATGGTGATGAAGGTAGGCGAAATCACTGTTCATTTTCGCCTATAGGCGTTTTATAGTATCTTCCATACATACATATCCAAATTTCATATAGCTTTTCCCGTTAGTGTAGGCGAACCAATCACTTGGTTTCAAGTGATTTGGATTTGTGATTTCAAATTGCTTTTTCCATCTGTATATATCTTCCTTATGTAGAGATCCAAAATACCCCTATGGGTTCGCCTATTTTGGAAAAACACATACTTAAAATTTCAAGTGATTTGGAGTTGTAGAAAAAAAATTTATAATTCAAACATTATCGGACATCTGTGATCTTCAGATCGACCCAGATTCAATCTAAACTGTGCGCGTTTACTGTAATAATACGCACAGGATCTTTTCTCCTAGAAAGAATTGGTTCAAGTTAGAACCACTTGTGAATGCTATTTTTACATTCAATACTATTGCATACTAAATTTAAAGCTAAAGTGAAAGGGTAAGTTTGCCTTTTTGTACTAATGATGAAAAATGAAATCAATTCGTGGGCAGATCACCTGCGTCTCTCATACGCCCTTCTATCTCTCTCTACATCTCTCTCATCCACGTCTGTTTTTATTGTTTGGATGCCCTTCTCCACTCTCTCTTTATCTATGTATAGTTCCAATCCACAGTTCTCTTTGATCTCAGGACCCACTTCTGATGATTCCTTTGGTGACTCGGATAGAGATACTGATTGAGAGTATGATGATAATGGCGATGCTTTAGCTCATGATGATGATTGGGATTGTTTTGCTTCACTTGACCTAAGGGAGAGGCTGGAAAGATTGATTATGGCTTCACTTAATTATGTGTATGAGAGGGAGATGCATGAGATCTTTGGGGACAACCCATCCGGAGTGATTTTTGAGACCCATGAAAGTGAGACTAGTGAGGTGATTGAGAGTGAGATTAGGGATGTATGAGAGTATGAAAGCAAGGAAGAGAACTTCCATATGCTTTGCTTTCAGTCGAGACCTATGAAGAAGGCTTTTGGTAAGAAGCCATTTCTTAAGGTGGCTCTCAGGAAGAGTGTGGTCTATTTTGGAATGTATCCTCGAAATATAATTGGAAGGGTGAGAGAGGGCAGGTAGACAGAGGGTGGGTAATAGGTAGAGAGAGAAAAAAAGAGGGTGGGTAGATAGAATAAAAGATTAATTTAGTATAAATTTTTGTTTGACTCTTTGATTGGGGGTAAATATAAGAAAAAATAGTGTTGGGGTTTAAGGTGTGATACTAAAAGTATTGGGGGTAAAATTTATACAAGGTTTTTTTTGGAGGTATTTATAATAATTTTTCCTCTCTTTTTTTGGGTTAGTGATGAAGTGGGTTTTCATTTTGGAGACAAATTTTAGGCAGAAAACAATATACTAAGATGATGGAAGTAGGTTGCTCTAATGGTTTTTTTGGAGGAAACCTTTGTGCAGAAAAGCATTGTAAAATTTATTTTTATTTTTTTTTTTCTTTTTTTTTTCTTTTTTCTTGGGTTATTGATGGAAGTGGGTTTTCATTATGGAGACAAATTTTGTGCAACAAAACAGTATACAAGTTAATCTTATTTAGGATGGATGAGGGAGAGATGGGGCAGGCATAGAGAGAGAGAGCAATGGTACAAAAAGGAGAGAAAATGGGTGGATGAGAGAGAAAGACACTTATTTTCGTATTTCGTACCAAAAGACTATATTATTTTTATATTTTAGTTTATAAAATATCTATGTAATGATGTTGATGGTAAAAAAAACATTTACAAAAGATTTTAATTTTAACCTATTATAAGGGTCGTAGATCAGTGCTGACCCCACCTGAGTAGGATCCCATAAGAGGTCTGAAAACGGTGCCACTCTTAAAACTTTAACTTGCGCTCTTGTCCAGACTATCCGAACGTTTACCAGCACACCAAGTGACGATTATATAGACACATTATGGGGAGGTAAAATCTCTCTCTCTAGATACATGTACGCATGTGCTTATGTATATGCACCCTAATGCTAGTAGTAGTGATTGGTTTTTTCTTTTCCGTTCCGATAGCTTTTTAGTGTACGTGGTATACTATCATAAAGATGATGAGCTTTCTTTGGTAATGAAGATGTTATTTTAGAAAAGAGTGTGGTTAGTATAGAGCCTAGGCTCTAAACAATCAATTTAGAGCTAACTTTCAAATAGCATCGAGAAATATAGTTTAAATATTGGAAATCTTTGTAATAGCCTTGAAATATATTTTTATTTTTATTTATAAAATTTAGAGTTTCAAAAATAGTGTGGATCGATAGATCTACAAAAACTTGAAAAATCTTGAAAATTGACGGTCCAAAAATGCAATACAAAATACACTATGTCCAAAACTTGAAATCCATTTTTTTCTCATGTCCATGCATCTTGATGTCGAGATGATCAATTTTAGGATATTTGGCATCAAAACAACCACTTCCAGTGAAATTTTTGACGTAGCCTCTAATTTGATTGGTTAGAGCCTCGGCTCCATATAAACTTTTCCCTTTACGGAAAAAGGAATTCGTACGTTATTGTTGCATTTATTACATGACATTCTCCCCAACATTATTTATGTACATGAAGACATATAAGGTGCTCCCTTTCAATCAAATTGTCTACCTATCCTATAAAGAAAATACCTACTCAAGAGTATTTTATGAATCCAGAATTTAGTATGTACATTTAAATAGGTACATTAAAAAGAAAAAAGTTAAAATTGAGATTTTTTAGTAGAACTTTGTGGTGAGGGATCATGTACCATGGGAGCATACGATCAATTTGTATATTATATCATGGACTTTTATATCCAACTTCAATATCCAATTCATAAATTTATCAATTTATAAATTACATAAATTTTGCTTTAGGGAAAATATCTCCTTACACTCTACTTTGGTGTATCATTTGCCTATAGACCCAATGTTTTACAAACTTTTTAATAGCATGAGGTTTCTAAAAAATATATCAATTTACCCATTTTGACTATTCTTTTTCTGCCCAAACTAAAACTAAAAAAATATCTATATATGTCTGCCAAACCTCTCTCTATACATCTTCATTTCTCTCTCTATGACATATTTTTCTCTTTTTCTCTCTCTTACATAGAGAGATGTTATAAAGAGGGAGAGATAAGATGTTGTATAGAGACATGTTTAGTAGACAGATAGAGGTGTCCTTTTAATTTTTGTGTGGGCAAAAAGTAAGCAGTTAAAAGAGATAAATTGAGTCCAGGGGGTTAGAAGATGTATTTTTTAGAAAATCTATGTCGCTAGAAAGTTTTAATACCTAGGTTTTTGGAGAAATGGTACACCAAAACAAGGTGTATAGAGATAAGTTGAAATCTCAAAATAGGTATAATCCAAAATCCATATTAAAATCATACATATTTTGTATTATAACTTATAAGTTATAAGTTGAAATTTAAACTAATTTGTATTTAGTAATAGATTTTTTAAAAAAATTGAATTTTTAAAACTATATTTATAGTACAAAATTATTCTAAATATGATTTATATGTTTAAAGAAATTTTATCTATTTCATATATTTGTAGTCTTCTTTAAAAATATAGGAAGTACTATTAATATAATATTTAATTTACTAAATTCAATATTCTTTAGTACAAAGACATTCTCTTCTTCCTAATCCCTGAACCCCTCTTACTTATAATATAAAGATCATACTTTGAATTTGGTCTTGATCATGGCACTTCTTCCTTCTCCCATTATTTTTTATGCAATACTTCTTTTATGAAAAGAAAAAAATTATATAGAACCGAGCCTCTAAATGATGAAATTAGAATCCACCTCAAAAATTTCACTAGAAGATGTTGTTTTGATGCCAAATATCCTCAAATTGATCATCTCGACATCAAGATGCATCGACATGAGAAAACGATGGATGTCCAAGTTTTAGAAATAGTGCATCTTGTCAAGCATTTTTGGACTGTCAATTTTCAATTTCTGTTAGATCTGCTCTATCTACACTATTTATTAAAGCTTCAATTTTATAATTAAATATGAAAATATATTTTAAGTCTATCGTAAAGATTTCTAGTACAAAAACCACATTTCTCGACACTATTTTTAGGTGTTGTACTTTGATTGTTTAGAGCCTCGGCTTCATACAAACCACACCTTTTAGGTAATGATCTATTTTATTTGATTAATTATGGACTCAATTGTCTTTGTTCTAGAAAATATCGGTCGTACACTAAAATTCTAATGGAATTGTGGCACATACTGGGGAGAGTTTTTCTTGTTCTTCGACGTACTTATCTTGTTAATGCAGCAGAAAACAAGAACAACTAATTAGTAGTGAGTAAAATAGGTTTAATGGAGAAAACCTGACATCGTTAACACAAGTGTTGGTTGATTTAATGGAGAAAACCTGGCCTCGTTAACACACCAGTGTTGATTGAACCTATCTTGCTAATGTAACACAAAACATGAACAACGCAGAAAACAATAACAACTAATGAGTAGTGAGTGAAATAGGTTTAATGGAGGAAACCCAACGCCGTTAACACACAAGTGTTGGTTGGTTTAGTGGAAGAAACCTGGCCTCATTAACACACAAGTGTTGGTTAAAATTCAAAAGCTTCCCGTCCCGAAAGATTACTTCTCATTAAATATCAAGTCATATTGATTACAATAAAATAGCCAAAAGATCAGCTTCTACTAACTACTCATGTAATTTACCAGATAAACCCAAACAAATAGCCAAAATATCAGCTTCTATTAACTACTCATGTAAATCTATTCAAAGACTTGGTCAACCTGATATAGACTACTTTATTAAGTACTTCTACACGAATCGGCATGAGATATATATACCCATGCCTACCTTATTTACCATGCTTATCATTAAAGAAGCTGAGCTATATGTTAGGCACGTAACATCTCCTCCCTCCTTAAAATTCAGTCTTTTCCTAAAGACCAACAACCCTTTTGCACGTCTTTCTTGCAATTCAGCAGGTATCATCCACCGAACTGGAAGCGTAGGACCGTTGTTGGTTACCTCCTTGCTGGTTGTGATGGACTCCTTCACATCGGACGTTGAAACAACTCGCCACTACAAGAAATTGAGGGCCTCTTACAAACGAGCAAGATTGTGGGCCTCGTACAAACGAGCAAATCCGTTAGTTGCTGATAAGGTCATAGGGTGCCCTGCTAACACGTCTGCCTTAATGTTGTCCATTAATCCACTGATGAAACAATTGACTTGGCTGTTAGGAGGAAGATACCCCACCTGACTTGGCGGTTAGGAGGAAGATACCCCACCTTAGTGAGCAGCCTTTCAAATTGAGTTTGGTAGTGTCGAACAGTTCTAATTTGTTGCAACTTAGCTAACTCTCCAAAGAAATCTTGGAACTGAGTGGGACCGTACCTAGCATGCAACCCTTCACAAAACGTCTGCTAGGTCATTTCGTCACCTTCTTGATTGAATAGTTGGTACCACAGCTGAGCGTCACCCTCCAAATGGAAGGACGCAAGAGCCACATATTCTTCCTTCGGTGTTTGATGGAACTGAAAAAATTGTTCTACCTTGCAAGTCCAACTTGTCGTGTCTTTTTCACCTTCTAAAGCGGGGAAAATCGAGTTTGACAAGCTTTGGAGCGAAGGACTGCTGAGATCCATTTTGACAGTTTTCATTGGTGTTCCCAGGTCATACTTCATGGAGTGGAGCCCTTGAGTTCTCCTATACTTCAGGTTCAATATTAGCTAGACGTGTTTTGAACAGCTCGTTAAGCTTGTCCATTATCTGTTGTTGTCCAATATTGAGAGAGCTCACATCATCTTTCAACTTTTCCACTCGATCCATGCCTTTACTCTGATACCACAATAGCACGTACTGAGGAAATTTTCTTCTTCTTTGACATACTTATCTTGCTAATGTAGCAGAAAATAAGAACAACTAATGAGTAGTGAGTAAAATAGGTTTAATTGAGAAAACTTGGTCTCGGTAACACACAAGTGTTGGTTGGTTTAATGGAGGAAACTTGGCCTTGTTAAAACACAAGTATTGATTGGGGTTCAAAAGCTTCCCCTCCTGAAAGATTACTTCTCATTAAATACTCAAGCCACGTTTGATTACAAGAAAATAGTGAAAAGATGAACTTCTACTAACTAAAACTCAAAAAAATAGTCAAAATACCTGCTTCTATTAACTACTCAAGTAAATCTACCCAAATACTCGGTCAACCCGATATACACCACTTTATTAACTACTCCTACAAGACTATGCATGAGATATACATACTCATGCCTGCCTTATTTATCTTCTTATCATTAAAGAAGATGAGCTACATGTTAGGCACGTAAGAAATTGTTCTTGTTTTTGCTACATCAAATAGCAATCCATGCTGTAGTTTTTCGATTTTGAAAATTTGATGATATGATCTTGTAAGCATATATATTATTACTCTTATCAGAAACTAGCAAGTATTTTTGACATCTAATAATTAAAAATCTACTTTCAATTACAAACAAATAATTTTAGTTCAAAAACTTAATTTTTAATTTTATAGAAATTCTATATACGATATTCAACCAAAATAGCATATGGCTTAAGGAACATAAATCACTTGATATTTGTATGAGCGTTTATTACATAATGAAAAAAGTTTATATAAGTTTGGAATTTTAAAATGTAGAATTAAAGATGTACCTCAAAAATGGATCGAAAAAAGTTGTTTTATTGTTGAAAAATCGTCTAGATCTACTTGATTTTAACAATTTTCGAAGTTTAAAGTTTTAATATTAAATACAAAAATAGATTTTTATATAATCTTAATAATTATTTACACTAAAATTATATGATAAAATTTGGATTGGTTAAGGTTGCAGCCTTATAGAAACCACACCCTTATATAATTGATATGTTTATATCATCCTTTATCGTTTTATACCATCATATTTATTTACATTGTAAATCTAAAAGTTTATCCATATCCAAGCCTATGACCAATTTCTTGAACGCCATGTGTTGTCCAAACCAAAATGGAGCTTCAAAATTTTGAGAACTATTTTTTCTTTAAGACAACAACACTTTTATTAATATAACACATTTTTAATATGTCTTGTATTATAAGTGAACTATTTTTTATATTGAAAACTTAAAAAGAAATATATCTCATTTTGATTTTCATGACAAAAGAATTTTTTGTGTGATATAGAACTTTTTCTTTTCTTTTTTCTTTCTCTTTTTTTTTAAATAAAAAAAAAACCAAAGAAAAAATAGATTTTTATTAACAAAAATTATAAATTGCAATGTGTATAACAAAAATTATAAATTGCAATGTGTATTGGATTTTGAAAAAAATTGATTTAAAAAAGTCTCAGTCATTGATAATGATTTTAATAATATTACTTAAGAAAAATATTTTCATGACAAAAATCAAATTTATAAATTGAGATTGCATATTATGAGACCATTTGCCTTGATTACGATGTTACAATCACTCATAGTCCTTAGATGCCAAATTAGATGGTTTGGGGTGTATCACGAAGTTCGAGAATTTTTTTTATTTAATTTTGAGTCTAGTCAATGACACATAACCACTTGATTCAAAATCTAATGGACAAGAATGATGGTGACCTCCTTGTACTAAAATTAAAAAGTCATTTAGTATACTTTTTCTTATAAATTTCAAAACAACTTTTTACTTAAAATTTAATTTGATTTTTATTTAATACAAAATTTTAATGTGTCTCATCTTTTAAGTAAATCTTGCAATATTCAAAACTACAATGGAAATAAATTCTCATTTTAATATTCATGGGTAAAATTTATGTTTATGTGATATAGAACCTTTTCAATTGATATTAAAATATTACTTAGTTTATTTAAACTAACATAATGCCAAAATTTAAAAATTTATGAAAAATTTTCACTCATAGATAATGATTTTAATAATATTTTTTAAAAAAGTCTTTGTGACCAAATTATATATATAATTTAAAATAAATACAACAAATTTTAGTGTCTCACTTGTCGAGTAAATGCTTTTATATTCAAAACTATAATAGAATAAGTTGTCATTTTAATTTTCATGAGTAAAATTTATTTTTTTGTGATATAAAAAATTGAAATTAATGCTAAAAAACTTAGTTAATTTTTAACTAACAAAATGCTAAAATTAGAAAAATTATTATTCCATTTGAAAAGATGTAGAAAGAACTATTTTTCCTGTAGTATTTGATGCTCCTATCTACGTGGTGCACTTAATATGTTCCATAGAATAAATCTGTACACATTATATAAATTAAAGACGGGTTTTCTATGAGTCGGCCAATTTTTTTGGGTGAGTAGTGGTAAAGTTAGAGGGGAATTGGGCGCTACCATTTTGGTGAGAATAGAGTACGATACCTCAATGGAGCTCAGCAATATTACTGCCAAGGCCCAAGCCATTGATATGTACATATATGGCCCCCATTAAAATTCATTTTAGGTGATTTTTTTTCTACTTTTTTAGATTCATCATCTAAGCCAATATGAACATAAATATGCAAAGAAAAATAAACTTGTAAATTTAAACTATAATTTTTTAGTTATCTTTTTTTACACCATCCGTATCTTTTTTATAAACAATACAGTTTAGATAGCATCCATTTTTAGAATGGATGTTCGTAAGTCAAGATCATATACTTTAGACAATATCTATTTTTAGGATAGACGTTTGTAAGTCAACAAGCTCGTGCGCTCGCTGACTCATGAAACAATTTTCCTATAATTAATTCCTCTAATAAAAAAAACTTATATTGTATTATTTTATAGGTTAAAAATATCTTTTCGTTTTTGTTATTGTAAATAAGGTGCAGTTGGCATAAGGATGCATCCATAGCTGTAGAGGTAAGGTGTGCCTTCAAATTTTATCATGGTATATAATTTTGATGTAAAATGTTCTTAGGATTATCTCAAAATCTATTTTTATATCGAATTTTAAAATTTTAAATTTCAAATCTGGTTAAAATCAAGTAGATCTATAAAAATGTGAAAATCTTGAAAATCAACGGTGTAGATAATATATTCTAAAATGCACTATTTTTAAGACTTAAAATCTTTTTATTTTTTATCGTCATACATCTTAATGTCGAGATGATTAATCAAAGGATTTTTTAACACTAAAACTACTTTTACAATGGATTTTTGAGGTGCATCAATAGCATTTTTGAGGTGCATCCGTAGCATTTTTGAGGTGCATCCAATGGATTTTCACGAGGTTGCAACCTTATATAAATTTTTTTTTTATAAATATATCACTTGTAACGATTTCTTTTATCTATTTTTTATTTTGTTGAAATCCGAATTTAGAGACGGACGAATGGAGTTCATTGAGAAGTGCACTTGGCCTAATTTTTTTTTTTGCGACACAAATTTTCTCTCTAGTTTGCTCTCTCCCTATCTTTAATGGAAATCTAGGGTTTCGATTGCGCCTTTGAAATCACAGATCTAGGCTTTGTTAAAGCCCAAGATTTACTGTGTTTTCGTTGGAAAGGAGGTTTCCAGGTAGATTTGACGAGAATTTGGCCGGATTTTGCTTTTTTTTTATTTTTTATTTTCTCGTTATAGGGACCTTGACTGGGTTTATTTGAGGACTGGTTCGTTTTCGCCGGAATTTAGAGACATTTGGTTGGAATTTGACACAGTTTTTTGCTGAAAAATGGGTTTTTCTATTGGATTTGAGGCGGAAATGAATCGAGATTCATTTCATGAAGAATTTTGTTCTTTTCTAGTTTTATACTCCTGCTTGGCAAAGATTGAATGAATTCGGTGATAATGGTGGACCTTCCGTAAAGTTATTGGAACCCAAATATGCGCTCTTCAAAAATCATGTGACATCTTCAATTGGGATTCAAGTGCCCAAAATTCAGATTAAGTATTAGATTAAGCATTTGGTTGCAACAAGAAGTGCTTTGAAGGGAATTGGGGGCATTCTCTTTATCTTTGAAAGCTCTTCTGGTGCATATCTTCTCCTGATTTACTTGCTATTTGTCACTATGGTCGCGCGATTTCTTGCACGATCATCTTCGTAACCTGTAAGAGAGATGGAGATTGATGGGATATGGAAAGAAGAGGAAGCCGAGAGCTTATAGTACATGGGAGGGGGATAGAATCTTGAAAAATTGGTAGGTATTGGAAACCCCCCGTCTAAAACTCATAAATTGACAGCATACCAAAGGTAAAATGATGGTCATTTTTTTTTATAAATTGTTATAAAGTTAAAAAACAGGCATATGTATAATAATATAAAGTTTTAAATATTTGCATAATAACATAAAATAAAACATATATCTATGTAATTTTCTCTATTTTATATAATTCAAAAATTTATAAATTTATATTTAAAACATCATCTGTGTTTTTTAAAAGATAAAAATAAAAGTTGAGTTTCAAAAGGTTGAGGGATGACATAGCCGAAGAACCACATGGTGACTGACTACTTCTGTGTAATGTTATTTGTTAGACCCTTTAGATTGAGAAACATCATCTCTCTCGTGGTTTCTTCAACATTATCCCTCGACCGAAACTCTGTCTTCTTTTTTTTTTTTTTTTTTTTGACAAATACTTTTTACTCTATTATACAAATCTACTAAAAAGAAATTACATTAGAAGAAGTAGCTAGAAACCCTCATTTAGTTAATATATCAAAAGAAGTTGAAAAGCAACTAGAGAGAATTATGAAAAATTTCTTGTGGGGAGATAACATAAGAAGGAAAAGATCTGATCTTGTGATTTGGAAAAAAAATTGTAGACCAATGAAAGAGGAATGATTGGGCGTTAAGAGACTGAAACATATGAATCAGCACTTTCAATAAAATGATGGTGGAGGATCTATACACAACCCTAGTTTTTCCGAGTGCTTGTTCTGAGAGATAAATATGGAATGGATTTGAACGTTGGCCTCATTAAAAATTCAAAAAACAAGATAAGTTTGTCCCATGTTTAAAGAGGTATTGACTATGAGATCTGTGTATCTACGACAATTCCAAAAAATAGTGGGGAATGGAGAATCCACTCTCTTTTGTTTTGACAAATGGATTGAAGATAATCCGTTGAGATACCTTTTCCCTGAGGTATTCTCAAACGCTTTAAACCCACTAGCATTTATCAAGGAGGCTAGTGGGGGTGTTTATATTAATATTGTTTGGTCCAGTCCTTGCAGGTACAAGAGAGGTACTGACAGCTTCATTGAAAAGTATCAAACATTGTAGGAATTATTGAATGGCACATATTTGACTCCAAATATGGATGACAACTTCATTTGAGATCTTACCTCTTCGAGAGATTTTTGGGTTAAGTCAACCTACAATCTATTATTTTCTGATCGTTGGAGAGAGTTGGATCCTGATTTGTTCAAGATTAATAAATTGCATGTGCCTCTTAAAGTGCAGCTATTATTATGGATCTTGTGCCAAGATAAATTAGCAATTGTTGACAACTTGAAAAAGATGGGGTTTATTATCACTAATATATGTATTCTTTGCAAAGACAGTGATGAAACTTCGCAGCATCTTTTCATCTCATGCCCTTTTATTACATATCTTTGGGATTAGGCTCGGCAATGTCTCAATCTGTCATTACCTTTGCCCCATAATGTCAAAACTCTTGATAACACCCCACATTTCAAATATGCAAACTATTCTTTGGATATCTATTTGGTTAGCCTTTTTTGGAGTGTGTGGAAGGAAAGAAATAGAAGAGTTTTTTATAGGATAAGTACATATCTGTTTGCATTAAAATCGAATATTTTGGCAGTTGCAGTTGATTGGTTCTTCGCTCATAAGGATAGTGGCTTTATTCCTAAAAGTCTTATAATTAACAATCCCTTGGCCGTTGCAACTATGGGTGTTACTACCAACACTCGTAGTGAGATTGTATGGATACCATCACCAGTGAATTCTTCCAAACTTAATTTTGATAGAAGTTCACTTGGCAATCCAGGACCAGTTGGCTATGGTGGTTTCATCAGAAATAATTTGGGTCACATTATATTTTCTTACTCGGGTCCTTGTTGTATCACAACAACAAATAAGGCGGAAGCACGAGGTTTATTAGAAGGTTTGAAATCGCTATGCACTTTGGAAGGGGGCAGAAGTATCGAAGGAGCCTCGACAAATGTCATTGCCTGAAGTAAGAGAAAAGCTCATATTCCTTGGAGATTAAAGACTATTTTTTATCAAATTTGGGATATTTTGTCAACTTCTATGGCAACGGTCCAACATTGTTATAGAGAGGCGAATGAAGATGCCAATGTTCTTGCCAAAGGAGGAGTTCATACTTCCTATTTGTCTCATTTTTGTAATCTTGTGTCTTTACTAAAATATATTGTATTTTACATTTGAATTAATGATAAGATGTACGTTACCATTCCAAAAAAAAAAGAGTCAGTCAAGGAATTCGTCTCAAGATAAACATGGCAAAACGAAACTGAGAGGGGAGCCACCAGATCCATAACCTGCAGCAAGCTAGACCTCAATTTCCAAGGAGTACGCAGCACCTTCTTGCTCCATCTAATTGCATTCAAAGAGTCCCCTTCAATAATGGAACTACTTCCTAGAAACCTATTCCCAAGGTTTTTAGAGATAAAAATTTGTGTTCTTTCTCGCACCATCTAATTACATTCAAAGAGTCCCCTTCAATAATGGGGCTACTCTCAAGGTTTATAGAGATAAAAATTTTAATTCTTTGGAGAAAATCCAATAACTCAGATTGGTTAGCTGTGGCTAAACATATAGGACCAGCGTATGAGAAGATGACATCTCCAAAACAGTCATGCAACCCCCAATGCTCGTCAAACTTGGATTACCAAAGAACTCTCGTCAAACTTTAACTTAAAACTCCCACTCTCTGGTGCCACCCAAATACTCCAGGGTCTCATCTTTACTCTACCCATCAAAAACTGATTAGGTAAATTCTGTTGGGTTTATGTGGCTTTGAAAGACCTTATGAGAGCATGTATGATCATTTTATATATTGGAACATAAACTCAGTGGGAGTGTGGTCCTTTGTTGACCATACTAGGCAAATGTTATTTGCTGATACTCCGACTAAGCTTGACAAGCTAGGCCAGCCGCAGTTTGGAAAAACCCAAGATACCTAAGCATATGGATCTATCGAGAATGATGTAGTGGGTTATCCCTTGATGAGGTTGGGGTATGCTAGAGCGAAGGGACATTGTAGCCTTTGCGTGTGATGATTAGCCTTTAGAGACAAGATTAAAACATCATCGTTATATCATTACACAACATGTACATAGATATCCATTTTTAAGATTCACCAATGAGGATGAAGCGTGTATATGTGCGAGAGATTACCCCTATACACCATAGAGTCATGATTGCATCATAGTCTGGAAGACCATAATTTTTTCGTTATTAGGGGAGAACCTGAAATCCATAAACTGGGATTGTATCCTCTACTCTATTGGCTGACTTTGGCAGTCCAATCATGAGTCCCTGCAGTGGACTGTGGGTCATGGGAATTGCTGGGTCAGTTCGAGAAGTTCGACGGATCATGATTCGCAATTGAACTTGGAGTGCTCCCATATATTGATAATTTCCTAGATCTAATGGATTTGATTCCCATCAAAATTAATTAATTTTAATTAATTTTATGTTATGTGATTTTTAGAATGTTTATTTGAATTTTTGTGAATCTTATGATATTTTATTTTTGTCATTTGGATTTATAAATTAAAGAGAAATTAATATTTCAATGTTTTAAATAAAATATAATATTTAAAAATTCTAAATATGAAATAAAATATTTTCTAAAAATATATGGAACCTCCATAAAATAAGGTCCCCAGGATTTAAAAAAGATGTGGATAGGTGGGGCCCACACGTGGCCACCAAAAGGGTGGCATGCCCCCACCCATTCAAGTAAAATTCTTGGGAAGAATATTTATCCTATTGGTTGACTTATCTTTTTAGGTAGAGTCAACTTATGTGATAAGGTTGAATATTTGAGATATTTACTAATTGATTGATTGATCAAATAATTAAGGTTTTGATATATTAAAATATAAGCTATCCTTATTTGATGGGAATAGATTTAAGAAATGGAGGATAAAACTCTAGCACATCTATTTGAATCTTGATGGTGGATCAAAGAGATGGGTGACTCAAATCTCTCACCCCACAAGTCTCCTTAGATCGACGGTTGAGATTTGACCTTCTGAATTGAAGAAAAATTATGTCATAGAAAATCTATAAAATGAGGTGATCCCATGAGATACATATTCTCTTCTCTCTCTTTAACCATTCTCTCTTCCTACCCAAAATTTAGCTATCTCTGGAAAGGGCCTTGGATTACCTAAAGGAGGCACGCCCTAATTTTATATCTCTCTCTCTCCAAGTTGTTTTGAGTGTTCTTTTTTTTTGGGTGGCACGCCTAAGCCTAGGTGGTGTTTTATTCATGGGTGGCAAAGAGGTGGAATCCCTTGTTAGTAGATTTCTCCCTTTCTCTTTATATTCATCTCTCATCTCTCTAAAATCAAGCTAAGAGACTTGATCAAGATTAAATCATTGAGTAAATTTTTACCACAGTAGGGAAATCAACATACTAATTATAGATCCCGAGCACCATCGGATGGAGGAGACTCGACGTGGGGTGTATTAAGCCTGGTTGAGGTAATCTCTGGCAATTTTACTTTTTAAAAATATTTACTTTTCTTCCCATAAAGCAACAAAGTCTAGTTTTCTTTCTTGAATAAAGAATTGTATTTGAAGAGGTAGCAATTGAGAACCGATTTATTTTTATTTTTTTTATTTCAAGAGTGGTTTGATTATAATTGGACATTGTAAGTGATCTTGTTGGTATAAGGGTAAAGAATTTTTTTAAAAATATATACACCGTGCTTTATCATAAATTCCTCTCATTGGTATCAGAGCAAGGCTGATAATTGAAGCCATTAGATGTATTTTCCCTTTATTAAGTCGAGATCAAGTTTGGGATCGAGATATAAGAAAGCTACTAATCTTTGTGGTCATGTAATACACCCCGGTTAAGAATTATTAAAATATTCAAAACATTGAGAAAGACACTTTGTAGAATAGGTATTCTGTGCTATTTTGGAAAAGTTATATAAAAAAGATAATGATGTATTTTCCTATTACATACTTAGTGATTTTGTGTGTCTTTGAGAGTAGAATCTACCTACAAAATTTGAGTGGAAGACCCTAAGGGAATTGAAAGTTATGGAGACATCAATGAAGGGTGTCAGTTATGACCCTGCAAAATCCAGGAACTGTCCAATGAGTTCCATGATTTTTCTTACCAACCGTATGATTTTATTTCTAGCTGAAATTAGACTGACTCATAAAATTGAGTTTACTTTCAAAGAAAAAAAGTTTCATCAAGATATTCATTGTGGTTTGAAAGATATGATCAGTTTATTGAAGGGTACGCAAGTACTGTTTTTTACAACGAAAACTATTTCCATGACTTGGGAGTCATGATTTTATTTCTATTCTTAATATAGTATTTTATGGCTCATTTAAAAGGGGTTTTATAGTATGTCATACATAGGGTTTATTATAATAAAACTTTGAAGAGATGCAATACAAAGTTGGCAAGGTACAACACTCTATATGAAGAATGTTCGATCAGGGAACAACAAAAAGAAGAAAAAACACAATATCTATAACAACATCTTGGTTTCTTCGAAATGAAGGGATACATAGAGAGGCTTAGAGGTAGCAAAGAAAACTTAAGATTAGTGAGAAAATCAAATTTGTGATATTTAAAATGATGAGATGAAGAAGACGTTTTTTCTTCACAGTACTATACAAGAAAGAACCCAAGTGCCGAAGAGATGCACACTTTGTGACATGTGAAACCGATGACAATATATTCTACATCAGTTGCGTGCTCTTCCAAGATCACAAAAGTTTATCAAACAAGTAAAATCAATGAATCAAGAAAGCCCAGGTACCATGCTACATGGTTTTATGTTAGAAAATCTATCTCATATTACATGGAAAGGTCATATAGGGAAAGAGGATTCAGTAAAAAAAATTTATATACTTGGGTTATATTTTGACTAATGGTTTGGTGAATATATATGGAGTATATGAACATTGAGTGATATATGCTAACAAATTTGAAAGAGTATGTTTATGAATACCATGTGTTGTGGTACCTCTTTATGCTAAGAGTACGAACTACTTAAGGTAGTGATACACATAGAGATGTGATTTTATCAAGGGCTTTGAGTCCTAAATATGAGACACGAGATATGGGTATGACTCATTCAAATATGTAAGCACGAAGGGAATGTTCTGATAGAACTCGATCTTAGTGACCATTCTCCCAACAATGTCCAATAAAATAATGTTTTGCATGTAATGATGATCTCTTCATAAAGTCTCCATATTTTTCAAAAAAAAATTTTGTCAAGATTTTGATAACTATTATTTAATCATGTTTTGTTTTAGATATAATTGTAATATGGACTTTATGACTTGCTTTTTGTAGCTGTAAATATGACTTAGTAGGTGAATGCGGTAAAATGATTTTTTATGACTAAACATATATTTTAATATTAATTGGATGTTTTGAGAAAAAAACCTAAGCCTTTATGAAAAATCATTTTCAACCGTCATACTATTATCTAAGCATTACTTGTGATAGACTTACTAAATCAACTTTTTTAAAACAGGCAGAAAACCACTATGCCTTCAACGTATTTGTAAAATTGAGAGGACTATCATGCATGGGTTTTTTTAAATACTCATATGCCTTGACTCATATTTTTAGTTATTTAGAATCCTCAATTACCTAAGGCCTTGAATCATAGGGAATGTTGTAGGACGGTCATCTTGCTAAGCTTTCTTGACACATGTTATGTTGATTAGATAACTTGGTTTATATGGATTTACTACCAAGATGACTAGTGTGGTTAAACCTTTGTGGTTTATAAAAGGTTTTGCATATTGTGAAACCAATGGGCATTGAATTACTTATTACATGAGATCTGCTATGCTACCTTATGATATAAACATAAGAAAGTTGAGATTATATATATTGTATGTGCAATAAATGAGTGGAAGCTGCTACAATCCCACATTTTTTTAGCTGTTTGGATATTCAAATATACATATATAAGCTATCTCAAGGATCTAGATGATGTGAAGTCTACATCTACGTACGTTTTCATGCTTGGAGGGAGAACAACTTCTTGGAAATTAAAGAAATAGGATGCGGTGACACTGTCCATCCTAGAGGCAGAATATATGGCGTGTTATTTGACAGCCAAGGAAGCTGTATGGATTAAGAAATTTCTTAATTGACTTGACTTTTAACATGTATGTTGTGAGGCAATAAGGATTTTCTACGACAATATAATGGTGATATGTGTGTAAAAGGAAGCCATGATTCCATAATAACTCCAAGCGTATAAAACTAAATATTCTAGTGGGAGCACCTAGTGTTTGATAGGCCAGCTGAAATAACAGACTATGGTGTTGTTCGCCTATGGAACCCAGATGTGTAGCGCTGGTTGTATGGCTACAAAAAGAAGTGGCTTGTTTAAAGAACTCCTCTAAGCCAATGAAGATACAATCCCATGCGATGAGGATACGTGATGATTTTTTGTGACAGCAGGTCCATGATTCGCGATGCTATATGAAAGATGGACTATGACCACTTTCGGGATGAGATCTGAGCAGCAAACAGAAAGAGGCATGGCCTCTATGAGTCATTTGTGAAGGAATTGATGACAGAATTCATGATTAATGTATTGAGAGATTATTATTGGGAGAGATAGATGGGGATGAGAGAAAGTGAAGAAGATAGAATGTAAGGCCTTCAAAGGCCAAGTGGGAGATGTTGGGTTTATGTGGCCTTTAAAGGCCTTATGAGAGCTTGTATGAATATTCTAGGCCAGCCGAGGTTTGGAAAATCCAAGATACCTAGGCATATGGATCTATCAAGAAGGGTTTAGTGGGTTATCCCTTGATGAGGTCGGAGTATGCTCAGATGAGAGCCAAGGGATATTGTAGCCCTTGCGTGTGATGAATAGTCTTTAGAGATAGGGCTAAAACCTCATCCGTATATCATCACACGGCATGTACATAAATAGCCATTTTGAGATTCACCAATGAGGATGAGGCGTGTATATGTGCGAGAGATTACCCCTATGCAACATAGAGTCATAGTTGCACATTGGTCTGGAATACCATAATTTTTTTGTCTTTAGGGGAGAGCTTGAAATCCATAAACTGGGATTGCGTCCTCTAATCTATTAGCTAACTTTGGTGGTCCAATCATGAGCCCCTACAGTGGACTGTGGGTTATGAGAACTACTAGGTCAGTTTGAGAAAGCTCGGCGGATCGTGATTAGCAGTTGAAGGTATAGTGTTCCCATATATCGATAATTTCCTAGATCTAACGAATCTGATTCCCATCTAAATTAATTAATTTTAATTAATTTTATGTTATGTGATTTTTAGAATGTTCATTTGAATTTTTGTGAATCTTATGATATTTTATTTTTGTCATTTGGATTTATAAATTAAAGATATTTCTCTCTTGACAAAACCCTTTATTTGTTATCTATCTTCTCGAACCAGGGTTTGTTGGATTAAGGTTTCAGATGTCTCAGAAAGAGGAGCTTTCGCCCATGCCCAATCTGGACCAGTAGAGCACTAAGGTCCCTCCCCTAAAGGTGCTGCAGAGGATTGATCCCTTTGTTGAAGAAATCCTTATCACTGCGGCTCCTATCACCTGCTATGAGTTCAACATCGAGCTCTACCAATGAGGGGTCTCTGTTCATGGCTAAGAGGAACAAACAAGCCCATTGCGATGAACTTTCGCAACACCCATAATTTGGTAGAGAATTTCCTGGGTGAGTTTGAGTATGAAGTACAAGGGCCTTAATTGTTATAGGAACGGAGCCCAAGAAGTCATTGGTATTTGCTTGTACAGTCCCCATGAACGTGAAGAGGTTCCAAATCTTCTCAGCAGGATACTCAATGCTTTGTCCCCAGAGCCTACAGTTTCAACATCTAAAAGTGACTTTGAAGAACATGAAGTGGTTCCAACTTGAGCACTTATAGATGGTTCCCAGAGCCCTCGTCATCTTCAACATCCACAGCTGCAGATGTGCCTCATGACCTTGCCAGTCTGAACCAATAACTATAATCTAAATGTTCAAATAACTATATTTAAAGGGTAGTGATTTCATGTAAAGGTGGTATCATAGTATAATGCAACCACATTTTTTAAAAACCATGTTTGTGGTTTTTGCATGACCCAAAAATTTACACACACTCTCTCTTCATCTCAATAATGAATCCCAGAAAAAAAAAAGTTCTATTTGAACCCTAGATATTGTCAAAATGAGTCCCCCTTCAATAACAAATCTAGACCATTCATTTGGGGAATTTCAAGATCTTAGCCTTTACATACTCAAAATCATTTTTTTCTTCTTTACCACTATTCATCTAATGATAATAAAGCTATCTAAAAAAATTGGAAACGAAAAAATCCTTCTAAGGCCTAGGTCTAAGCATCTTATCAAAATAGACGGCCTATGTTAATTGGGCTAAAAAAATATTTTCTAGGTTGTGTTTTCTTTGTGATCATTCATTAGAATGAAAATAGTGTATATTTTAAAATTTGGTTCAAACAAATAGTTTGAACATGGTTTTTGAAGATTGTTGCATTATACTATGATACAACCGTTGCATGAAATCACTACCCTATTTTAAATCGAAGAGGAATCTAAGAAGAGTGATGACTTTAAAATTTCTGTTAACCCATCCCATGCATAGGTAAAAGGGGATGCTTGTGCTAGGTAGGCAGCCAACGTAACATTTTGTCAAAACGCATCATGAATCCTGATAAACTTATCAATTAATGAGAAAAAAATGATGGTGATGATCTAACAAAAAACCGAAAAAAGCCTCACCACCCCTCCTATTCCTCTCCTTGATACTAGTGAGTCAAGCTATAATCGACAAGCCAATCTCGTGAAGCCATCTTCATTCCTCATGCCACCACCTCCTACACTTGTGCCACCACCATTTGTGGTATAGACTCTGTTGAGGACTCCGGGGGTCTGTGTTTGTTATGGGATTCTAGTGGGTTGTTAAAAACACAAGTTTTGAAGCGGGATAGATCTATTTATGTTGTTTCTGAAGGTCTGGCAAAAGGGTTAAATGAATTATGATTAATGTAAAGGGAAAAGTTTCTATAGAACTGAGGCTCTAAACAATCAAATTTGAGCTTACCTCAAAATTTTCATTAGAAGATGTTGTTTTAATTCCCAAATATCGTCATCTCGACATCAAGATGCATGGACATGAGAAAAAAATGGATTGCCAGTTTTAAAAATAGTGTATTTTGTAATGCATTTTTGGACCGTCAATTTTTAAGATTTTCAAGATATCATAGATATGTCTATCTACACTATTTTTGAAGCTTTGAACTTCATAAATAGATATGAAAATATATTTTAAAGCTATTACAAAGTTTTCCAATATTGAAACCACATTTCTTGATGCTATTTGGAGGTAGGCTCTAATTTGATTGTTTAGAGCCTAGGCTCTATACAAACCGTACCCTAATGTAAATGGCCCCAATGTACCCTCCCTAAAAGAAGCTTTCTTGGATGAAATCAGTAATGTCATTGTGAGAGGACTTTAATTCTCCCATCTTCTAACTTGAACATGAAGATGTTTAATGACTTCATCGTGAAACACAACTTTTTGGACTTCCCTAACTGGGACACACTACACTTAGTTTAATAGTAGCGAACTGAATATGATCATGTCAAAATTGGATCGTTTTATGATTTTTAATTATTGAGAAGGCCTTTTCAGTTAACTAAGTTAATTGCTTTTCCAAAACTTTCTTATGATCATCTAGCTATTTGTCTTAAGTACATTACAAGTAAAAAGTGGGCCTAGACCTTGTAGATTGGAAATGAGTTGTTTGGAAAATAAAAAAGTTTTGCATTTGCTTAAAGTGACATGGTAACAATGTTATAATGGTGGTTGCAATTTCATTCTCCATAAGAAGCTCTTTAATATAAAACACATTTTTTTATTGGAAAATAACCACAAGATATCACATTCGGAGCAAAATATTACTACTCTATCACGTCTTTAAGCAGTGGATCAACATATCCAAAATACGAGAGTAAAAACATAGGAGTTGAAAAACAAGAAGATCATTTTACTAAATAGCTTACATGAATTGTTGAGAGTGGAAGAAATATGCAGCGATCACGATTAAATGGCTTAAAGAGGACGACCTCAATATGAAATTCTTTCATTCAATTGCAAGTGCTACGTGAAAACAAAACAATATCTCGGGTTTGAAATTTCCAAGGGATTCCAGATGGTGACAGGATTTGTGAGAGAAAGCGATTAATATTAATCATTTTCACAAGGTGTTTTCTAGTGAACTCTATGGTGTGAGATTGGATGGCGGTGCCCTTCAAACAATTGCCTCCCTATTTGGCACATCAGGAGATAAAAAGGGCATTTTCTACTGTCAGGAGATAAAATGCCAGGGCTTGATGCTTTTATTTTATTTTCGTTAAGACATTTTGGGGTTTGGTTAAAATTGAATTGCTAGTGATAGTTAGGGATGTCTTGAATAAGGGAAGAATGTTTAAGGATATTAATTCCACCTACATTGCCTTAATTCCCCAAAGATCGTGGTTTCAGAACTTAGTTACATTTGGCCATAAGTTTCCTCACGTGCCTTTACAAAATTATAACCGACAATTTGTGATCTTGGGGCCCAATCAGTTTTCATTAAAAATTGACGTATAACTTAAAATATCTTGGTTGTTCAAGAATGAATTCCTTTGAGCGCGTTGAGTGAAAGATTTTGTAGGAGATTATGAGATATATGGGGTTTGGAGAAAAATAGAGAAAGCGGATAGATAGATGCCTTTTAGGAGCACACTTTTCGATTCTCATAAATGGCTTCCCAAAAGGATTCAAGGCCTGACGTGGTTTACGGCAAGGTGATCCTTTATTCTTTTTTTTATTCTCTATTATTGCTGAAAGTTTTAGTTTGATGATTAAAAATATTGAAGTTAAAAGTAGACTTGATGGAATATCTCTTACGAACCCAAGCCCTACTGGTTTGGGTGGAGTTGTAAGGAATTGGTATGTTAAACATTATTTCTTGCTATGTAAGGCCCTATGGTGAAATTAGGGCAAATCAAGCAAAACTCACTGCATGGTTGATGGGACTTAAATTATGTTGCGAGAGATTGGGTACGGGGGACTTAGTTGTGAAGGGAAATTTTTTGAATGTTATCAAATGATTGATGGGACTTAAATTAATGTTGCGAGAGATTGGGTAGGGGAACTCGGTTGTCGAGGGAAATTTTTGAATGTTATCAGACGTCCGAAGGAGCATAGGGTACGTGGAACCTTACATCCCTTTGGTTGAATGCCATAGACATAGGGTACGTGGAACCTTAGATCCCTTTGGTTGAATGCCATAGATATTGCATCTACTCGCATTATAACTTTTACCGTGTTGACATGGAGGCTAACGAGTTGGCTGATGAATTAGCTAGGAGGGGTGTGGCTATATCGGAGTTGGTAGTTTCTGATTCTATTATTTTGTAAATGTACTTGTCTCTCTCATTGATAAAAGTTTCATTGTTAAAAAAAAATAAAAAAAGTTATTTGTTACCACACGTGATAAAAACTATAAGAGCTCACTCACACGTGAGATTACTACACATGTGACATTCATTTTTCTTGCATGTGTGCACCAACTCCTTAGATGCATTATATGTAGGAAATAGTTTATATAGAGCCTGGGCTCAAAACAATCAAATTAGAGCCCACTTAAAAAATTTCATTAGAAGAGATTTTGATGCTCAAATATCCTAAAATTGATCATCTCGGTATCAATATGCATGGACATGAGAAAAAAAATGGATTTCAAGTTTTAGAAATAGTGCATCTTGTAACACATTTTTGGACCGTCAATTTTCAAAAAATTTCAAGTTTTTATAGATTTGCTCGATCTACACTATTTTTTAAGCTTTAAATTTTATAATTAAAGATGAAAATATATTTTAAGGCTAATCACAAAGATTTCCAATATTGAAACCGCATTTCTCAATGCTATTTGAAGTTGCGCTTTACTTTGATTGTTTAGAGCCCCGGCTCTATACAAACTGCACCCTAAGGTAGAAATAGCTTCTCAGGGAAAGATTTGTATCTTATTTTCTACAATTTCACATCCTTGAAATATCTTTTGCTCTGATATAATAATAAGACTTTTGGTCCCATACGAGTGGTACAATTTCTGATTACATATCTCCACCATCTATTTATTTGGCTGATGAGATCGACTGAAAAAAAAAAAAAGTTTAAAAAACAGACATTAAAAAAAGTTGAACACATTTGTCCAAGTCCAACTTGGGCGCCGCTACAATTAATTTAGTAGGACTTGGCTATACATGTACTTCCAAGTCAAGGGGTAAATTTTCAAGAATCTTGCCACTAGAATTCATCTCTGATGGCAATTTAACTGCTGGAGGTTTGTCTGGCATTGAATTAAGAGTTTGATTATAGACATTCAGCAACTTAACAATATAACATTGTCCTTGAATTTAGGCGAATAATGACAAATAGACTAATCTAAAAATGTGAGGACCGTCCCTCACCCTAATCAGCTCTCTGATTCTGATCACCCAACCCATGTCTGTGATTCTAGTAACTTGTTATAACCAAGAAAAGCACAGGTGATTGTTATCCAAATGCAAAGAAGGTAAGAACTTCTTAGTGACTATATAATTAGTTATCCTGAAGTACAAATCAAAGTATACAAGCTATACAGCAGTCATATACAAGGGAAAGATGCTCACAAACATCATCGCAATTCAATAACTAGACCTTCTACCAATTGACCTGAAAAACTCTATCACATGACCATATACATCTTCGTTTGCCTTTACACTCAAGATGAAGTCAATATGACCATAAGTTTCAAGATAAAGCAATTCTGGTTCCAAAGGCAACTCCTTGAGCATTCGCTTAACATCTGTCAAATCTGCCAAGGCATCCTGACCTCCATAACCAATCCATATGGGCAGAGATCGTGGGATGCCCGCAAGGTTAAATGCCTTGGGGTGCAGTGTACCATATCGTATCAGGTTCCCCAAAATCCCATAATCATACCTTGCGAAATTTCCTTTTCGAATCACTAAGAACAACAGCAAAATCATCAGGGAAAGATAACTACAGTAAAACATATCTATATTCGAAAATGGCCCTCACTTTCCTTTTTTGAACCACAAATAAAGCATGCTTTAGTATTCAAATGTAATTTTTCATGATAAGTTACAATATTCTATGTTTGAGGCACTTAGACTAGCAACTTTATATTCCATGTTGAAATCTCATGCTTAAGCAAAGACAAATGAGATCCCTGTCCATGATTGTTCCTAGGATAAAATTGTCCACAATTCAGTATACCAAAGATGTTGTCAGCATCATCATCATTAAAGTTTTCCCAACTATTTGGGATCGGCTATATGATCAGTCATTCTGCTCTATCAACGATCATACTCTTAGTGAGGCGATAAATCCCAATATACCAAAAATATATGAAGAATTAAATATTTCTCGATAGTATATTTGACAAAGGGCAAGATTTTACAAGTCGGTTTTTGATGAAATATTGCTAAAAACCAATGATTTAAAACCCAGCTAGGGAGCCGAATCATCCACTAGACCAATTAGGATCACTAATCCGGGCTGTATTGGACTGATTCTCTAGTATGGGAATTGGTTCACAAACATTTTAAATAATATTACTAAAATTGAAAACATTGAAAAATATAGAAAAGGCGGAAGGGTGGGAACTGGCGATTAGTTCGATTTGGTTCCCTAACAAACTCACCTAGTTCTCTAACAAGACGGGTTAAGTCTATCAAAATCAGAGTGACCTTCGGTTCTGACTAGGAACGGGGTGATACCCACAAATTCCCAATCTGCATCGAGAATCCCTATCGCGATTGACATTTCTTAAATCACTAGCAATGACCAATGCTTACAAAATCAGCTCACCAGCAGAACTCAGTCCCTGACTAGGCTGAGTTACTCGACTTGCCCAAGTATGCACTGAATTCAAAATTGGCTTATAAAAGGGAAAAATCCCAAAAAATAAGTAAAACTCAAAAAAAAATGGGAAACAAAGAAAATTGATCAAATAGGAAAAAAAAGAAGTATGTAAAAGACAGTAAAACATCAAATCACAACCAAAACAAACAAATAAAAAATGGACAAAGTTAGAATAAACTTCCAACCTTGCTGAAATCTCTCTCTCTCTCTCTCTCTCTCTAAACCAGAAACCTCTGGAAAAAGAATAGCCTTGATTGTTTTGGAAGCATTGACAAGCCAAAAGTCTGGCTTTGATCATTTAGAAAAAACTTGACCAAGCTTCAAATCTGTGAAGGAGGTAAAGGTCGAAGAGATCTCTCGGTCATTTCTTTGTTTCAGGTTCATTACATTACCTCCTCCCTCTCCCGCCCCCACCCCCCTCCCCCCCTCCCACCCAAAAGAAACATATCTCTACAAAAAAAAAGACACTTCATTTTCCTAAAAAAAGCTGTTTTGGTAATATTTTTACCCAACCTCATCTACCACCCCTAGTTTGGGAGGTATTCAGGTCCGGCACCCAGTTGAGCTGAGCCCTAGTGTCTGCAACTCCAAGTTGGACGCACCAAGTTGTTGAACACTGATAACGACTAAAACTGAAAAAAACTCAAAATGAACAACATCATCTTTAAACTTCCTTTTGGGTCAGAAATTAAGAAAGTTCCAACTTGAGTACGAACAAGCTCAAAATAATATCTGGTAAAGTGGTGTAACAATGCAGTTTGTACATAAAAGGAGTTATTCTCTTCTGCGAACACCCCAAAATAGGTAGAAAAAATGGAGAAAAATGCAACGAGCGAAACATGGAGAATGGAATCCATATTTAATTCAACAAAGAGCACATTGCATATGTAGAGATGAAGTCTAGACAAGCGCTGAGGATGCCCTTGATAAATACTACAAAAGATGAAATAATACACAAAGTTCTAATTCAAGGGTGAAAGCCTCGTCCAATATAACATAGTAAATTCCAGCACTTCTGTTTAAGCCATATATTAGACCACAACTTTTGATAGCTTGCCAAGAACCTCCTGTATTTATCTTTCTTAAGGGCTATATTCGTACATTCATAATTGAATGCTAATTGAATGGCAAATTCCAACACATCATTTAATAATTTCATAAGAGTCTTTTAAGAATTTGTTCCCTATTAAAAAATTAATATTAAATGTTTTACTGGTGATAAATGTGCTTTATGTGCTAAGCAAATATATGTTTGAGACTACATGAATAACATTCAGTTTATAAAAATGAAGTAATAGGATGAGGGTATGGTGCTCTCAGAATAACCAAAGTGTTCTTTGTGAAGCAAACTCACTTGTCCTTAAAACTGTGTTGGTCTTCCAACTCTATCAAAAGATAGCATCATTTTTCCTACAGCCGTTTGCCATACATCATGCTATAAGGCTAGCCAACCAATATGAAGCCTAAAAAGACACTGGTCACCGGGGCCTAGGTATCTGCCCAGAGCCAGCCCCAAAAACTGCCCCCGGGTGAGGAAGAGACAACGATGGGGAGGGAAGAGACAAAACCGTCACTCCCCCTTTTTTCATTACCAACCCTAGTCTTTGTGTATAGAATACACAAAAGTAGCTTAGAATCACCCTCTGAAAGATTGAGAAATAAAAATATTGAGGAAAAGAGACGAATCACTTCAATTTGAAGAGTGGCTTCAAGTCTTTTTTTTCTTATGTGGTCTTTGGATCCCTATAGATGTGTTGAATCGACACAAGAAATGTGAATAGCTCTTTCCTGTGATTCTTGCTTTGCCATATCTTCTGTCTAACTCAGATTTCCTCTTTCAACTTTTACAACCGCTTAAAGTACAAGAGCCTTGAATCTAGAAAATCATGGCCCAATTGAAAAAAGATATGGATCTATGTAATCACAGATATGTTTGGGGTAAAATAAATAATTGAAAATATGTATCCACTTACCTGAGCCGACCTTGCACACATGACCAATTTTGCATGCATAGAAATATTACATCTAAGAAAACCCAATTGTTGCACAACAATTTTTTATATAAATGGTCTGCATTTGTGAACACAGATCAAGGCTAGCCCGAGAACTAATGCTATGGTACCATGAATATGAAATCTAAAAAGAATGAATAATACTAACCATAACAGGGTACAAATATGGGAGAGACAATTGAATGGGATGTGATAACATCATACCAATGAATACATAAAATAACAAATATAACCTGTACAGTACAGCACAAGACCTTGATAAACATACAAATGACAATATGGTATATAACAACAGATAAATGTCTTTTCAACAGGGAGTTATGTGATGAACCTGCTTTCTTAACGAAATAAACTGTCAACAACTAAACTACTTTTTATGATTCCTCTGTTGACCAATTACAATGGTTCCAAGGCACTAGACAATGAATGTAATAGTATAATGAAGGTACAAGAAGGATATCTGAGATTTATGAGAACACAATTGAACTACAATAAAGTTAGTACAACCAGTAACACAATTGAACATACTTTACCATGAATAAAAGACAAGTAAAACAAGCAGGAATTGTCAACATGATATATGAACCTATCAACACAGTAATCGAAGAAGGAACGAGGTCATACTTTGGAAAAGATGTCTCAAGTTTTTGGTCGATGATGGGTGAGGCTCATATTCAAGATAGAAATCCACACGAGAATTATTAAAGCAACAATTTTTCCCTACAATGAAAAAATAATGTCAGGATATAAGCAGGATATGAGCCTAGATTAAACTCATCCATAGGCCAGACTAGTTATGAAGAAAAGGGAGCCTCAAACTAAAGGAAAAAAACAAAAAAGACAAAAATAAAAACAAAAACAACGAAATCGAAAAGATAGAAAAATAGGGTTACCACATTTTACATACACAAATAAAAAGTAACAAAGTTAATCTACAACCAAGGCTTTGTCATCAATATTATCAGGAAGCACACTCAGGGGAGTTAGTGCAGGCCGTCACTATTAGATATGCTACTAACTCCCTTACCTCACAAAGTACGTCATTGCAAAAGGATGACCTCAGACATACGATTATGTTGGCAAAGTGCACAGAGCCCTTAGTGAAGGCTTTAAGGATTTTAGACGGTGAATCTGGACCGGCCATGGGGTATAAATACACAGCAATAGAAAAGGCCAAGGAGGTCATTGCAAAAAGTACAAGAAGACCTATTATGAGAAAATTTGGAAATTATAGATTGTAGATGAGATAGGTTGTTGTTTTGCCTTATAAATGCAATTGTTTAAAATCATAACCCTAAATACTTTTACAATAAGATCACATTTTTAACCCACTTGAGGTTTTGATTGGGTTGAACATCATGATAGAAAAGTTGTACCCAGGTGCAAATATGAAAGTGAAGATTGGGAAGGAAATGTACGCATATCTACATGCCCTAGTCTATTAGAGGAGCAGTTTGCAACTGCTTTATGTGTTAAAATCCTCCCACAATGAATTTCTTTTATTTATTTTCTTCATTAATTTTGTTGCTTAATGAAGTGATTATCTCTAGTCCAATATTATATCTTATTCCATTTCTATCATTTGCGAATTGATGGTCACGATTTGTTACAAAGGTTTCAAACCTTCAGAGACTCAAAGGTTTCAAACCTTCAGAGACTCACTATCCTATTCTTATCCAGGCTTGTAATGCAAGTGGCTATGAGACAAATTGAAGTATTTTTCAACATGTCCATACGGATAAGCGAAATAAGTTGGGGTACAAAAGGCTAAATAACTTAGTCAATACAACCTAGCCTTGAGAGAGGTATAGGCACTTATTTTATTTTAGTATTCTTTCTTATATAGTTCTATACTTCTATTTATGTTTACGAGTTTTTGATTCAGAATTTTATAGAATTTGGAATGTTATGGATGTAGCGTCATGTGCAAGGACCCCGTGGACATGGAAAAGATTCATATTGTGGATGAATGGGTCGGGGAGGAAGAGAACTACACTCTTGAAGGTCATGAAGACTAATTAGATAATTGGATGGAGTCGGAAGGATCACAACAAGGAGGTAAATTTAATTTTATGGTACTCTAATTCATTTATATTTTAACTTATAAGTTCTTATTATATGCACTTTAAGGATGTAGAATACGTATGCAGCTTAGTTAGTAATATGCTAAACTTCTTATAGGTGGAGTGATTGATGATGCCATAGAGTGTGGTTTTGAGGATTCTAATACTGAGAAAGATGATGAAATTGAAGGGAATGAAGATAATGACTATTTATTACTGATTCCATTTGACTACATATATTATTTGGGTTGGAATGTTGGCGGTCAAGAAACAACATATCCATAGAATGAGCGTAGCTAAGATAAGGATGTTGAGATGGATGAGTGGCAAGACAAGAAATGATAGAATTCGGAATATGAATACATCTGAGGAAACTTAAGGGTGGCTCAAATAGGCTATAAGATAAGGAAAAATAGACTTAGGTGGGTTGGTTGTGTGCAGCATTGACCTAGAAGGAGGGGTGATTTGGTTCAAACGCAAGGATTTAAAAGGGTAACAAGAAGGCCCAAAAAGACAAGTAGTGAAAAGAGATATAGTGACTTATGGCTTGATTGAGGGAATAGCAAAACGGGATTCATTTAGCCAACCCCAAATACTTGGCATAAGGCTCTAATGATGATGATGATGATGACGACGACTTGAGACTTTGTCTTGGAGTATAGTATTTCACTTGGATTTAGGGATGGCAACAGGTTAGGTCGGGCCGGACCCGGACCCAGACTCGAACCCAACTGAAAAATAAAAAAATATATTTAAATATATATTATATATACATGTATTATTTAAATATAATAACTAAAACTATATAGTGATATTTATTTAAATATTATTTAGAATATTATATATTAAATATTACTTAAATATTAACACTATTCGAGTTGGGTCTAGGTTGGGTCTACATAGGCCCAAACCTGAATAGTGTTTGGCGTCCAAAATTTGGACTTGGTGTCAAGTCAAATTTTTGGACGCATACTCGGACTTGGGTCGGGTCCGGTCCCGGATCCATTTTCGCCCCTACTTGTATTGTGTAATACTATTGAAATTCTAACTTTTAAAGGCCATGGAATCATAGGATGTGTATTGTGGAGTTTTGGATACTTCTGGTAGAGTGTAGTATTGTACTTCATTTTTGCTTCCATAAGTTTAAGTTCATGATTGTGGCGTGTGAACTTCTTGTATATCTATTTCATGTTTTGAACCTCAAAAAAGTTGTTTAGTATTGAGTTGTTCAAGCTTGATGAGTTATTTTTTCTTCAATATTTTTTTACATTTTCTTAATTTTTTTAGGTTTCTTTTGAATTTTCCCTACATTTCAGTATTTTTTACTAATTTATTCATATAGTTTAATTTACCCAGTACAACACCTGTTACGAGGTGTGAGTCAGTTCAAGTGGAAGGCCCAAAATGGCAAGGGGTAGGCTCAAAAGGACATGGTTGAAATTAATGAGATAAGATATGGGGACTTATAACCTCACTTATGGTATGGCCTTTGATAGAGAGCAACATGGGGGATCAAGATTCGTGTTGCCGACCCCAAATATTTGGGAAAAGGCTCTGATGATGATGACGATCATCCATATAGTTTTATTTTTTAAATAAGATCACAGGTCTCACTAAAAAACTGGTCTGGTCCGACTGGTTTGACTGGACTGATGCCCTCACTAGTTGGCCACTAGTCCGGTCTTCCTAACATTGACCTCGTGTGCTCCCGAGACGAGAAAAAGCCTTATCTCACTACCTACGCTCTTGTACTAAATAACCACTTTCAAGGGTGATGATCGAAGTTAGGTGCAAATCTTTCAAATAAACACTTGCTATGACTAGGTTATTGTGCAATGGTCTCTTAATACTCACTTGAGAATTAATGAAGTCTGTGTTTACTTACGATGTGTCTATAGTGTTGGCTTTTTGTGGTCATTTAAAAGCCTTATGAGAGCATATAACCAAATTTATTATAATAGAATAATAAAATCCAGTGGGAGTGAGGACTAGAGGGACCAAGAGATTATGGTCCAGAGGGACCGAGATTGGCAAATGATGTTTGCCCAGAATTAGACTAGGCTTAACAAATTAGACCAGTCGAGTTCAAAACTCTAAATACTTAGGCATAGAGCACAATCAATGAGCGTTAGCAGAGGTATCCCTTGATGAGGTCGGAGTTGCCCCAAGTCCAAGGGACTATGTAACCTTTGTGTGAGATGGTAGGCTTGTAGGGACGAGGAAAAAAACCTCATCTTGAACCATCACACGAAATGTACTAATGATAGACGTATAGGGAAAGAAAATCACCAATGAAGATGATACGTGTATGTGCGTGAGAGATAACCCTCATATACACCATAGAGTTGTGTGTGCATAAGTCTGTGTGACCTTGGACTTGTCCCTAGGGGAAAACCTACAATCCATAGACTAGGATTGTGTCCCTTCATTTATTGGCTAACTTTGGTAGCTCAATCATGAACCTTTGCGATGATCTGTGGGTCATGGGAACTACTAGGTTAGTTTGAAAAAGTAGGTTTGGATTATAGTTCATAGTAGAAGATGGAGTGGTTCAGCAAATTAATATTTTCTTAACAAAGCTAGATCCATATCCCATCAAATTATATTAGAATTAATTAATTTGATCTTAAATGATTTCATGATTTATAGAATGAAGTTTTAGAAGTCTTTGGATTTTTTTTCTTAAAATGGATTATAAATTGTCTAAAACTGAATTTTTCGTATTTTAATATTTAGAGAGAAAAATAAAATAATTACCTTTTTCAAAATAATATTTAGTGCAAGGGGCTCACATAAGGACCCTATGAGAGGCACAACGCACTCTAAGGGCTTCTTTTCTTATTTTATGAAGAGGCCAACAAGGCACTCAATCAATTGAAGGAAAAAGGAAAGTTTTGAAAATTGCAAAGATTTGATTTTCAAATTAAAGCATGCGTAAAAGAATTATAGAAAAGAAAGGAATGTGTAATATATTTTCATATTATTTTTATTTCATGGGATTAGGTTAAGAAAGCTAAAAGATAAAGTTTTAGCACCTCCTTTTAATCATGATCGTTGATCTAAAGATTGTAAGGCTAAGATCTCTTAGCCCTACAGGTCTCTTAAGATCAATGATATTGATTTAATTCTCAATAAGGATGGCTAACCCTAGTATAATTCTATAAATAGCCTCTATGGGGATACAAATCTCTACACCTTGAGCTTTCTCTCTCTCTCTCTCTCTCTCTCTCTCTCTCTCTCTCT
>NW_006499644.1:538719-561021 GCF_000471905.2 Amborella trichopoda | reverse complement strand
AGCTTCTCTCTCTCTCTCTCTCTCTCTCTCTCTCTCTCACACACACACAAGGCTCCACACCCCTCTCTCTAATCTCTCTCTAGCCTCCAAAAGATAGAAAACAATATTGTAATGAGAAAAGAGGGTCACGCCCCAAAACCCTAGGAGTTTAAGAAAGGGGCACACCCCATGCTTAGGCATTGAGGCCTACTCTTGCTCTTGTGATTGTTCCATTATTGTTCTCTGATTTGAAAGGGTTGATAGCCTAAGATTTCCCATATTTTGAAGATCTGGGATAGACATTGATCTCGTACGCCATCAGAGGAGGAGACGTCACGTGGGGTGTATAAATTCCAGTTCAGGTAATCTTCTTGCAATTTATTTTTTGTTTATGCAATTTGTGTTTCATGCTCCCAAGATAAAGTTTATGTAATTTTATTTGTGTCATAAAGAGTTGTTAAAATGGCAGCAAATGAGAATCCTTGGGATTCTTTGTGTTTTTTTGCTTCTCATAATGTATTTGGACATTTGTAAGTAATCCCAGCTGGTGAAAATAAAGTAAAGAATGAAAAATTTTAATCGGTATACACTTTTCCGGGATACATAGTCCAACTTTCATTGGTGTCAGAGCAAGGTTATCTTGCTGCCTTATTTTTGTTTTTGTTGTTCTTGGTGAGTTGTGGATCAGAAACATGAGTGCCAAAGGTTTTGTCGTCATATGGCAAACCTCCGAAAAAATTATTGGCATGATTCCTACGCCAAAAAGGCACTCTACAGACTAGGGTATTTTGTGTTGTTTTGGAGCACTAATATGAACCAGAGGATGAGGTATTTATCTAAGGCATACCCTAGTGATATTTTGTGTTTTTGAGAATAGTACCTTCCTGCAAAATTTTAGTGGGAGATCATGGGCGAATTGAGAGTTATAAACTCATCATTGAGGAGTGTTAGTTCTGATCCTGCAAAATCTATGAATTGTATGCTTCCACCAAGAAAATATTTTTATTTTTAAGAAATATCTGACTGTAACTCACCCAAATTGAGTCTACTTTCAAACAAAAATAATTTCATGGAGAAAACCCTTGTATAAAAGATAGTGTTATTTTATTGAAGGGTGGTCATAAGTTGTTTTCTGCAGCGAAAACCATTTCTAGGTAATGTGAATGTCATGATTTAGTATCCCCTCGTAACATATTGATTTCAGACCCACAATGAGTTTTTTATTTCCATTTTGAGTCTATTTTCTAACATATATTATTTGAGAGAGAAACTCTATGGGAATTTGGGAATTTAGGAATAAGGTTATTTTATTAGAGAAAGGTCATCCTGAATTTCTGCAGTCTGATGTGATTTATTGTAACGAGAATATCCTTATTTTTCACGCCTACTTAACAGAGTGATAAGAGGCCTGCAAAAAGACATTTGTTGCCATTTTGTGTCTACTTTGAAATAAAAAAAAGGGTTTGAAAGGGAAACAGAATGAGGGTAGAGAGAAAAAGGTGCCCAATTTTTAAACTAAATATTTGTGAACTTTATCAACTTCAAATTGGTATCATTATATTGTGGATCACAAAGAATTGCAAAAGCTCAAAAATAATAAAATTTTGATATTTCAATTACAAAAGATTAATCAGTATTCAAGGTTTAACATTAATTTGTGAGTAATTTTGGCCAGGGTGCCAATGCAGACATAACTACTAATTTGACCAATTAAAGGATCAGTTATATAATTGAAAACATAAGTGACCCTATGTACTGCCTCTATGATTCATCTTCATCATCAGAGCATTTTCCCAACTATTTGGAGAATTTGCCTCTATAATTAAAAATAATAATAGTTTAATTTAAATTTTCCTATTTAATAATATTTTCAAATATTATCTTAAATTTATAATTCAAAAGTTAATAGATTTAATTAATTATTTAATAATTTGACCACAAAAAAAAAAGAAATCTACACATTAAAAAGAAACGTTAATATTGACATGAACATGCAACTGCACATTATGTTCAGCAGAATAACCATTGCAATGGAAACACTTTGCAAGATCCTTTTATGAATTTTAGTATGACAAATTAGTTAACTTTGACAAAGTTTCAAAGCTTTTAGATGCCTGAAGTATGGGATGATCAGAAGAACCTCTATCATCAAAGACAAAGTGCCATATTCTATCAGTTAGAGAATTTCCTTGTTTCTTTTTTGGGTGGTGGTTACTATCAAGTAGGGAATGATGACCCAAGAAGATAGCTGATTATTACTGAGATGATAAAGTTAATTGGTCCATCATATGATTGGATACCTCAAGATCAATCATGAAATCAGAAGATATTTCTTGAAAACAAACAAGTCTCCAGTGAATCTCGACTCTTTTATAAATTTTTCCCTAATGCTTGAAATGTGCAAGTAACCGAGTTTTCTTGGCAATGATCAGGCTGACTCAGCCATGGACCAAGTAGATTTTTTAAACTAAGAAACATATGAACAAACGGAATGCATAAATGTATCATACACATACACAAGTAGAAACACATAAGATTCAAAATCATAACCTTGAGGTGGATACAAAGTGTTCAAGAAATATGGCAACATTAATATTTTTTATTTCATTGTATTAATGACAATGCATACACACAGCATAGAAAAGTGTATGAAGGTAGCATGCCTGTACAGAACAGCCATGCAGACATGTGCTTATGTTAAAAGACCATAACAAACTGAACTTCAACTTGCCCTCTCTAGACAAGTAAAAAGAGATATGTTTGTTTTTAAGGAGGAACAGACCTGTTATGGATGACAGGATGTCACTGCATTCAGCATTCCTGTCACATATGGACTCAAGTATTTGCACTCCCGTATTACTGCATAAAATACAAGCACGGAAGAATTAATAAGTGAGACAAACATCAGTAAAAATTGCCGCTAAGTGACTACACAAAAGTAAAAAAGCAAACCTCCGAAAATTAAGCTGATGGATGCCCATGGTGGTTAGCATCTGTTCCACAGAGTAATAACACCATTTATTCATCAGCTACTGTTTCTCACTTGCCTGAAGCATGTTATGTGGACACATATATACCTGATCAAGATGCAGGCTAACTGCTCTCAGAACAAATTGGGAACTGACATGATCCAAATAAGATATGGGGCATAGAAGAGCAGCTCCTGCAACCATTTCGACTACTTCTGACCGAGTAAATGCAGCCAGAGCCATAATGGTTCCCTATCATGAGAAACAAAATATATGAACAATATGAAGATTCAGGACCCCCATGGAATCATCAGATGTTGAATTTAGATATGTTGAGGTATAAGCTTGTGAAAAACCACCTGTGAATGCCCCACATAGAATATTTTTGAATTTGTCGCTGAATGTATAAAATTAATCATTTCAGCAAGATCATACAAAGCCAATTCCTCCCAACTCCAGTCCCAAAATTCCTGCAATAGATAACCAAGTGATGGTAAAAGCCCTTAGTACAGATTAGTTCCCTTTTTAAGTGCCAACCAGATGACCATAATAAAGAGAAAAGAGAATTTCGTCCGGAAAAGTAGAGTGGTAAAAAACATGCACACCTTGTCATTTTCAGAAAGAGAGTTGTGGCCATGGCTCCAACGTGTGCCACGTACATTCCCAACCCACACATCAAAACCGGAATCTGCAAGTATAAAACCCAGCGACTGTTTGACAGAATTCTCAAACCAAGTGTCTCCACCCTATCCATGCAATGATGCCATTTAAACAGGCAAGTCAGCATGCAAGATAGCAGGTCCCATATAAGAAAATAATAATAACAAAAAAGAATAGAAAATAATGATTATTAACAAAACATGCTCCAGGCAATAGCACTGTAGTATCTAATGATAAAACAATTGAAAATGTGAAAGTGAAATAGCATAAAATCTGGAAATTTAGCATAAATGGTCAAATTCAAAGTGTCCATCATAAAACTCACTCTCAGATTTTGCACATCTTTTTTCTTTCTATGTGAGCAACAAATGAACTAAAATAATAATGCAACATAGAACTCTTTGCCATCCCCGACCCCAACACTGAAAGGACCCTTTAAACTGCCTGCCCTACGAAAAGGTCATGAGGAACCTTCAATTGCAACCAACACTCCAAGAAAAGGACACACACTGGGAAAGGCAGGCAGCCATCGGCTCCATCATTTTTCTATTCAGTAACACATTGCCCCTTCCCAACTTCAACCCGATCCCAAGCCGGTCTTGCCGGTCCCAACCCCGGAGAAAAGAGGAAGGCTAGGTTACGTTATCAGCCTGCATAAACTTTTGCCACATCTACTTCGTGAATCCTGAGCAAAAAGATCAGCGGAACATGATTTGTGTAACCGACCCCAAATAGTTAATATAAGACTCGGATGATGATGATGATGAACATGTTGCCTCTACTGATACATAATATATAATAAGCAAAATTGTTGCAGTAATAATATGCTAAACACAAAGTACATCATCATCATCATCATCATCATCATCATAATATGTAATAATTGGGGAATGACAACATGTTCTCACCAAAACAGTTCGGTGTCCTGCCCAAATAAAAAACCACTCTTGAGATGTGCAGGGGATTCTACAAAGTTCCAAATAATAGTGAAGCGTTCTAATAATAATGATATTTTGAATAACATCATCATCAATGGTAATGTTGTCAATAACTAGAGTAATACATATTGAGCAGGTTTCACACTAGTAGTCATCTTTCTTTTCCGTTTTGAAGTAATTTGAAGCCTTCCAATAGTACATTTTGAATTTTTTTTAATATAAATTATCTGGATATGCTCTTTCTCTCAAGGTAATGGCTTGGTAAACAAATTTGCCAATTTGTCTTGGGCATATCTTTGATAAGTACAAATCCATCACAAACTTTTTTGTGCTTTTCTGTTTTTTAATCGGTAACACAATTTCATTGGTTGAATAAGATGAACATGTATAGAGATGTAAATGTAAAAATTGTACATGCATATTTTCTTTACGTTCTCAACTTATCCTAATGCAGAAACCATGGATGATATGCAAAAATTACAACAAATGCTTAGTCCTGTTTCAATTACAAGGTTGGCACTTGTTAGCTTTCGTGATGGCACACTAATATTATTTCAACAAAGACTGGAAGGTAATGTAAGGTGAACTGAAATATCAGTTAATAGAGCTGGAGCATGGAGTCATATGATCTCCCTGGGTGTTGTTGGCATGTTACTATTCTCAGCCTCTGCATTGGAATAGGGAACTGTTGTTGTAAAACAAAAAACAAAGGGATCCCAGAACGTAATGGACTACATCAGACATCCCGCAAGTCAAACTACACAGGAAACAAGTTGGATATGTGATTGCGTATAGCATGCCAGACAACATAGTGACCCATTAAGAACAATGTGCGAGTACATCTCCTATCATATTATTTAAAGATAACTTTTTCTGGGGTAGGCGAGCAGGGATTCAAATAGTGGACTATTATAAATGATAATTTGGCGCAAGTTATATTCTGGAGTACTCTTGGGTGTTCCAGTTAACCCCTAACATTTCGCATATGTATACACATGCAGGAGCATGTGCCAATGTATATTTATATATTATCTCTAGGTGAAATAGGACTCACCAAGAAGTCACAAACATGCACGCATGAATGCATGCACACATGTACATGTGCACGCCAAGCACGCACACACCTTTTGTACAAACCCAAAGGTCACCTAGTCATTCCATTACATGTTTCCCCAGTAATACTAGAGTACACTTAAGCAACCACAACAACCAATCCAGAAAAAGAACCCTACCCGGTTAATTCCATATTAAGTGCAAGAATCAATGCTTGGAATTCCCATCCCATGATTCAGATAACAGCATCAAGTAACAATATTAAAAAAGTCACGAGCAGCAATACAGAAAAGGATACAAACCACAAGAAGCAATCCAGAAAAAGAATCCCACCCAGCTAATCCACATTAAGTGCAAGAATCAATGCTTGTAATTCCCATCCCATGATTCAGATAACAGCACAAGGTAAGAAGATTAAAGAACTCAGAGAAGCAATACAAAAAAGGATACATATTTCATTACTGAAAAGAACACAATTTATTCTCAATATAAATGCAAGACAAGTGAACTTACGAAGCCAATACATTAGGGCAATACAAAAAAGGATACATATTTCATTACTGAAAAGAACACAATTTATTCTCAATATAAATGAAAGACAAGTGAACTTACCAAGCCAATACATTAGGGCAGTGACCACACGATTCATTCATATATTCTTTGAGAACTAACTAAGCATCTTAAAATCACACAAAACCTTTTTTTCCCGCTAAGTAAAACACCATTTCTCAAGTTGTGTGTGTCTTCCTTGCACAGGGGCCATGCTAATCTTCTCTATATTATTTTAATTTATCGGATTTGGAAGAAACAACCCACACAAAACCCAATATATGTGCCAGATTTCAAATGAAAATGGAAACACATTCCCAGTTTGTTTGCCAAAGCAAACAGCAGCAATAGCCATGGGAATATTAAGATATTGTTAAACTTTTCATTGAGCAATTCCTCAAATGTCCTTTTTCATACTCTTTAACCAGTTGATGACAGAACAAATGTCCTAAATTTCACCACAAAAATTAGTCAATTAAGTTGAAAGAGATAATTGAGCAGTAAGATACATTACCACTTCAATCTTTTAAGATTTTTACCTGAAAGAGTCCATGCTGCAGGAAAACTGGAGGGCCTGAAAGGGCATCTCTTGTATTTTGGCCGTGAGAAATACGTTGCACAGCTAACAGATAACCATCCTTTGTTTCAACCTGAAGCAGCATAATGAAGTTCAGTACAATCAAAATCATAGGAGAAACAATACATAGATACACATTCTTAGGGTATGCCATTTTTCAACTATTTTGCAACAAATATTGAGCGGCGGTTATCAGTTCTGACCATTCCAAGTGCAGAAAATCTGTCAGACAAAACATAGACTGAGGAATGCATAATAATCCGAATGATTAGCTAACAAAGATTGCAAGTAACTCAGTCCACCACCACAATCATAATTAGAACTTAGATAAAAACAAGTGATACCTGAAGTAGAAAATTCTTCCAAAGGTTATGTTTCTTTTTTTTCAATCATTTACTTTCGAATTTTACAATGTCAGATTAGTGAATTAATAGGTTACTTTCATGTTTAAAGACATAAACTCAAGCAAAAGAAAATTTGTCTTGATCATGAAACAATTCACTGATCCAGGCAGAAACTTCTGTTATCAGCATTGCGTCTTAATCATGGAACCATTCACTGAACCAGGCAGAAACTTCTGTTATCACCATTGCTTCCGAATGATCAAATGCCATGAGACCAACAGAGAAGAGAAAAAACATATCTTACTCTTATTGTAGTGCCAAAGAATTGAAACAAAAATTCAGAATGATTTAGTTAGAAGCTGTCTCAACTCAGTCAAGGGATCAAAGTGAAAATGCATATACTCAGCCTACCAATTATGACAAGACCAGAACCCCAGTACTGTTGAAAATCATTATGTTGGCCTTTTTAATAATCTTTGCAAGTTACTCAGATATATCTTTGCAATAACATAATTATCCTTTGTATCCATAGGAGTAATTATCTCATTATTCCACTCCTTTCTACATCTCATATATGCATATGGTTACTGATTAGATTCAATGGGTTCATCATTGCACAAGATTGCAAATGTCAAGAATATCTTCATACAACTGACATGCATCCCATGCAGGGATCATTTCTTCCTCTCACTTCAGAGTTTTTGTCAGATCTCAGACTTCATGCGAAGTTGTCTACAAATGGGAATATGTTGCCAATATTTAGAATCATTCCACTGTGTCCTTAGGCACCTTTCATGCAACTCCACTCTGGTAGACAACACGACAATACTAAAACTTTCTTTTGATTTCAATGTTAGCCGTGTGGAAGCATTGACCAATCTCCTAGGAAAGGTCTGTACCACTAGTATCTACATTGAATTCTTCTCAAAGTTCTAATTTTCAGCCATTCACAAGATCCAAGATTTTCCTTTTGCTCCGGATTCAGTATCCTTTGGCATGATTAAACAAATCCTTTTTTGTGATTAAATAAAATCTTTTTGGTGTCTAATTTGTCAGAGAGCTTCAAGAAGACTACCATCAAAAGGCCATCATTTTGACCATCTGCCTTCCCCTATCAACTGGAGATGAAGCTGGAGGTACAAAATATGAAGAGATTTGCAATTAAACTTAAGTCAGAAAGTCAGCTTATGTTGGTCTATAACATTTGATGAAAATATTATGATATTTTTGCAATTTTTATCCACACTATTTGCTGTGCAGGCACACTGATAGGGGAACTTTTTTGTGCGATGAACTTTCCCTACTAAACCATTTGAGATCAAACATTAGTTTTCCGGTATTATCTAAAATGATGAGATCTTTCCTCAATATGAGTTGTTTCGAGGGGAATGATGTAAAGGAGAGGATTTCATTTTTAGCATAGACGGATCATTTTACTCAGGAAGCTTTAATCATTTCTTCTTTCAAAACAGCTCCACTTCTCCTTTTGTCGTCTCCAAACACAAAAGCTTAGTTCTTTTGCGTGTTGTATGATTGCTTTTTTGGCTAGACTAAAATTTTCACTATGTGCATAATATCTCACTATACTTGAGGTAGGTTTTTAGCGAGTGATTTAATTGGAAGCATATTTAAGTTTCTTGACGCAAAACGTTTTTACCCATTCTGCTCAACGGCTCTTTTCTCTGCTTTTGTGAAAACCATGTATTTTGTACAATAAACTACTGAATTCCATGGAACCAAAACCATAAAAGTTAATAACAAAAAGCACTCAGTTTTGGTGTTGGCATCTCGATGGCTGAAATTATTACAAACCTCACTAATAGAAAGAAAAAATTTCATTAAACATCCATTTCACTGATCCAATTAAGTCAAAATAATTCAGAATTACAGGGAATCAAAAGAAAATAAAAATCTTAAAAAGAAAATGTTCACAATTAAAACAGGTACAACTATACAAAGAAATTACATAACATGAGAAAAGAGAGGAAGGACAGAGATTGAAGTACAGAAAATAACCAATGAACAATATTGAGAATCAAAATACAATTCACATACCCGGAGCGAAGGAACTGAAGTACAAGCATGGAAAAGAGAATCGAAAATGAAAATAAAAGCAATCGCAAAATAAATTCAGAGGAAGAGAACGGATAGAGAGGTTACCGTGTACTCCGAGCATGGATAACCTAGGGGAATAATTAACTGATGGCAGAGGCCATTTGCAGGATACTCAGAGATTAGAGTCTCGATTACGATCGAGTGGCAGAGCCCAAATAAGAGAACAAAAAATGCAGGGAGGAGGCAAACGCAGAGGGACATTTCTGTTCAAATTCTCCTCCCCAGAGTGATTGAAAGATAAGAAGTGGACGATGGGTGGTTTATTCAGTTGTCGTTAAAATATCTGTTGCTTGCTTTTTGAACGGCGGCATCAAAAATGTCAGATGGGCGACAGCACGTGTTGTAGGAGGTTCGAGGTTCCATTTTGCTGGTTTTGTTTACTAGTTTAGTCTAGCAGTCACTGATGTCGAGGACTGCTTAAGAAACTGGTGTCTTTGACCGTGGTCTGCATCTCTTTCCTGATCTGACCGTGCATCTCGTTCCTCTTATTCCTCTCTCTTTTTTCTCTCTCTCAAACTTTACTATCATTATCACTAAACCTTCAAAACTCCAAAACAGTTCGGGCCTATAATCCCCACTGGCCTATCTAACAAAAAAAATGTGCATATTGTCGCCCTAGTCTTTTCTTAAGCTCTTGCTCCGAGTCGCCTAGGTCCAATGGCCTCTGTATGACTTTTCCGGGCCTTTTCTTGGCGCTTTTGATCCTTGTATTTTTCGATCCAAAACCGCTACAAATCTTATAGATCTGACCCTTCTTTTTCTTTTGTAATCTACTGGAAGTGCCAGAGCTAAATATCACACCTACTAAATCTTTAATAATTGTTCATTCTAAACTAGACTAAGCAATCAAGAGATAAACATAAAACAAAATATCGTGCAGTGTCGCAAATGACGAAACTATTATTTTTCTAGATCCATAACCTTCTAACGGTAAGTCCAATTTTGATGATTTTTGGACCGTTAGAAAGCTATGACTTCAGGCTTCGATTTCAGGTTTTCGGTCATTGAATTGATACATGCGGTAGTTTACTACATTCATTAGGCTCATGAATATGTACGATGATGATCTTGGGGTATTAGGATATGTTTCGGGTGACTTTGGAACGACTCTAGGAGGTCTAAGTCCACTAGGCTCAATGTAGAACCTAGAACTAAGGCTTTCGGTAACCCCATTAGCCTGAATTTATGGGGGTGTCTACTCTGGTATATGACAAGATCTCTTAATCCTTTGGGAGGAGCCTAACTGCCCAATTTGTGGGAAGTATAAATGACTGCATTTGATGGGGTAAGCTCTTCATACATGAACCCCATCAGAAATTTTCGTATATGCTGTAGGTACCTATCTCTCCATTCAAAAAAATATTGGTGTTGGCATTTATGTTAGCCTTGGCACTTCAAATTGTTTGAATTCTATCTAATGGAGGGATCAAACAGTTAACTATGGTCTCTACAGAGTCATATGCCTGCATTAAGAGTAAAGAAGAAACGGAAGTGCATTAAGAGTAAAGAAGAACCAAGAAACCTGAGAGGCTAACTCCTCGGCTGACACCTGAGAAGCTAACTCCTCGGCGTCAATTTGTCTTCTCTTTCAATTTCGGTTGATGTAAGTTTGTTGCAATTTTTCTTTACAGTAATAAAGTTCTTCAATATTTGTACAAAAAAAAAAAAGAATTGGAAGAAACCTTAAAGGATTGGGATGGGGTGCCAATAGACTTGAAAGATTGGAAGTGGAAAGCATCAAAATAAAGGCTGGCAACCACAAAAGGGGGGTTATTATGAAAAGAAATGAAATACAGTGCCTCAAACTGTAACTACGGCACGGCAAAATGAGAATGCAGCAATAACCAATATCTAGCCCATTGTTGTAACCGTAATGAAAAACATATCCCACAAGTGATATCCAGGAAACCGGATCAAAGTGATAGGGTATTGTGGCTTGTCTAATAGGCTCCAAAGGTGCAACCCTTAGAGAAAAAGTTGCACTGAGTTCAACAGAGGCCAACACTAGAAACCGAAATTGCTTAACCTCGGTCAAACACACTCTAAGGGCAGATTGTGAGGTAAAATTTGCACAAGATTGACTACCAAATGACACTTAATTTCAAGTTTAAAGCAGCATGTTCTCTGATTTCTGGAATCCCAATTTCCGACGACTTTTCAAAATTGGATAAGCGCTCAAATGGTGACCAAATTGACAATTTTCATTGCAAAATGTTCGCAACAACATCCTATTCAATGTATGATAAATAAAATAATCTAAGGCTTAATGGAACGAACTACACGAAGATTTGAAATTTTCAAGTTTTGAAAGTTGACCTGAATTTTGGATCGTGATCGAAGAGTACAATTCGGACTTCATAATGCATATCAAAATGGTCGTGATGATTTGAATAACATTTCTACGACAATAAATCGTCCGAAAGATCACCGAAAAGATGGCAATGGCATGGGCCTTTTTGAGAGCGAATAATTTGCCATTTTTCACTTTCAACATAGGGAATTTACTTTTAATTCAAATTAATTGTAATTTTAGTTAATTTGAGTAACTTTTGGGCATGCACCCATGTTTTAGTGGATGTCTATATAAGCTTGTTAGTTCATTTTTGTAAGGACTCTTCAGACTTTTGAAATTTTGATCATTTTGAATCATTTGGCTTGAGAAATTTAAAATTGAATGAAGCTTGAGTTCTATTTTCTCTCAATTTTCTTGTTTCAAAGGTGAGAAGAGAGAATACTTTGGTTAGAGAGAGAATACCCATAGGAATCTAGGCTTCCAACCCCCAAAGTTCTAACTCCTAAACTTTTGACGCCAAAAGTTTTAGACTGTCAACTTCCGAACCAAGCACTCTGACCCGGGTTCGCAACTAGGTGCACGGTTCTCTTTCTCTAACTTCTCTCTCATATTTCTCTCTCCTCTCCCTCGGGCATGCGGCCTAAGCCTTGGGCTCACTCCCATTTCTCTCTTTCCCCTCTTCTTCTCTCCCCTTCTATTTCTCTCTCTCCCTCTTCTTTTCTCTTTTGCTCTCTCTTCTTTTCTCTTTCACTCTCACTTCTTTTCTCTTTCGCTCTCACTTCTTTTCTCTCTTGTCTCTCTCTCCTGTCCCTCGAGCCTGCGGCCCGTTCTTATTTCTCTCTCCTCTTCTTCTCTCTCTTCCTTTCTCTCTCCTTCTTCCTTTCTCTCTCATTTTTCTCGCTCTCCTCCTGCCTCTCACTTTCTCTCCCCTACCTTCCTCTCTCTTCCCCCTCTCCCTCTCTTGAGCACGTGACCCAAAGCCCCGTGCCCATCTCTCAGTCTTTCTATCTTTGTCTCTTCCCTTCACTCGGTCCCTCTTTCTCTATCCCTTCTCTTGGTCTCTCTTCTCTCTCTCCCACTCTCTCTCCTCTTTCTCTCTTCTTCTCTCCTTCTCTCTCTCCTCTGTCTCCTTTTTCTCTCTTCTTCTTGCTCTCTCTACCACATCTGGCTCTCTCTCCTTCCTTCTCTTGGGCCTGCGACTTAGAGCTGCATGCCACGTTCTCCCTCTCTCTCATGTCTTGATTCTGGCGATTGCTAAACTTGTCACTTTAAACTTGAAATTAAGTGTCATCCAGTCTCCAATCTTGTGCAAATTTCACCTCATAATGTTCCTCTTTGTCTCACGGTAGCAATGTGCCAATTTTCAAGATGATCCGATGCCAAGATATCAAGATATGGCTATTCGATCAAAGTTATCTCCTTATTTTTAAAATTCTGCATCACGGGTTTTTTAATTCAACTTCTCTGACCTAAGACTTGATGGATCAGACTACACGAAGATTTGAAATTTTCAAGTTCTCAAAGTTGGCTGTAATTTTGGATCGTGATCGAAGAGTACAATTCGGACTTCATAATGCATATCAAAATGATCACGATGATTTGAGTAACATTTCTACGGTAATAGATCGTTCGAAAGATCGCCGAAAAGCCTCCAAATTGACCCCAAAGGATCGCAATGGCATGGGGCTTCTTTGAGAGGGACTAATTCGTCATTTTTCACTTTCTTCATAAGTTTATTTTGGTCATTTTGGCAAAAAGCGAGAATTTACTTTTAGCTCAAATTAACTGTAATTTTCGTTAATTTGAGTAACTTTTGAGCATCCACCCATGTTTTAGTGGATGTCTATAAATGCTTGTTAGTTCATTTTTGTAAGGACTCTTAAGATTATTGAAATTTTGATCATTTTGAATAATTTGGCTTGAGAAATTTGAAATTGAGTGACGCTCGAGTTCTATTTTCTCTCAATTTTCTAGTTTCTACGGTGAGGAGAGAGAATGTTTTGGTTAGAGAGAATACCCCTAGGACTAAAGGCGTCCAAATCCCAAAGTTCCGACTCTCAAACTTTCGACTCCAAAAGTTTCAGACTCCCAACTTCTGAACTAGGCACTCAGACCCAGGTTCGCAACTAGGTGCACAATTCTCTTTTTCTCTCTCTTCTCTCTCTCGTCTCTCGTGGGCTCGCAGCCTAAGCCGCGGGACCACTCCCATTTCTCTCTCTCTCTCCCCTTCTCTTTCTCTTTCCCTGTTTTATTCTCTTTCTCTCTCACTTCTTGTCTCTCTCGTTTCTCTCCTCTCCCTTGAGCCCATAGCCTAGGTTGCGGGCCCATTCTCATTTCTCTATCTTTCTCTCTCATCTTCTTCTCTCCCTCTTCCTTTCTCTCTCTCACTTGTTCTTTCTCTCACTGTGTCTCTCTCTTTCTCTTTGCCCACCTTCCTCTCTCTTCCCCCTCTCCCTCTCTCTTGGGCATGCAGCCCAAAGCCACGATCTCATCTCTCTCAGTCTTCCTTTATCTCCTCCCCTCTACTCGATCCCTCTTTTTCTCTCTCTCCTCTCGATCTCTCTTCTCTCTTGCTCCCCCTCTCTCTCCTCGTTCTGTCTTCTTCTCTCTCTTTCCCCCTCTTCTCTCTCCTCTTTCTCTCTTCATGGGCCTGCAGCTTGGACCTGCAGGCCACTCTCTCTCTCACACAATCTTTGCATCTCTGTCCCCTTTGTATGCCTTCTCCCTTTCTCTACGCTCTCACACAAATCTCTTTCTCCTCCCTTCTCTTGGGTATTCGACTTAGAGCTGCAGCCCACGTTCTCTCCTTCTCTCTCTTTGTCTTTCTTATTTTCTCTCTTTTCTCTCCCACGTTCTCTCTTTCTCTCTCTCTTATTTTTTCTCTCTTCTCTCTCACACAATCTCTCTCTCCCCTGTCTGCTTTCTCCCTCTCTTTGATTTCTCTAAAAAAACTCTCTCTCTATGCCACATCTCACTCTCCCTCTCATCCCTAACTTCTCTCTTTCCTGTTCTTCCCTCTCTCTTCACAGGGTTAGAGCCATTGGTCATGCTCTCTCTCCTATCTTATTTATCCCTCTCTCTTCTCTCTTATCAATCTCTCTTCTCTCTTCTCATGTCTACGCTCTCTCTCTCTCACTTTCGCTCTCTTTATCTCTCTCACTCTCTCTCCCTCTCTCTCTCTCTTTCTCTCCCTATATATATCCCTCTCAATATCTAGCTCTCTATCTTCTTCTCTTTCCCTCTCCTTATCTCTCTTTCTTTCTCTCCCCTTCTCTCTCATCTTTCTCCTCTTCCCTCTCGTCTATCTCTCTTCTCTCACTATCACTCTCTTTATCTCTCTTTATATTTATCTATCTCTCTTTCTCTTCCTCTAATCTCTCTCTCGAGGCTGTGGTTCCAATCCACAAGCCCATGCTCACTCTCTCCCTCTCTCCTATCTCTCTCCTTCACTCTCTCTCTTCCCCTCTATCTCTCTCTTTCTCTCCCTATCTATCTCTCTCTCAATCTCTTTCTCTCTCATCATCTCTCTCTATTTCTTTATCTCCTTTTCTCTCTCTCGTCTCTCCCCTCTCCCCTCTTTCGTTTATCTCTCTTATCTCTCTTTCTTCCTCTCTTCTTCCCATTCTCTCTCTCTCTCATTCTTCGTCCCTCTTTTCTCTTTATCTCTCTCCCCCATTCTCGTCTCCCTCTCTGCCTCTCTTATCTCTATTTTTCTCCCCTATTCTCGCCTTTTTCCCTTTCTCACCTCTCCTTCTCTCTAACTGCTCTACCTTTCCTTTTGATTACTCTTATTCTTTCTAATTAGGAAGTTTACTCACCCCCCATCTCTTTTAAAAAGTTTTTTCTAATAAAACCCTCACTCATTTCTTGAAATTATAAAATTCTCTCTTGTTTCTAAATTCTCTTTTATTATTTACTACCTAAAACTCTTCCACCCCTTTTCCAAAACTCTCGCACCACTTCTCTACCCTCTTATCTTCATCTTCACCATACAGTTATACTCACTTTACTTAGTTTTAAAATTTCTAGAAATTCCTCATTCCATTCATTATTACTTGTCATTCATGCATACATAAGATTCTCATTTATTTCATTACCATCATGCATCATGCATATGGGGGCTCTTCGGAAATGATTCGCGATAGGTTTAAACCTTAAGAATCTTTCGAGGTACTTCGATCACAAGTTGAGTACCTTTTCTCTGTCATCTGGTAATACCTCATGGGAGAGGTGACATCAGAAAGCTGCCCATTTTTCACCAACCTCTTCTTGATTTATTTCTTTCAACCTACATAATCTTATTTTTATAGTTTCTTTTTCTTATGAGCCTAATTTAAAGAGACACCTGAAAGCTAACAGTATAAGAGTTTAAAGCAAAACAGAGCAAGGCAAAGGAATTGAACTTAGACTGAGCTGCAGAAGCTCAGGAGGGTAAGAGGGCAACCTGCCCGGACGTGTCTTGCAAGAGCAATCCTAAACCTATAAAATTACCCATATCTTTAACATTCCAGATCATCAGGCTGAAGCACTCTACAAAGAGAGTAAATAGGAAAGGCGATACATGGTCTCCCTATCATAGACATCTTGAGGCCTTAAAAAAGCCTTTAGGGCTTCCACTAATCAAGATGGAAAAGTGTGCTGACGAAACGCAACCCTCAATCCAACCTCTTCACTTCTCCCCAAAGCCCATTCGCCTCATAAATTCGACAATAACACACCATTCAACCCCATCATATGCCTTCTCCATATCCAATTTAATAACAACTCCATGCTTGACTCAATAACCTCAAGTGTATACATTCTTGTACCACGAATACACCATCAGTAATCATCCTATCCTGGATAAAGGTTGATTGGGAACCCGAAATAAGTAAAGGTAGAATTGCCTTGAGCCACTCAGTTAAAAATTTGCAATAATTTTATATAGGCTTGTTAGAAGGCCGATAGGACGAATGTTACTAAGCTCTGAAATAACTGACTTCTTGGGAATTAAAGCAATATAGGTAGCATTCACCCCCCTTAAAAGTTTACCTCCGTTCATGAAACCTCGAACTATTAGCAAAATTTTCCCACTCACAAAAGACCATAATTTTTGCAAAAAATAGAGTGGAAAGTCATCAGGTTCTGGTACTTTGCCCCTCAGAAGTGAGAACACAATCTTTCTAAGATTTTCTAATGAAACTTCAATCCCCAAATGTCCAGCCACGCTAGCAAATAAAACCTTAAAAGGAACCGTCCTAGGCATAAAAAGGAGCTAAGAGGTAAAATTGTTATGAAGTGTTGTATAATTCCTTTTCCCCAATCAACACTACCATTTTCATCAATGCTAGGAATTGAGAGTCCCGAGATATCATTTTGCCTCCGTCTTGTGCTATCTATGGCCTGAAAGAATTTAATATTAAGGTCTCATTCTTTCAACCATTTCACCATTGATCTTTGTTTTCAATAGATCTCATCCATTCTCAGGTAATCATGAAGCGAAGCTAACATGGCCTTTATCTCCAATAAAATGTTTTTAGTTAAAACTTACATTTTCCTGAATGTTAAGATCAATCAATTGTATATCCAATAACACCCTATCAATTTTAGTTTTCAATTGATATCTATACTCCACTTTCCCAGCAATCAATTTATGCTTAACGTTCAATAGCTTATTATGAAGCTGAAAATCCAAAGTGTTAATAACTGTGTTTTCTTATGTGCTCCTAATTAGGTCAATCACATCCCTCTCCTCCAACAACCCTAATTCTAAGCTAAAGGGTTCAACCCCCAAACAATCTAGCTCATGTTTAGAAGGATAGGAATATGATATGAAGATAACCTGGGTAAGGCCCTACTCATCAGTCAACATGAATCGGTCCAGTTTGGACATAATAAAATTGATCAAACTATTGTTGAACCATGTGAAATTTGCACCCAGAATTGGCAAGTCAAGAAGATTGTGCCTTTCAATAAGACCATTGAACAATTGCATCATAGAATTAACTAAGCAAGCAGAAGTTGTTTCCCTAGGCCGTCTAATAAGATTAAAGTCAATCCCAACACAAATAGGCAAATGAAAATCATTCAAACCATCGACAATATCCTTCAAAAAACCTCCTTTTTGTGTAAAAACATTAGGACCATAAACATTGATGGGGACCCAAGAAAAACCAGGCATATGTCCCTAGAAGAAAACCGACAACAATCTATCCGACCAGACAACCCCAAAACATTGCAAGAGCGAAGACTCCCATAAAACCCAAAGACCCCCCTAACGCACCTACAGAATCAATGCCTACTTAGCCAATAACCCAAAACTCCATACTTCCCTAAACCAAGGTCACAGTAGAACAAGGTAGTTTAGTTTTATGGAGAATTACGACATTAGGTTTGAACTTTCTAATAAATAAGAAAACGTCTTTTGTTGCATTTGGAATCACCCAAAAACCTTACATTCCAACTAAGAATAATCCGTGAAAGGTTCAAAAGTAGAACCTGGACCGTCTAAATATGGTTCTTGAAGCTGCTGGTCCTCCATCAAAGACGACTGGAACAAGTTTTTGGTGTTACTACCATCTTTGCTGCTGATCTCCACCATCTTGCCTTTGGCAATAGTAATACCACAACTTGGCCTTCTACTCTGAAAAGACCTTTCGAAACGAGTTTGACTCACGACCTAGTGTGTTTAGCTATTGCCTTTCCTTTCACCCTCTTCTTAGCATCTGTGCTGAGCCTTCGGGTTTTGTTGAAGATCTGTTGGTGGACCTCCCTATTGCACTGATGCAGGGAGAAAATAACACAGGAAAAATAAAAAGTTTCTTACATTAATCTTGAAGAAATTGAAGAAAATGTGTCGAGACGCAAGGTGGGATTGCATCACCAATTAGCAGATGGTGATTGGCTTCAAGCTCGAGGTCGAGTTTCTCCCAACCCCGAGAGAATCATGCAGAGAAAGAAAATAATAATTAATTTTTTATTATTATTAGGATTTTTGAGTTTATCTTTAACTTAAGAATAGGAGGTGCGTAGGGATAATTAGGTAAGAGTTTAGTTTTTACGTGAATGAATTGATATTTATCAATTGGGTGGTTAGTTTAGGAGTATAAATATGATAAGTTAAATTTAGGGGGGTAACCTTTCGGCAACGTGGCTATCTATTGAAGAGGGTAGGCTATGGGTAAAATGTGGCTATCTATTGAAGGGGAAGGCTTGGGATAAAACGTGGTTAGGTTAAGAGAGAAAAAATAGAGGGAGAGATAAAATAGGAAAGTCCATTGTTGATCTTTTTTTTTAATTTTTTTAGTTTATTTAAAGGGATATCTCCCTTCATTGTAAATTCGTGAATGAGTTAATAAAATTTGATCTCGTGAAGAGATTATTTTGGGGTAGATTCTCTTGTCGACCTTGAGAGAGGTATATTTTCTCAACTTTTTCTTTTTATTTTTCCCATGTTATTTTCTCCTTGCATAGTTTGGAGTGGATTCCCTTGCCAACCTTGAGAGAGGTATATAATCTCAACTTTTTATTTTTATTTTTCCCGTGTTATTTTCTCCCTGCATCATCCACCTTCTTCACAGTTTTGCGAGCCCTCATTTGCCTTTTATGGCTTGGCAACCTTCGGCTAGACGGACATTGAAAGAGAGCCCCATATGTCCCAAAATTCTAGCATATGCCCTTCTTCCTTTACCATTTTATCATCTTTTTCTTGTTCTAGACTCTTAGGCCCTATTTGAAAATATTAGAGAGAGAAACTATCTCAAATTTCAAAAATTTTTATTCTCCAAATCCAGAGAACCAAAATTCTCATCCCCAACAATCAAAGGGCCCACCTCACTTATAGCAAATTCCTCAACACCCACCCTTTTGAAAATCTTCATAATTGAATATGAGTGACCGTCCCATCTGGATTTAGAAACATTATGCATATCAAAATGTTCCAATCGGATCCACGTCTGTTTTATTTTCAAATTGGATGTGGTACGTTTAGAAATAAAGTTGAAGTATCCTTCATGATTGTCACGTATCTCACGATCGCCAACTCGACAGACCTGTCTTCTCAGACGCTCTGCAGCAAATCAGCCAGAGCTCAGAGCTCCATGGATGGAACTTTGTGAAGCAGAGGTACTTTTCAACTGCCAAGTTCCAAGCATGAAAAGATACCTCCCAAATTCTAACCCAACAACAAATTTTTCTCTTAAAAGACACATGAAGAAGGCTTCCAATGTTCCAATGAAAGGAGCTTACCTCGTACCCTCCAAAATATGTGATGAAGAACTTGCTCAACCTCATTTTCTCATGAACACAACATGATTTCCACTGAACTATTTGACCTAAGGGAGAAAAGACAAACCCCACCCTCTTCTAGCCCAATCACTGATGATGGAAATAAAGAGCCCACGATTATAGACATAGCTCCACTCTAAATCCCCTCAACCTCCTTGTTAGCAATGTAGATAAGAGGGATCACCTTACACACCATCATCGTCTTCCCCATCCATCATCTTTCTTTCTCTCTAAAAGCTTTCTATATCCCTTTATCAAATAGAGAATAAAGATATAGAAAGTTTCAAAAATTTCGAATTTCAATACAAAAATAGGAAAGATTTTTATTTTTTAAAAAAATTAGATGTAATATATAGAAAAATATTTTTGGATTTGGATGTAACAAATAAATATAAAGTTCTAAAAATTTTGAATTTGAATATAATAAATGTATGAACATCTTTTTTAAAAGTTTTTTTTTTCAAACATTCCAAATAGAGTGTTTTTAACTCTTTTTTTTTTTTATATGAAAATTTCATTCTTTTTTTGCCTTTCTTTTGAAAATATTACAAATTTTAACAAATTAACATCTACGTTATTTTTTTTCTGAAGATGTCACCCTCTAAACAGTGACTTGCTAAACTGTGAGCTTAGGATAGTCTCTAGTTTTCGAATGAGGTTTGTCTAAGGTTGCTTTCTTATATTGTACAAGTAAAGCAAGCCTATAGAATTTGCTTAAGGGTGCGGTTTCTATAAGGTTGAAATCTTAAATAATCTAATTAAGGCGCATCTCCAAATTTTATCATAACATGTAATTTTATTATAAATGTTTTTAAGATTATCTTAAAAATTATTTTCATATCTAATTAGAAAATTTTAAATTTCAAAAATGGTTAAAATCAACTAGATCTATAAAACATGTGAAAATCTTGAAAATGGACAGTCTAGATAACGTGTTGCAAGACGCACTATTTTTGGGACTCAAACTTTATTTTTTAATATTCATATATCTAGATGTTGAGATGATCAATTAGAGGTTTCTCAACATTAAAACAACCTTTCCGATAGATTTTTGAGGTGCATATGTGATTCTATATTTTAAGGTTGCAACCTTATACAAACTTTTCCCTTTGCTTAAAGATGCCCTTCCAATGTCAGAAAACTTATGATTGCTTTAATATCTATTTTCATCTCTAGTTATAAAATTTAAAATTTAGAAAATAGTATAGATCGAGTAGATAAATAAATCTTGAAAAGAGGTGGTCCCCATAATTTGTTACAATATGCACTATTTTTTGGACTTGGAATCCTATTTTTTCTTCATGTCCATACATCTCAAGTTTAAGATGATCAATTAGAGGGTTCTTTAATACGATTGCACTCTCTTTTGTGTGATTTTTTAGATGCATCCTACTTTAATAGTACAAGGTTGCAATATTATGTAGGCTTCTTCTTGGTTTTTTATACTTGCAATTATTTATGAATGATTTATTTCTAATCGTAAATACCAATACTTAAGGGTTTTTTTTAAAATATTTTTATTTTTAATCACAACTTTTCATGCTTTAAAATGCATTTTAACTTTATAAGCGGATAAATGGTATTTTTACTTCACAACATTAGTAAATTCTACTATTAGTTAAATGAACGTAAATAACTATTGTTTGCTATTTATGCGTGTGTGTGTAATTTTTTTTGTTTTTGCATTTTTGTATCTAAAAGAATTTATTTTTTCATGTGATATTAATACTTTTAATCATGTGTCCCTTCCTAATTATATATTAAACGAGAGGAGGATATCGCTTATTCTTTCGCCATGTATCTCTTTTTTTTCTCAAGTTTATCCTTCTAATTTTTATGTTGTTTCCATTTCCTCCTTATTGATTTGTTCCTTTGGATTTTATCCATATTATTTTTTATATTTATAAATTTCCATATTTACTCTCTCTCTCGCTCAACATCTCTCTCATCTTCATTTCTCTCTAAAGATTTATCCTCTTCCTCCCCCACTATTTATCCATATTTTTTCTTTATATCTCCCCCTCTTAATGGATTTTCTCTCTCAATCTCTCGTATTTATGTCTCTTCTATATTTACAGAATAATTATTTCTTACATTTACTCTCTCTCTCTCAATGTATTCATTTTTGTCTCTTTGCAAATTATTTCTCTCTCCTCTCTCTTGGCGCTTCTTGTTTTGGTAACTTCCCTTACGTCAATTATGACTACGCATCTCTCCTATATTGAAGGAACATTTACTATCTCTATCCCCTACCCCAAGCCCCAAAAAAAATACATGATCTGTCTCTCTCCCTATATTTATTCTCTTTCTCTAAGAATTTTTTCTCCCTTATTCTTCTAACAAGTGTTTTTTTTGTTTTCTAATTTCATCATTTAATTATTACGTTATTTCTATTTTGTTCTTATTGATTTATTCTTTTCAATTTTATCTATATTATATTTTATAGTTATAAATTTCCATATTTATTAATACTTGTTGTCGCTCTCAATATATTCCCTCTCATTTTGAAGTATATATAGAAAATAGACTACAAATTAGTAAATCCATCATTCACAACTCT